>SKCR01032001.1:0-512838 GCA_019454045.1 Zanthoxylum bungeanum
CCTCCGCTTTCTGCTTAACATTCTCCAGATCACGGAGTGACAGATCGATCTCCAAGTCGGTGACATATTGCTTCAGGAAAGCATCGGCTAACTCCCTCCAATCTCCTTACTTTCTTATCCAAACTGTGGTACCACACCACGGGAGCTCCTTCCGTGACATTCCAAACATTTTCTGTACCTGACGCTGAGATAAGCCAACTGAACTCATGACTGATACAAACTGTCGGAGATGCACCCTCGGATCCCCATTCCCGTTGAACTTAGCCATATCCGGCATCTTGAACTGTACCGGCAACTTTTCCTCAAAAGTCAATGTGTCATAATCCAGCAAGTCCTCATTCTTACCCCTCATCTTGCGGGTAACTGACTCAACCTGATCCCGAAGTTTCTGTAACTCTGCCTGAGACCCAGATACTCTGCCCGCTGCATACTCTGCCATATCATCAAAAGTGGGGGTATCATCCCCCAATCTGTTCGGAGGTTCCTCTGGTCTTGCATCCCCAGAACTACCCCCAGCACGAGACCCGGCTATACCAGCCACAGCAGTAGTCAAAGCCTGCAACTGTTCAGTGACTTTGGCGAGACTGTTCTCTAACTGATCCATACGGGACACCTCATTATCGGATTCACTCATACTTGTTCTTTTAGTGAGCCTTGTCCCTTCTCTAACCCAAACGGTATCTATGTTGTCTTTTAGAGACATAGATGGTGTTAACATGATATATGGATGCATGAGGTGCATGAGATGCATGTAACATATAACATACTAAACAAAATAAAATTCTCAAACAAATCGGCCTATTATCATTTCAGAAACTCTTGGGACAACTGTCATAAAAGTGAACCCGTCCCAGTTTAAATGGCCCAACGAGTTCATGTCTTATGGCAAGGAGCCCAACTAAATCCAAATGATAATATTCCGAACACAAGCACAAGGTGGCCCATCAACACTTAGACGCCTTTGGCCCAATAGTCATGGAATACATCCTTGTCCCGGTTTAAATGGCCCAACAAGTCCATATCCCATGACAAATGGTCCAAATGGATCCAAACGAATGTTCCCAAACACAAGCATAGGAGGGAGATAATACAAACATAACATAAAATTTTCACATAATGACCCATCAACATTTCAGAAGCCTTGGGCCTAATAATCATACAATACGAACTTGCCCCAGTTTAAATGGCCCAGCAAGCCCGCATTCCTGATAATAGTCCAACTGCATCCAAATGAGGATGGTCCATAAGCACATTCTCAAGGAAATAATTGTTACTTTAACCATACAAACCGGTCTATGGGTGGATTTGCAAGAGTATGGACAAAGGCTCTCACCGGCGAAGGATAGCCCACAACTAGGTCTCCCCACTCAAGGGTTCAGGCGACCAAGTGAGCGTATCCTTTTTTATACACTAAGGTACGTGCCAATGAGCTATGGTGTGTGACGGACTGTCAAATGGATTTCCCGTTGTAGATTCCCTAGAGGGAAGGTGGAGCGAGGCTCACTTAAATACCCAAGCCTCTTAGGCTCTTATCGCTTGGTGTCAGGAATAAACAACGAGTCCTCCAAATTAGTCCATCACAAAGGCTACGAGTAGATGGTCATGTAGGTATCCTCACAGCTTTTCCTTCTAGAAGGTAGTGAGTGAAGGAAGACACCAAACCATTACCTAGCCTCAAAGTGCCCTTGATTAAACCCTCACTTATCCACTATAGACATGGCCAATTAAAACATAAATCCACTCATTACAAGACAATATTTCGGAGCCAATTCTCATATCCCCAGTGGAGTCGCCAGACTGTAGACAACAGGAGCCTGGGCGACGCCGTTTCTAGGCTCGCGGCACTAGTTGGGAAGTACGAAATAACATGGAGTCGCCACCCGGTGTGAACCGGGACAAAGATTTAAGGCCGCACTCACCCCTCGCAAGGGAAGACCTCAAACCGTTGGGTTCGGAATGGTCCCTTACTCATGTCACTTGTAATGAAAGGATTTATGTAATAATTTAATCAAGCTTAAGTAACACTTATTTCCAAGAGTATCATGCTTCTAAATTCTCATATGCAAAATAAAACTTATGCACACATTTCACATATATCTCATATCTAAAATCGCATGCTTAACATATATCAAAATAGCAACAAACATACAACTTTATTTACATATTACATTCAAGAAAACACAAGCACACATATTAACCATACAAACATACATATGGGCACTTTTCCAAGTGGTACGTGGAATTGTATCCCAAGTACAGACCGCACTACCGTCCATTCGGAATCGGCTACGGAATTTACGTCTGAGTTTCCATCCGATATACCACAAGAAATAATACTCAAATGTTATCACGACACAAACATATGAATTGTAATTCATTAACATAGTTGTATTCATACATGTGGGGATAGCTACTAGGAAAACTATGCATGAAATCTAATGAAGATGACTCGATTCAGTGGGTGCGCGTTCGTGTAGCGTTCGTAAACGCGTTCAACGGTAAACAGAAGGTTCGCGTTCGTGTAGCGTCCGAGAACGCGTTCGAACGGAACCAGACCTGATGCATTATGAACTAAGACAGTGGGTGCGCGTTCGTGTAGCGTTCGTAAACGCGTTCGAACGGAAAACAGAAGGTTCTCGTTCGTATGGCGTTTGATAACGCGTTCGAACGGAAATGAAACAGAATGCTCACGTTCGTATAGCGTTTGTTAACGCGTTCGAACGGAAATGAAACAGAATGCCTACGTTCGTATGGCGTTCGTGAACGCGTTCGAACATGAGGGAGACCTGATGCATGACAAGGCAAAATATATGCGCGTTCGAGTTGCGTTCGTAAACGCGTTCGAACGGGAACAGACCTGATGCATGAAATGGGATGCAATACATAAACGACAAAATATAAAGGGGGGCGCGGCGAAGTACTGCCGTAAAGGTGGCCTTTTGGGGCTCTTGATCTCTCAAAGAGAGGACCTTTAGACCAACATACTAAGCCCATGCGCTCGACTGAATCATGCATACATAGAATGAAAAGTAATAATATTAAACATAGTGTGCCCGATTGAACGTATCTTGTATCCAACCAAACACACATCAACCGGCGTGGCAAAGCCTCGTGGTAACGGGCTTTAGTCCATCCCCATAGGGGATCTCACATCGTACTTACTAAGCCCATGCGCTCGGTTGAATCATGCATACGAAAATAAAGACAATCATATCAAACTAAGTATGTCCGATTGAACGTATTTCGCATTCAACCGAACACACATCAATCGGTGCGGCAAAGCATTGTGGTAAAGGATTTTAACCCTCCAATTAGGGGACCTTTCATCGCACTTACTAAGCCCATGCACTCGATCGTATCATGAGATTAAACAACATGCAGAATTTAAATGACAAGAATTAAATAAACCAAAGCAACTCAAAACAAGAGGAGGTGTCGTTTTACTCAAGTGGTACGTGGAGTTGTGTCCCAAGTACAGACCGCACTACCGTCCATTCGGATTCGGCTACGGAATTTACGTCTGGGTTTCCATCCTATATACCACAAGAGACGACATTCTTCTTCCATTCATCCAATACCCACAACACGCATCACACACACAACAATGCCACAAATACAGAAAATATAATCAAAATAAATAACCAGAAATTAAATACGAGTAAGTGTGATAGATACCCTCAGGTCTAACCTTTTAAGCTGTCTCTCGAACTCGCGTTCCACGAAGATCGAAAGGGGGGAAAGCTCCGCAACTTTTCTGGTTCACTGGTTTGCCTCTTCCTTCGCTGTTCGGCCACTCAAGCTACTGTTCCGACTCCGTTTTGCTGCCGTTTCCTTGTGGTTTTGCTGCCGTTCCCTCTGTGTTGTCTGCTTACTGTTGGTGGACTGTTTTGATGTTCTTTTTGGTGTGGTTTTGTATGGTTATTTCAAGGATGGTAAGTGTCTTTTATGTTACTGTTTTGAGGGATTTTAAGGACTGTTTTGGTGTGGTTTAGGCTGCTGTGTTTTGTGTGTATAAGCTAGAGAGATTGGAGAGAAATTCTTGTTGTTTTCTTGCTTACAATGGGCGTCAATGGGAAGGCTTCTTTTTCTTGTGTATATGCGTGAACTAGAGGAGAGGAAGAGGCTTGGTGAAGGGTGGTTTATATAGAGAAAGGTTAGGGTTGACAAGGGAGGATTTGGTTTCCAAATAAGGAGAGATGGGAAAGGCATATACAAGATTGAGGGGGACAAAATATTTTAATTTAGGAAGTCAACTAATTTAAATTGGTGTATATCTTATTGAATTAGGAAGTCAAATATGATTGGCTTTAATTGGTTAGGATTGATTTTAATTAGGCATATCTTATTTTTAGTTTTAGTATATAATATATTTGATTTATTTATATTAGGCATGATTTTATTTTATGTTTTATATAATTGGTAAATGATTTAAATATTTTATTTTATTTTAATATTTATTTATTTAATTTGGGATGTGTTTTATGGGCTTTGGGGGCCAAATGGGCTGGGGTGTGAGGCTAGCAGCAAAACCAGAATTACCGGCTCCGTTCGAACGCCTCCTCGCACGCGGCACGAACGTCCGCAATCTGCACGAGGTTCGAACGGAGGAACGAACGCAGCACCAACGAAGACAGTGAACTTATGGAATGAACTTGATGACATACTTATTCCGAATTTCCCCTTTCGACCTCCGTTTCCCGCAATATCCTTAGCTAAAAAGGTAGTGCCTCCAATTGAGACTCATCATCGGGTTTCACATGCGAAAATGCAATGCCTACAGCCATATATTCAAACATCCTCTCATCAAAATAGAATAACTGTGTGAACATAAAATTCACGTACAAACCCAAATGCAATACAACCACACATATATACACAAGTTATACATCATAGAAACCCAAAAGAAACTACATTCTATATGAATGTAGACACAACATAATGAACCCATAAAACTAGTGACTGCAGTGCTGCTCATGTCCCGGATCCATGTCCCCAAAAAACTGCATTGGCTCACCAAAAGAAAGGTCCTGCAAAATCTGGAGAGTGAGAGGGGCGAGTCCTAAAAACTCAGTGAGTGAAGCTATAAAACTAGAAAACACCATATTAGAATACTCATATTCAGTGCAATAACTTTCAGAATTCTTAAATCATGAATCAGAGTTTTCCTTTTCAAAACTTTTGAGAATCGATTAGAAAATATATGTATGATCATCAGAAATATCATCGGTCAATTTGTACATAATCCTGTGGCCTTGGGGCATTGTACGCACAGTCCCCCAAGCCACTAAAGTAGACAACAATGGTGCTATCAGTGCCACCAACCTGTCTCTGAAATATCCGGGTCTAGGGGCATTGTACTCACTGTCCCCCTAGCCCAATACCCAGGATCTAGAGGCATTTGTCATATCTAGTCCTGTATCCCGTGTGTACACGTCTATATCTGGTATTAATACCGATACCCAGTAATGCCATGTCCGTCAATTCCATATCTGTATCAAGTTACATCTGAGGTGGGTTTTTTCCCCATGCCTCCAAAATTACAAAACCATACTTTGAAATCATTTTCATCATGAAAGAATTTATCTGAAATCAATGTAACATCCCCGCAAGGCCAGGATGCTACCGGCAGGAGATAAGAAAACCCATCTCCATAAGCCCCTGGTTCTAATGAAATTTTGGCATGATGTATTCGTAACATCATGCAACCTGGCCTGTAGCAAGCATCCATATACAACAAGAACATAATAATCTCGGCCTCAGACAGGTAACTCAACATCAATGCATTTACCAACAAGGCCTCAGGCCTGAACTCAATGAACAAAATATAAACCAATTGGCCTCCGGCCAGAACTCAGAATGAAGCTATACCATTACATGACTTATACAAATGAGATGTAAATACAAAACCATACAAAGGGCCGTGAGGACCCATAACTCGACCCATGACTCTCTTAACTTCCTCGACATCAATTGGGGCGATCCACTGTCTTCAAGTCTTCATCAAAGTTCTATTGGCTCGATATGTCAGCTACTGACCTGCAAAACTACAAACTGTGTTGGTGTGAGTCATAATGACTCAGTAAGTAATCATACTCATAACTACAACATAAACACATAATAGCTTATATTTTCGTTTCATTAAGTTTCTTAACATATCTTTTACTGTAATCAAGCAAATACATATCCCTCATTAACTCTCAAACTGTATACCACTCTCATATAAGATTACATAGTTAACATATTAATCAAATCGTACTATTAAATTCTGCTTAACTCCTTTATTTTTCAGATATCAGAAGTATCATCAATTTAGCTTTCTCTATATTATTACTCATCTCATTCTTTTATTACTTACACACAGTCTAAAATTAAATCACTTCACTTACATCTTTACATCACATTTATGTTACTAATCTTACACACTTACTTGAATTCATAATTCTCTATAATGCATATACGAAACCGAACCTCATATGTATCTCATACGTACCTCATAAGTCATAATTCTATAACACCTATATATTGTGCTCATAATATATAACATATATTCATTGTAAGTCATAAATCTCTTATGCATACATATGTACCAACATATATTCTTAAGTAGCGTTATATTCATTTATCTTAAACTACAAAGTTCAAATCCATTATCACTGACCATGCTACTATGTACTTGTATTCTACACATGTTACTTCGATATGAACATGCTACACACAAACCATCCATATATATACATAAGCATAATAATGAGATCATGTATCAATGTTAACGGTATGAATCTAATGTACTCATGCTATGATGCTTTGTAAACTACCATATGTGTCTCATAAGAATCACCAGAATCCCAGATATATATATGCATGATGGTAAATCATACTCTGCTCTAACATGTTATGCTTTTAGAAAATACATTTTCTGAGAAACTGCTTTCTGAAAATTATTTCTGAAACTCAGTTTGAAAACCTCTTAATAAAACTTATCTTTCTAAAATCGTGTTTTGAATTTCTGATATCTGGAAACTATTTCTAAAATCTTGTTTCTGAAAGCTGTTTACTGGGAATCTGAAAACTGAAAACTCTTTCTGAAAATATTTCTTTTTCTTGTATTTCTTTCTAAAACTGTCTTTCTAAGTTCTTTTCTGAAAACTGAAATCTGAAGTCCTTTTTCTGAAAACCAAACTGAAATCTGAAATCCTTTTTCTGAAAACCAAATCTCCGCCCGTAGGCGCATCTCCGCCCGTAGGCGCATCTCCGCCCGTAGGCGCATCTCCGCCCAGGAATGTACCATCTGAGCGCTAAGGATCTAGGAGCGTCCCCTAGTCCTCCACATGTGCACATGTATATAAATCCGTCAATTCCAACAATTTACAACTGGGATGGGTCAAATCCCAAATCCGGAATCCATATGATATCCGTCAATTCCAACTGAATCTCCAGTTACATACTGGGGTGAGTTTTTACCTCATGCCCCGAAAAACGTAAAACCATATACTGTATCTCAAAACTGAAAGGAAACGTTTTCTGAAAGATATTGTCTTTCAAAACATTAGAAACTTCTCTTTGAAACATTTGAATTCTTTGAAAACATTCTTATCCTTTGCTCGACTGCTGAAAACTTTAACATACACACTCATGCACATGCATATATGCATTTCTCATGCTCCTTTGTACTCTAACAATGATTCCATCTATAATGATCTTACAAACTATATGCTCAAAATATCAACAGAATGCTTGCTCAAACTAAACATATTAAATTCATCTTACATTCATATTACCAACGATGTCCATATACATATACTTCTAATACTATCTTACTAATTCCATACTTATATCTGTATACACGTTCAAACTTAGATACTGCATCACTTATGCACATACACTCAATTTACAGAATCTTCATCTTCTTTATCGTATTAAATCCTCAGAGTATAAACTTTCACACACATAAAACCAAAATTCTAAATCATATACATATATTTATTTTCATATGAAATTCTAATTACGCACATATAATAACTTATATTATTTCAAATCGTTTAACTGATCTCTAGGCTTATAGCATTTATAAACTATTTACTCTTTTACTCACATAAACATGCTTTTCATAATCCTTAAGTCACTTATCTATATTATGTAACTAAGAATTTTGCTTGTATATAATTACTTTCTTCCAAACCATCATTCTTTAAACTTTAATCTCATTCCCTAGGGTGTAGTTTCTACAACCCCCAAACCCAAGTCTCATTATATCATATTTATAAACATCTGCTCACGGTTTATGTATATGCATATACTTGTCATTTCTTATACTTTTCAATCTTAGGTTTACTGATTTCTTACTACTTACATACTCATACATGTATATATATATATATATATATATATATATATATATATATATTTATATCCGGTTTCATGTTTACACATATATCTATAAAGTTTATTTATTATTTAAATCTAGTCAAAATACATCACAAGTAATCATCGCATGGATTACTTACCTGGCTAGGCAATCACTCGAAATCTTGGTCCGATCTGTCAAAACAATAATAACATAGGGTCAGAACCGCTATTTGCGGAACTTTCAACTCATCTATAATAACTACGGGCTTCCCTGGAACACCAAAATCATCTCTGATACTACGGTACAAACTTCATTACTCTAATACATATCTTTCTATACTATTCTGAACAAACTAGATAACTCATATTCTCATATTACGCGTTTGCAGTAAATCTTGCGGAAAAGTTTCCGCAAACGCTACGGAAGGATTTCAAACCCTCCGAACTAATCCGGAATGACTTAATTACCCTCGCAATATCATATTTGTATCTCAACCATAATTACGGTCATCTACAATCAATCGCGCGAGAAATTCCGTTTTACCGGAAACTCGCTAATTCTACCGGATCGATCAAACCTAATCCGATTCTCCCCGGATTCTACCACATTTATCGTTTTAACATATTAAAACATATCCAATTCATCTCATGCAAATTCGTTACACTACGAAACTATCGGAAACATCCGAATACAAATCGATACACTTTGAAATATCAAATTCTAAACGGAAAGTCGTACCGAAATTCCGAGGCCATATTCGGACTCCCAACGGCCATACGAACGCGCTGTTGTCGACGGAATTCCGATCGGAGCTACTGTTCAACATGGGTTTACTGTTCACCGACGCTTTCTTCCTCATTTCGTGTGCAATCGGCCGTTGTTTGGAAAAATCAACCCCGCACACTCGTAGTACTCGTGGAGGGCTTCGATTTGGTAGGTGGCTCGGGCCGTGAAACGAACCGACGAGACGGATCCACGAAACCCATCTCACGCCTAAATCTCTCCTCGCCGTCGCCGTTGCTGGCGTTTTCACGGCCACCGCCTGCCACCATCTTGCTCGCCGTCGCTGGGGGGTTGGATCGGCACCGGTGCGCCGGCCTGTGGTGGCCGGAGTTGCAGCCGGCGAGAGCTTTTCGTCCAAGGGCGATGAATGGTGTGAAATGGTGGAGGGAGAAAAGGTTTGCCAAATTTGTGATTTTAGAAAACCTTGAGGCTTTATATACTTTCCTGGAAAATATCAAAAAGGCCCCCGCATAATTGCAGTTTAGCCCCTATCATGGAATCTTCTGGAATATCGCATTTTCGGAGCCCTTCTGACGCGATTCTCGAAAAGTGCTCAACACGAAAGCTGTTCGTCTCGGAAAAATGAGTCCGATAGTTCAAGAATCAACTCAATCGGAGTTCATTTACTAATTTCGTGCCCAAAACTGTAAACTTTACGCGTTTTACAAAAATCGCATATCTGACTTTTGATCCCACGCGTTTTCCAACGCGACAAATATTCAGAATCTATTATTCCAACTCACATAACATCACTTGAACTCTTGTTCTTCATTATTATCCTGATCCGAGGCTATAACATCGTTCCGGGAATCTTCTAGAACAGTCCCGAAAATCTGGGATGTTACATTCACCCCTCCTTATAAAAATTTCGTCCTCGAAATTTCTCCATCCCAATAACTGCTGAATCGAACCCGGTCGATCGTGTGGAAACTACCTTACTCTAAACTCCACTGATATCGCTTTTTTGTCCCAACTGTTAACTAATCACTATCTGTAAGCTAGGATTCATAACGGTTCATATACTACTTTAATCTAGCTATACTGGTCTGGTTCTCAACTCTGACTATACTGATCTAGTTCTTATCTCTAACTGTACTATTCTGGTTCTGGTCTCGAGTCCTCTGGCCTCACAATGGCCCTATACTGATACTATCTCATTCTTACTAACTCTCTGATCTAAAAAGGCCGTAAAAGTACTAACTTAAACTGATCTCCTCCCATACGGAAATAACTAAACCATGTACATAAATCGAGCCACCCATGGACTCAAAATCAAACAGGCAAAGCACTGAATAATAGAATCAAATCGTATCAAACTATCATAGAAAATACATACAAAGACCTACGTGGTCTTTACCAAACTGAAGATAATCTCCGACAGCTGGATCCCCACAATTGCAGTCACTGACTTCTGGACCATGCTACTGACTCTGACTCTTAAACCATGCTATGATACCAACTTTGGAACATCCCGCCTAGGCCAGGATGCTACCGGAAGGAGATAGGAAAATCCATCTCCATAAGCCTCTGGTTCTAACGAAATTTCGGCATGATGTATTCGTAACATCATGCAACCTAGACTGTAGCCAGCATCCATATACAACAAGAATATAACAATCTCGGCCTCAGGCCGGTAACTCAACATCAATGCATTTACCAACAAGGCCTCAGGCCCGAACACAATGAACAAAATATAAACCAATTGGCCTCCGGCCAGAACTCAGAATGAAGCTACACCATTACATGACTTATACAAATGAGATGCAAATACAAAAACCATACAAAGGGCCGTGAGGACCCATAACTCGACTCAGGACTCTCTTAACTTCCTCGACTGCAATTGGGGCGATCCACTGTCTTCAAAGTCTTCATCAAAGTTCTATTGGCCCGATATGTCAGCTACTGACCTGCAAAACTACAAACTGTGTTGGTGTGAGTCATAATGACTCAGTAAGTAATCATACTCATAACTACAACATAAACACACAATAGCTTATATTTTTGTTTCATTAAGTTTCTTAACGTATCTTTTACTGTAATCAAGCAAATACATATCCCTCATTAACTCTCAAACTGTATACCACTCTCATATAAGATTACATAATTAACATATTAATCAAAGCGTACTATTTAAATTCTGCTTAACTCCTTTATTTTTCAGATATCAGAAGTATCATCAATTTAGCTTTCTCTATACGATTACTCATCTCATTCTTTTATTACTTACACACAGTCTAAAATTAAATCACTCACTTACATCTTTACATCACATTTATGTTACTAATCTTACACACTTACTTGAATTCATAATGCTCTATAATGCATATACGAAACCGAACCTCATACGTATCTCATACGTACCTCATACGTATACGTACCTCATAAGTCATAATTCTATAACACCTATATATTGTGCTCATAATATATAACATATATTCATTGTAAGTCATAAATCTCTTATGCATACATATGTACCAACATATATTCTTAAGTAGCGTTATATTCATTTATCTTAAACTACAAAGTTCAAATCCATTATCACTGACCATGCTACTATGTACTTGTATTCTACATATGTTACTTCGATATGAACATGCTACACACGAAATCATCCATATATATACATAAGCATAATAATGAGATCATGTATCAATGTTAACGGTATGAATCTAATGTACTCATGCTATGATGCTTTGTCAACTACCATATGTGTCTCATAAGAATCACCAGAATCCATGATATATATATGCATGATGGTAAATCCTACTCTGCTCTAACATGTTATGCTTTTAGAAAATACTTTTTCTGAGAAACTGATTTCTGAAAATTATTTCTGAAACTCAGTTTGAAAACCTCTTAATAAAACTTATCTTTCTAAAATCATGTTTTTAATTTCTGATATCTGGAAACTATTTCTAAAATCTTGTTTCTGAAAGCTGTTTACTGGGAATCTGAAAACTGAAACTCTTTCTGAAAATCTTTATTTTTCTTGTATTTCTTTCTAAAACCGTCTTTCTAAGTTCTTTTCTGAAAACTGAAATCTGAAGTCCTTTTTCTGAAAACCAAACTGAAATCTGAAATCCTTTTTCTGAAAACCAAATCTCCGTCCGTAGGCGCATCTCCGCCGGAAGGTGCATCTCCGCCCGAAGGCGCATCTCCGCCCGAAGGTGCATCTCCGCCCATAGCCGCATCTCCGCCCGTAGGCGCATCTCCGCCCAGGAATGTACCATCTGAGCGCTGAGGATCTAGGAGCGTCCCCCAAGTCCTCCACATGTGCACATGTATATAAATCCGTCAATTCCAACAATGTACAACTGGGATGGGTCAAATCCCGAATCCATATGATATCCGTCAATTCCAACTGAATCTCAAGTTACATAATGGGGTGAGTTTTTACCTCATGCCCCGAAAATCATAAAACCATATACTGTATCTCAAAATTGAAAGGAAACGTTTTCTGAAAGATATTGTCTTTCAAAACATTAGAAACTTCTCTTTGAAACATTTGAATTCTTTAAAAACATTCTTATCCTTTGCTCGACTGCTGAAAACTTTAACATACACACTCATGCACATGCATATATGCATTTCTCATGCTCCTTTGTACTCTAACAATGATTCCATCTATAATGATCTTACAAACTATATGCTCAAAATATCAACAGAATGCTTGCTCAAACTAAACATATTAAATTCATCTTACATTCATATTACCAACGATGTCCATATACATATACTTCTAATACTATCTTACTAATTCCATACTTATATCTGTATACACGTTCAAACTTAGATACTGCATCACTTATGCACATACACTCAATTTACAGAATCTTCATCTTCTTTATCGTATTAAATCCTCAGAGTATAAACTTTCACACACATAAAACCAAAATTCTAAATCATATACATATATTTATTTTATATGCAATTCTAATTACGCACATATAATAACTTATATTATTTCAAATCGTTTAACTGATCTCTAGGCTTATAGCATTTATAAACTATTTACTCTTTTACTCACATAAACATGCTTTTCATAATTCTTAAGTCACTTATCTCTATTATGTAACTAAGAATTTTGCTTGTATATAATTGCTTTCTTCCAAACCATCATTCTTTAAACTTTAATCTCATTCCCTAGGGTGTAGTTTCTACAACCCCCAAACCCAAGTCTCATTATATCATATTTATAAACATCTGCTCACGGTTTATGTATATGCATATACTTGTCATTTCTTATACTTTTCAATCTTAGGTTTACTGATTTCTTACTACTTACATACTCATACATGTGTGTATATATATATATATATATTTATATCTGGTTTCATGTTTACACATATATCTATAAAGTTTATTTATTATTTAAATCCAGTCAAAATACATCACAAGTAATCATCGCATGGATTACTTACCTGGCTAGGCAATCACTCGAAATCTTTGTCCGATCTGTCAAAACAATAATAACACAGGGTCAGAATCGCTATTTGCGGAACTTTCAACTCATCTATAATAACTACGGGCTTCCCCGGAACACCCGAATCATCTCCGATACTACAGTACAAACTTCATTACTCGAATACATATCTTTCTATACTATTCTGAACTAACTAGATAGCTTATATTCTCATATTACGCGTTTGCGGCAAATCTTACGGAAAAGTTTCCGCAAACGCTACGGAAGGGTCTCGGACCCTCCGAACTAATCCGGAATGACTTAATTACCCTCGCAATATCATATTTGTATCTCAACCATAGTTACGGTCATCTACACTCAATCGCGCGAGAAATTCCGTTTTACCGGAAACTCGCTAATTCTACCGGATCGATCAAACCTAATCCGATTCTCCCCGGATTCTACCACATTTATCGTTTTAACATATTAAAATATATCCAATTCATCTGATGCAAATTCGTTACAGTACGAAACTATCGGAAACATCCGAATACAAATCGATACACTTTGAAATATCAAATTCTAAACGGAAAGTCGTACCGAAATTCCGAGGCCATATTCGGACTCCCAACGGCCATACGAACGCGCTGGTGTCGACGGAATTCCGATCGGAGTTACTGTTCAACATGGGTTTACTGTTCACCGACGATTTCTTCCTCGTTTCGTGTGCAATCGGCCGTTGAAGAAAAGAAAGATCAGGGGAAAGATTGAATCTTGGCAGAGTGACCCACTTTATACCCATCTGCCTATACGGGGCAAAGTCCTCACTTTAGGTTTAGGAATAGGAATGATGATTAGGAAGCGAAGCAACCTCTTATCTTTGTTTGCGGACCAGTCAAGATAGAAAGTCAATCGAGTAGCTCACTTCTGGAAGTGTTCCCGTATATTCATAGGCGGTAAGCGAAGCAACTACTCAACGGTGTGAGCCGGTAAAATCAACTCCGCACACTCGTAGTACTCGTCGAAGGCTTCGATTTGGTAGGTGGCTCGGGCCGTGAAGCGAACCGACGAGCCGGATCCACGAAACCCATCTCACGCCTAAATCTCCCCTCGCCGTCGCCGTTGCTGGCGTTTTCACGGCCACCGACTGCCATCATCTTGCTCGCCGTCATTGGGGGGTTGGATCGGCACCGGTGCGCCGGCCTGTGGTGGCCGGAGTTGCAGCCCCGAGAGCTTTTCTTCCAAGGGCGATGAAGGGTGCGAAATGGTGGAGGGAGAAAAGGTTTGCCAAATTTGTGATTTTAGAAAACCTTGAGGCTTTATATACTTTCCTGGAAAATATCAAAAAGGCCCCCGCATAATTGTAGTTTTGCCCCTATCATGGAATCTTCTGGAATATCGTATTTTCGGAGCCCTTCTGACACGATTCTAGAAAAGAGCTCAACACAAAAGTTGTTCGTCTCGGAAAAATGAGTGCGATGGTTCAAGAATCAACTCAATCGGAGTTCGTTTGCTAATTTCGTGCCCAAAACTGTAAACTTTACGCGTTTTACAAAAATCGCGTATCTGACTTTTGATCCCACGCGTTTTCCAACGCGAAAAATATTCATAATCTATTATTCCAACTCACATAACATCACTTGAACTATTTTTCTTCATTATTATCCTGATCCGAGGCTATAACATCGTTCCGGGAATCTTCTAGAACAGTCCCGAAAATCTGAGATGTTACAATCAAGCCTTATCAAAAGCTTAAATCACATATCTCATCTCAAGAGAAAATCAATATTTCGATTAAATTCAAATGAATTTTAAAATTATATCCAAAATCACATTCAAAACTCTGAAATAAGTACTCCACTCATAGTGCTAAGGTAAGTCGGGTGTGGTTTGCGGCGTCGGTGACCTCCGAGTGGCTTGTCGTTGATCTAATGCCAAAGAACCCGTTAGTTTTTCTTGTAATAAATGAGAAAATTATACGCAATCAAAGGTCGATGTTCATGCTTATGGTATGACTTATCATGTGGTTACACATCTATACAAAGCCCCTAGAGTGGCCCCAAACATCTTAGGATTAAATTGGAATGGTTTTTAGTCAAATCTCGGAACAACACCTAGCGTCGCGACGTATCCCTTTGTGCGTCACGACGCGCATCCAATATTCAGCAGCCATCGTCTGTTTCACGCGTCGCGATATATGATCTCTGGTGTCGCGACGTGAGCCAGTTTCCAGGACCCAGATTTTTAATTACACTTCATACATCATTTCTTAGGTGAAAAGAGAAAATACTGAGGACATTTTGATGAAGATTTAGGGTTAAATATAAAATTATTGATTATTATAATTTGTAGAGAAAATTAAAAAGTGTGGAAAACGTGGGGTTTTTTTGGAAGAGACAAGACAACTCTCTTATAAGAACATGAATGTGAGTGAGTGACAAGACGTATATATACGTATGAAGGAAAATGAATAGCATGTATGATCAATAATAATATATATTGGCCTTTAAGCTTTAAGCTTTAACTCTCGCTTCTAGCAGTAAGAGGAGCAGCGTACTGCTTGATTCATAATGAATGAATGATATTTATATAAACATGAGATGCGAAATTTAAGCCTTAAAAAAAGACAGATGTATCAATGCCATGCATCAAAATCTGTGTTAATTATTTAACTATATGTTTGATTTCGTTAACTGAAGAAACAAGGGAAGTCTATATTAAATAGTCAAGCCTTGGTTAAAATAAAAAAATCTAGCTTCACCCGATTTCCCATGTTTTTTTTGAACACCCCATGTTTTTTTTTTTTTTTTTCCGGAATCGTTAGAAATCCTTTCTCTAAACCACCCCTTCCGAATTTAAGTGGAGCAGGTAAAATCGTCAGCTGTCCCAGATTTGAGAGATTCTTTAGTGCAACCGTGGTGTGGGTGACGTGATACCACAAACGAATTAGAAAATGACATGTAGATTTTCTCCATCTATTTTTTAGTTAATTTTAAATTTTTTAGCACGCATGGTAGAGGATGGTTGGTTTGTTGCATGGATAACATGGTACCACTGTTGTATAGAAGATTTTCTCCCCAGATTCTTACAAGAAACGCACTTCCTAAATTCAAATCCAAAATCTCAAAATAAAATTTCGAATCTTACACCACCAAATCGCGTCCCTTCAGGACTCAACACCCCATGTTGTTTTGCGAGATCACTTTGAAACATCCATCACAAATTCGAGGGCCATTTCAATAAACAATTAATGAAAAGAGAGTCAAAAAGGTTAAAGTGAAAGAGAGAGCAAACGCACAGGAGTCATAACCATAACAAATATACCACATAACATCAATTACACATTCATACAACTATTTATAAACCCCAACTCAATTTCACATTTAAAGATTTTTAAAAAAAAATTGGGGGATTCCTCAAATCTCCAATTCTTTGACTCAAAACCATATATTCATTATTAAACTCAAGCCAATAACATTCTTCAAGCATCAAATCATCAAAACTTAGCAATTTAAGATTTAAGTTTTTACCTTTTTCACCTTAAATCAAATTATTTCTTCACAAGTAGAATTCTCTAAGCTTTCTTATCACACTTTCAAGCTTGCATGTGGCTTTAGAGCCCTAGATCTTGGTATAAATGGTGGAAAATTTTCTGGAATAAGGATTGGAGTTTCTTTGCTAGAGAGAAGAAAAATGAAGAAAAAAACATGGGTGTGTGGGTGATTCTTATTCTTCTTGTTTTTTTTTTTTATGAAAATACATGTGGTGGACATTTTTTAACAAGGCTTAACAAATGCCACCAAGCCTTGTTAACATATGTCATAAGGTTTAAGTATCAATAAACACTTACTAACTGTAACATCCCGCCTAGGCCAGGATGCTACCGGCAGGAGACAGGAAAATCCATCTCCATAAGCCTCTGATTCTAAAGAAATTTCGGCATGATGTATTCGTAACATCATGCAACCTGGCCTAAAGCCAACATCCATACAACAAGAACCAAACATCTCGGCCTCCGGCCGGTATATCAACATCAAGGCCTCGAGCCTGAACTCAATGAACAAAATATAAAACTTGGCCTCCGGCCAGAACTCGAAAATAAAATTATGCTATAACAAAGCTATTACATAACTCATACAGAGGAAATACAAAGCAAATACAAAGACAAGGGCCGTGAGGACCCATAACTTGACCCAGGACACGAGACTCTCTGTTGACTGCAAATTGGGGCGATCCACTGTCTTCAAAGTCTTCACCAAACTTCTGCTACTGACCTGCAGAACTACAACAGAAATGGTGTGAGTCATAAGACTCAGTAAGTGACTACGCTCCTACCTTGAGCGTCAAACACATGCAAAATATGTATTCCATTTTATATATGCATTCCTGGCTTGTCTAGGTGACCATGCATTATAAAAATTCTGTTAACTTTCTGGCATCTCTGAATCGGAACTGCCTATCTGATTCCTATTCATTTTCGCAAATATATTTTTTTTATACTGCATCCGCTTATGTGACCATACAACATCGAATCCGGTCTTTCATTATTTATCGTGCTATTTACTATGTCCACTGGCAAACATTACAATGAGTATTTGTAAACTCATACACAAATCATATATTCACATACAGCTGAATGTACTATATATAGTCACATGAATCATGTTATAATCTCATAGCTATCTTATCAAAGTTTTCTCTAGATTCCATAATCGATCCATTTATTCCAGTATTATTTGCTTTACATCAAATAATACATAAAATGCAAACATAGCATACTTTTTAGAGTTCCATATACACTCAATTCTCAAATACATTTATCATACATGTAACTCTTCAAATTACATAATTATATCTACGCTTTCGCTACGCTACTCTGATATTCCACAATCTCATTCAAGTTATACTCTATTAATACACATATGTTCACACACACACACACACACACATATATATATATCATAGCATAATCTAAAATCTCATAAGACGTTACTTTTATACCATAAACATATAAGTAATAATAATCATGCAGCGTCATGCATATGCATCTCAACTCAAAAATCTTTTCTAGAAATTCTTTTCTCTTTTGTAAAACTGTAACTGAAATAAATTTTTTTTCTGAAAATACTTTCTTAAATCTCTTTTCTGTACAAAATCACTCCTTTCTTTCTCTCTCCCTGCGTGTCTGCGTCTAAATCTTCCCTTTTTTTTTTCTTTTTTTTTTTTTTTTCTGTATTTGCTTTGATAATAATAATAATAATAATAATAAATAAAAACACAAATATCTCATTTTCGAAAACGACTAAAATACCCCTTCTAGGAAGGGTATTTTCGCAAATCAGCCCATTCGAAGCCCTTCTGGTTCGATTCTCGAAATGTGGTCAACACGAAAGTTTTTCGTCTCGGAAAAACGAGTCCGATGGTTCAAGAATCAACTCGATCGGAGTTCGTTTTCTCTCTTCATGACCAAAACCGCAAACTTTATGCATTATATAAAAATCGCGTATCTGACTTTTGATCCCACGCGTTTTCCAACGCGAAGAATACTCATAATCTATTATTCCAACCCATATAACACCACTTGAACTCTTATTCTTCGTTATCATCATGCTCCGAGACTATAATATCATTCCGGGAATCTTCTAGAACAATCCCGAAAATCTGGGATGTTACATTCACCCCTCCTTATAAAAATTTCATCCTCGAAATTTCTCCATCCCTCTAACTGCTGATTCAAACCTGGTCGAATGTGCGAAAACTATCTTACTCTAAAATTCACTGACATCACTTCTCTATCTCAATTGTTAACTGATCACTATCTATAAACCACAATCTTTAAGAGCTCATCTACTGCTTTAAACTAGCTATACTGGTCTGATTCTCAACTCTGTTTATATTGATCTGGTTCTTATCTTTAGTTGTACTATTCTAGTTCTGATCTCAAAGCCTCTGGCCTCACAAGGGCCCTATACTGGTACTATCTTATCCTTGCTGATTCTCTGATCCAAAAGGCCGCAAAAGTACTAACTTAATCCAATATCTTCCTATACGAAGATAGCTAATCTATTCACAACAAATGAGTTACCCATGGACTCATATTCAAGCAAACAAGGCACTGAACAATACAATCATATCATATCAAATAATCATATAAGATACAAACAAAGACCTACTGATGAGTGGTATTTATATCACTATTTCCCATTCATTAAACTTAATATTTTGTATAGTTTCTTGAGTTTTGTGAATGTTTTGATGTGTTTTATTGTTATTTTGCAGATAAATAAAGTTTGGACAGCACTGGAGGCAATTTGGGGCAAAACCGGACAAAAATGCGTCAACAGGGATATTTTCGTCTTTTACGCGTCGCGACGCCCAGAGTGAGCCGAATCTGCTAACGTGCGCCAGGTCAACGGTCAACAATTTGAGAAGTTTTGCCTTTGCTAAAATGCGCCGTGCCACGTGTCACCATCACATCCCATCTGCTATCATGCGCCGTGCCACGTGTCATCATCATATGCTGCCGACACTCAGACTTGACACGTGTCGCCTCGTCATCAGCCACATCATCGGTCAACAAGTCAACCTTGCCACGCGTCGTGCCACATCATCGTCCACGTCAGCAGGTCAACCGAGTCAACTTGCCACGTCAGCCTCAGCCAATCACAACTTGACACGTGTCGCCACATGTCACAATCCTATTGTGCCGACAAGTGAACAGTCAGCCGCCACGCCACATCATCGCCGCGTCATCATGACGTCATCAATGATGTCATCACAATAATTGAGAATTAGCCGCCTTGACACGTGTCGCGTGAACAGTCAGCCGCCTTGCTACGTGTCGCCTTCTCATCGTGCCACGTCGACAAATCCAGAGTCGCGACGCTGAGGTCCTTGGCGTCGCGACGCGCGAACAATGAAAAATTTTCCTATAAATAGAGCGCGAAATTTCAGATTTCAGTACACCTTTCTCTCTCACTCATTCTATGTAATTAGGGAGTTTCTCTCTCTAGAATTTTCGTTTTTAATTTTTAGTTTTTTACTTTTGTAATAATTTTAATTACTTTTTGTAATAATAGTAATTTACTTTCTTATTTTACAGTTTTTACTATTCACTATGAGGAGGTAACTTCCCTATGCTAGGGTGAAAGGTAATTATTTTACTATTGCTATTTAGATTAATCTCCCTTAAAAATAATATATTTACTATTTAAAATTCTGATTAATAAAAGATACCGCTATATTGGTCGGTTGGCAATTCAATTTAATCTGGTTTAAACCTGACTAATCAAGGAAACCGCTATATTGGTCGATTCGTAAATTTTTTTCTGTTGGTTTGAACCTGATTAATCAAAGATACCGCCAGATTGGTCGGTTGGTAAATTTATTTTGGTACCGCCTTTATGGCTGGATTATGGACAAATATTACCACCTATATGGCTGGTTGGACTTAATTTGACTTAATCAGGATACCGCCAGATTGGTCGGTTGGTAAAATATTATCACAAGTTTATATATTATTTTATGGGAGATATCTAAATTAGTAGTAGTAAAAGTAATTCCTTTTGCCTTAGCATTTTATTTCATTTGTAATTTTCTTTTCAGCATTTTACTTATCGCAATTACTTTTCAGCATTTTCATTTTATGTCTTTTAAGTTTTTCCTAGCCCTAGCTATGTGTCATAACTAAGTTAGTAATCTAGGGTTGTGATGAAAACCAATATCACCGGTTTATAAGGGTTAAATTATAATTTGGGTAATATAAAGATTTATTTATTGAGTCTTAATCTTAATGCTTTTTATTGACTGGCCACTAATAAAATTGATAAGGTAAACTTAAAATGAACTAGACATAGGGATTTTAGGTTTAAGACCTCAGACTCAATAACCCACGATCTTCCTTGAGGATAGATAACCCTTTAATAGATTTCCTTACAGGATAGGAATATACCTGTCGGGCGGGGGTAGCCATAATTGGAATTTAATCTTAATGAATCCAGATAATTTGGTTGACATAGACATATGGTTCAATTAGGTTAAATTGGATATTTGTAATTGACCATCGGAAGAGGCTTTTACATAATTTAGTGTTCCAGGTTAATAAATCAATATTTTACCCAACTATAAGATAACAACTTCATCTTTAAATAATATTGGAATAAATCACAACCCTAGATGATTTTAATATTGAATTTCTCAAAATATCTTTTCAACCAATTTAGTTACTTGCCTTTAAATTTAGAATCGTCGCCATTTCAAATCAATCAAACAACCTGTCAGATACTAGTAATCATTTGACCTCATAAAAATTAATAGATAAGATTTTAAGTCCTCGTGGGATCGATACTTTTTATACTACTTGAACGATACGTACGCTTGCGTTATACGTGTGTGTTTACGCCGGTCACCTACGTGGTCTTTACAAAACTGAAGACAATCTCCGACAGCTGGATCCCCACAATTGCAGTCACTGACTTCTAAACTATGCTACTGACTCTGACTCGTAAACCATGCTCTGATACCAACTTTGTAACATCCCGCCTAGGCCAGGATGCTACCGGCAGGAGACAGGAAAACCCATCTCCATAAGCCTCTGATTCTAAAGAAATTTCGGCATGATGTATTCGTAACATCATGCAACCTGGCCTAAAGCCAGCATCCATACAACAAGAACCAAACATCTCGGCCTCCGGCCGGTATATCAACATCAAGGCCTCAGGCCTGAACTCAATGAACAAAATATAAGACTTGGCCTCCAGCCAGAACTCGAAAATAAAATTATGCTACAACAAAACTATTACATAACTCATACAGAGGAAATACAAAGCAAATACAAAGACAAGGGCCGTGAGGACCCATAACTTGACCCAGGACACAGGACTATCTGTTGACTGCAAATTGGGGCGATCCACTGTCTTCAAAGTCTTCACCAAACTTCTGCTACTGACCTGCAGAACTACAACAGAAATGGTGTGAGTCATAAGACTCAGTAAGTGACTACGCTCCTACATTGAGTGTCAAACACATGCAAAATATGTATTCCATTTTATATATGCATTCCTGGCTTGTCTAGGTGACCATGCATTATAAAAATTATGTTAACTTTCTGGCATCTCTGAATCGGAACTGCCTATCTGATTCCTATTCATTTTCGCAAACATATTTTTTTATACTGCATCCGCTTATGTGACCATACAACATCGAATCCGGTCTTTCATTATTTATCGTGCTATTTACTATGTCCACTGGCAAACATTACAATGAGTATTTGTAAACTCATACACAAATCATATATTCACATACAGCTGAATGTACTATATATAGTCACATGAATCATGTTATAATCTCATAGCTATCTTATATTATTTATCGTGTTATTTACTATGTCCAATGGCAAACATTACAATGAGTATTTGTAAACTCATACACAAATCATATATTCACATACAGCTGAATGTACTATATATAGTCACATGAATCATGTTATAATCTCATAGCTATCTTATCAAAGTTTTCTCTAGATTCCATAATCGATCCATTTATTCCAGTATTATTTGTTTTACATCAAATAATACATAAAATGCATAGCATACTTTTCAGAGTTCCATATACACTCAATTCTCAAATACATTTATCATACATGTAACTCTTCAAATTACATAATTATATCTACGCTTTCGCTACGCTACTATGATATTCCATAATCTCATTCAAGTTATACTCTATTAATACACATATATTCACACACACACACACACACACATATATATATATATATATATATATATATATATATATATATATATATATATATCATAGCATAATCTAAAATCTCATGAGACGTTACTTTTATACCATAAACATATAAGTAATAATAATCATGCAGCGTCATGCATATGCATCTCAACTCAAAAATCTTTTCTATAAATTCTTTTCTCTTTTGTAAAACTATAACTGAAATAAAAGTTTTTTTCTGAAAATACTTTCTGAAATCTCTTTTCTGTACAAAATCATTTTCTGAGACCCTTCATTTCACTAAAATCTTTTCTGAAAATTCTGTCTTGTACATTTCTCTAAAACCTTCTTTCTAAATCCCTTTCTAAAAATCTTTTCTGAAAACTGAAATCTGAAATCTTTTTCTGAAAACCGAAATTTGAAAATCAATATACGGTCATCTTGTACCAAAGTATCCATCTGGTGTTCAGGGGCGTTACGTATCGCCGTCCCCCCGAATACACCGGTGTTTAGGGGCGTTACGTATCGCCGTCCCCCTAAACACCCTGCCGGTGACATGAGGCGTTACGTATCGCCGTCCCCCATGCCACCAAATCTCCGCCCGTAGGCGCATCTCTGCCCAGGAATGTACCATCTGAGCGCTTAGGATCTAGGGGCGTTACGTATCGCCGTCCCCCTAGTCCCGATCGAGGATCTGAGAGCGTCCCCTCAATCCTCCACATGTGCACATGTATCTAAATCCGTCAATTCCAACAATGTACAACTAGGATGGGTCAAATCCCAAATCCCGCATCCAAAGTATCCGTCAAGTCCAAACTGTCTCAAGTTACATACTGGGGTGAGTTTTTGCCTCATGTCCTGAAAATATAAAACCATAATATGGATCTCAAAACTGTATAAACTTTTCTAAAACTTCTCTTTTAAAAATCTCTGTTACTTTCCTGTAAAGCCTTTGGAATTTCAAAACTCTTCTCGTTTTGTCATGTATGTATATGGATATGATCATGCACTCCTTTAATCTAATGACTTATGCATACTCATTACTAATACTTACTTTTACTCTAATCATGCTCAATTATATGTTTATTCCATACTACTACATATGTTCATGCATATGTTCATGCATATATACAAAGAAATGAACTATGTATTCTATTCTTTATATGCTTACCTCTATAACTTACCTTACTGATGGCTCACGAAACAATACAATGCATGATTTATATTCATACACATACAATCAAAGCTCTTCTACTATATCAGACACCAAACGTATACGAGTTCCAATGTCCTAGTTCTTAAACTGATTTGCCATTTTCTAACTATCAACTTGTGCTCAAGAATCTCATGTCAAAATCTTTTATACATTCTCATGCTATGCATATACTACTCATTTATGCTCTTTATCATTTTACATATATTTGTATCAATACTCATGTTGCTAATATTCTTATATAATGCATAAATTACAAATGTTCCTTCATAATACTAGTCCATATATGTTTATCTTATTTATAATTCTAATCCCATTCCCTAGGGTGTAGTTTCTATATCCCCCATACCCAAGTCTCATAATATTATATTTGTGACCTTGTTCATATGTCCTTTTTTTTAAATATACTTACTGGTTTATACTTACATAGGTGTCTATATTCTTCTATATGCTCATACCTATCTCTTAGTCATACCTCTGCTTATAATAGCTCATTATTGTCTATATGTGTATCTCATTACAACTGCTTCTTTCTTCCACACTCATCTTTATATAACTATATATACTCGTTTTATGCATATACTATACACAACTTTACTACATAATTAATTTAGAACATTACTAAATCTTTTAAGTATTAGAAACATGAGTTACTTACCTGGCTAAGCGAATGCCCGCGATCCAGGTCCGATCTGCCAAAACAAATCACAACATCGGTCAGAACCGTTATTTGCGGAACTTTCTACTCAACTCCAATAAACTACGGATTTTCTCAGAGTACTCAAATCCTCACCGACTCTACGGTTTAAGTTTCATTACTCCAATATGTCTTTCTATACTTTTCTGAACTAACTAGATATCTCGATTCCACTCTACGCGTTTGCGACAGAACTTGCGGAAAAGTTTCCGCAAACGCTACGGAAGGGCCTCGAACCCTCCGAACTAATCCGGAAATACTCAATTACCCTCGCAATACATTATTTATACCTTAACCATGATTACGGTCGTCCAAGCTCAGTCGCGGGAGAAACTACGTTTTACCGGAAACTCGCTAATTCTACTGGATCGATCAAATCTCATTCGTTTCTCCCCGGATTCTACCACATAAATCGTTTTAACATATTAAAACATAATCAATTCATTTCATGCAAATTCGCTACACTACAAAACTACTGGAAACATCCGAATATAAAACTGTAAACTTTAAAATGACGAATTCTAAACGGAGAGTCGTACCGAAATTCCGAGGCCATATTCGAACTCCCATTGGCCATGCGAACGCGCTGGTGTCGTCGAAATTCCGATCGGAGCTACTGTTCATCTGGGTTTACTGTTCACGCATACGTTTCTTCCTTGTTTTGCGTTCCAACAGCCGTTGTTCGGCAAAATTGACTCCGCATACTCGTAGTACTCGTCGAGGGCTTCGATTTGGCGGGTGGCACGGCTTGTGAAACGAACTGACGAGCCGGGATCGGAAACCCATTATCGCGCCTCTTTTTCCCCTTCCTGCCGCCGATCTGCTCGTTGTTGGCGTCAGCGCTGGCCACCGGCATGTGCGCCGTGGCCGGATGCACCAGGCGCCGGGGGTCCGGCGGCGTGAAGCCGTCCAGTGGCCGCCGGCGCACTACTCATTTCTTTCTCTCTCCCTGCGTGTCTGCGTCTAAATCTTCCCTTTTTTTTCCCTGTATTTGCTTTGATAATAATAATAATAATAATAAATAAAAACACAAATATCTCAGTTTCGAAAATGACTAAAATACCCCATCTAGGAAGGGTATTTTCGAAAATCATCCCATTCGAAGCCCTTCTGGTTCGATTCGCGAAATGTGGTCAACACGAAAGTTTTTCGTCTCGGAAAAACGAGTCCGATGGTTCAAGAATCAACTCGATCGGAGTTTTTTTGCTCTCTTCGTGACCAAAACCGCAAACTTTATGCGTTATACTAAAATCGCGTATCTGACTTTTGATCCCACGCGTTTTCCAACGCGACGAATACTCATAATCTATTATTCCAACCCATATAACACCACTTGAACTCTTATTCTTCGTTATCATCATACTCCGAGACTATAATATCGTTCCGGGAATCTTCTAGAACAATCCCGAAAATCTGGGATGTTACACTAACATAATGATATTAGTCCAGCTATTAAAACTCTTACCGGACCTTGATATATTAACTCAAATATTATGAACATTACGACTAAAATCGGATTTTTATGACATCTCCAAATTTATTCGCTACATCTAGGAATAATTAATCCCAGTCACTAAATTACTACTCCAATCAAGTTATGAAATTCAAGTCGTTACAAATTCTCCTCCTTAAAATGATTCGTCCTCGAATCAAAATTCTTAAATTATAAGGAACATACCTTCTACAAATAAATAAGAATATTGCTCTTTCATGATAGCTTATGGCTCCCAAGTCGTCTCTTGACCCTTGTGGTGTTGCCAAACCACCTCAATTGAGGGAATCCACCTAGACCGTAACTTTCTCGTTTCTCTGTCCACTATAGCTACTGGCTGTTCCAAATAGGATAAATCTTAACAGATATCAATTGTTTGGGGTTCTAAAACATGAGATTCATCGTATAAGTATTTCCGTAGCATAGACACATGAAACACCAGATGTATTTTATCCATATTAGGTGGGAGTGCTAACTCATATGCTCTACCTCCAACTCTGTGAAGTATTTGAAACAACCCAATATATCTAGGGCTAAGCTTACCTCTTTTGCCAAATCTCATAACTCCTTTAAAATGTGATACCTTTAAAAATACTGAATCACCTACTTGAAACTCCAAATCTTTTCGTCGGTAATATGCATAACTTTTCTGTTGACTTTGAGCTATCTTAATCATTTCTCTAATCAACTTCTCCTTTTCCACTGCATCTTGTACCAAGTCAGGTCCAAGCAATTTTTGTTCTACTGTTTCGAACCATCCACCTGTGATTTGCATTTCCGACCATATAAGGCTTCAAAAGGAGCCATCTGTACACTTGGACACTTAGCTAAATAAAATCATGCCACTTGTAATAATAATAACCAAACACATTTCATAACTATTATGAGAAAAAGTTTATCAATTAACTATTCAAATATTTAATATTTAAATATTTAAATAATTAATCAATATAATAATAATAATTATTATTTATATGTATTTCATTTACAAAAAATGACAAATACATATATATTAATAGCATGTGTCAAAATCTCATTTGACAATAATTAATGTGTATCTAATCATATTATATATCAAATACAAATACATAATAATTATTAGCGGACAAAATCTTTTAATACATGTGTTATCGTTTAACCGATTAAACAATCCGAATTAACTCACTTAATCCGGTGAAGTATTATGAATAATCCGTATTATTCATATCGCGTTGCCCAAGTGCTCAACGAGTACACTTCATATTGTGGGACTCTATAAGTTTAGGTATATCCGTCACGAAATCTAATTTCGTGTCCATAATCCACCCACTTATGGATTATGACGACCTTGGATAATCTCGCAAAACTATACAAGTCGAGGTCATAGCATACGTATAATCCCTCTGTCACAGGCTATCAGTATTATACCTGGGATATAGATCAGAACGTCAAATCCGTTCAGTATAATACAATCGATATTCAATTTACGATCTCTAAATAACACTCGAAACTGGTTTCCAACGTTATACCACAGCCATGGATTTACTAGATCGTAAACAAGTGTTGGATGCCTATGCCCTCTACACAATACTGACGGATCTTATCTTGATACACACAGGATATCATGAGCATCAGTCCACACCCAACGAACAGGCGGAGGTCTGATCATGACTAGATCGTTGACATGACTGCCATCAAAGTGTGGAGGATAGCTCATATATCCAAAGTGGTATCTCAAGTCGAAGGACCACTATGCTCGCTCAACTCGAGTAGGTTCCTATTGACGTTAGTGTACCATCTATTAGGAAACCTTCAGTGAGTCATTCAGTATCTTATCAAATAAACACCTACATGTCTATACGACTCTCCTGAGACTCATGGTTCACTAGGATAAACCATCGGACCAAGTCACAATATACGACATGTACTGGTTTCAGCGGATTTTACTAACCAACCCGTGTTAGCAAATTTTGACCAGGAACTTTATTTAAGGATATACAACTAATAGTGCGCTTCCCAATGTCAATTACAAACACGTTGTAACTGCGCACTATACTGTAAATCATAGAGTCTTTGTCTAATATACACGTATCACTGAACTAGATTCAGTTTCAATCTAATCGTATCAGAAATCTAATTGCAATTAGATCGAATAAGCGTATAAAAAACAAGGGTGCGACCGTTAAATTAGTAATATTATGGAAAATATAATTGCTCGTATTTATGAATCGGACATAAATACGATCCGGATTGACACTCGGAGCACCAACCCTAACAATTTCTCCCACTTTCTCTAGTGCCAATCCATGGTATCATATACACATCTTAATGTGTATTGCATACTCATGACCCTCAAGAGCTCACCAGCACTCAAGAGGTAGGAACAACAAGTAAGCTTGCTTTAACAAATTGAGTCTGTCCAACAAACCCAACTTTTTTCCTTAGCCAGCATCATTCATATTTTGTAGAATCAAAATTCCACATCAATATGACTCAGACACTATATCAGCATTGTGCTACAGCTACTGAGTTGTCTATGTATTTAGAAATCAAATCCAAACATTATAAGACAATCGTAAACGCAAAACTAATATCAACACTTCTAATTATTGAGGTCACTTTAAGACTTCCTAAGTCAATACTTTATAAGTTGTAATTGATCCCACTGGTTCAGTAGAATCAATAGTGACACTCCCACTGCATCTTTTCTGACTTTATATGACACAAACCATCTAATGCCATAATTAGAATCAAAACTAATATGACCTTATAGTTGCAGACTAAATTCTCCAAGAATAAGAAACTCGTTCTCAATATCTCAAAGATCACAAAGAATATGTTTCAAGATCCATTATATGGTCTGCAGTATATCAAAATAACTCGTAACAATTACGATTAAATTGATATCTTTAATCGCATATAATATAGTATTCATTACGCCATCATCCTATGATGCATAAGATTGACTAGACATTCCAAGCAATCCATCTTTCGATAAAGGTATCATCCTTTATGAAAGATAAATACTATATATATAAAATACACGTTAACTGTCAAACAGTTACTAACTTTCATACAAATAGTCTTACTGTGTCCTTTATTAGATCATATCTAATATGCGACTAATGGGTGTATCTCACAAGTCATAAGTCTCTCAGTTTTATATCATATATAAAACTTTATATCAAATATATCAGAGACTACTCCCACTGCTTCCACAGAGAAAAGAAGACTTAAGATATGTAAAATACTAGAAAGAAATTTTTACTCTCCCACTGACCCTACTGACAAATACGTATTCTCTATACTTCGATAAAACCAGACAATCTGACTGATATCAAAATCAGAGAACACGGATTTCCGCAAAGATCATCTGAGTCTACAATAGGCTCCATAAGCTAGTATATCAAACAATCATCTTGGCAGAATACAAACTCGAGGGCCATTCCAGAATGAACATCTTCAAACAAAGAAACCACACGGACCTCTCATTCGAAGAAACCATTCAAGAACGCCACTTTGCATTCTTTAGCCAAAACCACGGTTTAATATCAACATTAACCAACAGATCATTAATTGTCTAATCAGTACGACAAGAGATAAGCTTCCTCAGAATCTACAATAGACTACTGAGTATAACCTACTCACTGTCATACTATAAAGGTCAAACCTTTATCAAGCTCACTTTGCTTTTGCTGCGCAAATAATTTGCACGTTTTATGAACTATTCATAATGAAAGCCTAATCAAGTTCAAAACTTGATCGCAGTAAGCTATGAACAATCTTAGATTTATGGTTCAATGGTAATTTCTGAAATCGATATCAAATATCGCTCCCACTATAAGTCGTAGGATAATTTTCTTCGATAAGAAAACAATAGAATCAGTATGTATCAAATACTTCGCAAATGATTCTGATATCCTATTGGACTTATACAGAAGTTCTCTAAAGGTCATTTCGTCTTATTAATTATATAGTTCCATCACAGTTTATCACTCTCTTATTTGACTTCACTAAGTCAAGTCCTTTATACAATCGTCAACATCCATTGTCAACCACCAAGTAACAAAATAATTTTATTACTCGGGATCGTAGAAAATATATTCTATCAAATAGAATACAATATTCCATTGAATAGAATAAATGATAAACCTTTCACTCGTACCTCCGAGGCAAAAGTACTTTCAATTATATAACCATTATACAAAAGAAAGTTTCAAATCTCAAAACTTTTCAAGATTCGAATTTTCTACTATACATATCATATATGTATCTGTAGAAATGAATGGAACCTTAATTAAAGAGATGAATTAGTGTTACAGAAGCATGACCCCAAAAGTATTGAAAATCAATTTGGTAATACTCAATATCATCAAATCAAATCATATAAGATTCGATAACTCCCACTAACCAATTCTATCACAAAGGAATCGTGGAAGTTTAATACTGAGTAAGAATCATATTCATTAAATAACTATAGAACTAATTGTCTTAAATTCATGCGTTTGATCAAATCAAACATCTTCGAATAATTCAAAGACGCGCAATGAATTTCCAAAGATACAGTTTTCAACACTCAAGATAAAATATCTTTGAACTATTCAAAATATTCTATCCAAGTTTCATTAGAAACATATTGACATTTATTGAACAATTCAAGACGTTCAACATGTTCTCTATTAGAAACACGTAACAAAGTCATGACAATTCATTAACTAAGTTATGGAGAATAGAAAACTATCTAAGGCAATTTCTAATTTATTAAACTACACACATCCAATGTATTAGTTTAATAAATCTGTGGTCCAATGACGATCATTGATTAAATGAGATTTAATCACAACCTACAATATTCATTAAATGGATAAGGATATGTGGTGTGAACTCATATCAGACCATCATTTACCATATGGAATAAGCATATTATGCTTATATGATAAAATCTCATAAAGCACAGTCCTAAGTTATTTATTTTACCGAATATTTTTTTCTTAATATTTATCTGTTATTAATGACACTACTAGTCACTTTAAAATATGTAACAACTGTTTATACAAAACAAGTAACTATCCAATAGTCACAAGTTCTGATATCAAATATCAAAACAGTTATTAAACATTATTTTAAATAACTAGACGGGAGATCCGGTATCCAATACCTACAATTGTCGTATTGCGAGAATCGATATTCTCTATACACAACTATACATATTTCCTTTCTTGAGTTTTATAATTTGCGTTCAATTATTCACAACGATTGCAAATAATTTATTAGCAAACTGTGTCAAACACATGACTTCTAAAAAGTCGCTAAAGCCAAGAAACGTCATTATAAGATAAACAAATACCTAAGGGGTTTTCTTAATGCCAGTCAAGAATCTCGAGACATGAACTATTCAAGTCAATTCTTGCTGCATGAGAAACAATTCTAACTAGATAATTATATCCTAAAATAGAAATCTATTTAGATTACCTAATCGTGACTTAGTAACTAAGTCAAAAACCATCTTGATTTTCAAGAAAATCGGAACAACAGTTCCCGATGTTTTCAACTAATCTAACAATATCTAAGTCTACTGTCTTTCTAGAACATATTCTAGAACTACGCAACCATAAGTAAAGTCAGAAAATCTATATATTCAAGTAATATACTATGCAGTGGATTAGAATTATTAATATATATAAACAATATAGAATGAAAGGAAAACGAATACAGTAAATTTCATAAAATTACGCACTGCTTTAGTTGTGGATTTTCAACCAAGCAATGTCTTCCACTACTTTATGTAATACCGTAATCCCCAGCGGACAATGGGAATTCAATAATTAAATCGAATTCCATAGTGAGAGTATGATCCCATGAATATATTTCGACTCACAGCTTTGGCACGATCTCGCCTATGTATATTCATTAGGTAGACAACCCATTGTCAATCACTCACCAGTGACTCCTGGTTTTGGTCCTGACTGTTTCTCGCTATGACAGCTTTGGTACGTTCACAATGAGGCACATCAAGGCTTCACTTGCCAATGACAAACTCAAGCTACCGATGTAGTCCTGACAGCTTTGGTACGTTTAGGATTTCCACTTTCACTTGAATTTGTCTAGTATCAATATACAACTGGCATGAATAAAATTCTATCAACTACACCCTCACTGCTTTGGCACGATCTCGGATGCAGCCATAGAAAGTTACCCATAAACCATATTGACAAGACTGACCAAGAAACATGCATCCAATACACGTTACTTTACAGCCATATTTAAAAAATGGGGATTTTCCTCTGGAAGCCATAATCTACATCAAATGCAGAATTATAATCTAAATCATTTTCTAAACAATTCAATTCTACCTATAGAAAATAATCTAAATTTCTGTTATATTTTCGTTAGATTCCTTGCAACTGCGAACATTAAAATTGGATTAAATATCAAATATCAAGCATGAATAATATAATGGATGAAGCATCAGACCCGCTCTGATACCATTTTTTGTTGGGGTTTTAGGCGATGGGCGCAGCGGAAGCACGGGTTCGGGCGAAATTGTATTTTAAAACCTTTTTAAAATACCGAATAAATTTTTCAATATCTAATATGAATAATTTATTCATATTTCACCTAAACCTATTTATTTAATATCAAATATTAACATAAACAAGTTGAAAACTCGCGAGACTTTTACGAAAATCGTTTTTTCGTAAAATTACCTAAAACGTATTTTTGACCGAACCGACCACCCCTTATGCCCAGGTCAGTTCCAATAGTGTCGGGGTAGTTCATAGGCTGCCCGAACAGTGACAGATTCTCTGTTTGGACAACCGTCACTCGGTTGGCTCAAAATCCACCCGGTAACATCGTTTTTGGTCGTTTTCGCTTATTTCAACTCCGAAACACTTTCCTGAAACTGTTCCAACACCCAAAATGCATCCAAAACATTCATAAGACAACAATTTCATCAAAAAATCAGAATCATTTCCAGGTCTAATATAGAAAACGAAATTGCCCATTTTTCATGCTTAAAATCCAATTTCCAAGATTAATCTAATTAATCAAACACCAAATGAGTCCCACCACACATGAACAACTATAGAACAATTCTAGGCTATCTTAGAGTGGATCAAAAACTCTAAAATAGCAACCATGTTGTCCAACAACAAATTGAACCCAAATTACACTAACCTAGTTCAATATACTTCCACACATGCATAAATTCTTCCAATCCACCATCAAACAACAAAAGCCCCAAATTATAAAAGAAAAAGAAACCCTAGAATCATACTAGTTCATCAAGAAAATAAGAAACATGCTTTCAAGCTCAAAGGAGTATTGAATTACATTTAATTCCCAAAATCCTCCAAGTTTTTTCTTGATTTTCTTCATTTTCTTTCATGATTGGATCAAACAAATTTGAGGGTTTTTTTTTGTTGTTATTCGGCCATGGTGGTTTTCATAAGAAGAAGAAAACTATTCCCTCTCTTAAATACATGTTGACCAAAATTAAGGGGGATAAAAAGGTCAATTTGTATTTTTAATTTCATTAAAATAAAAATACAAAAGATATGTATCAAGTTTCATCAAATGAAACTTGGACACTTAGCTAAATAAAATCATGCCACTTGTAATAATAATAACCAAACACATTTCATAACTATTATGAGAAAAAGTTTATCAATTAACTATTCAAATATTTAATATTTAAATATTTAAATAATTAATCAATATAATAATAATTATTATTTATGTATTTCATTTACAATAAATGACAAATACATATATATTAATGGCATGTGTCAAAATCTCATTTGACAATAATTAATGTGTATCTAATCATATTATGCATCAAATACAAATACATAATAATTATTAGCGGACAAAATCCCATAATGCATGTGTTATCGTTTAACTGATTAAACGATTCGAATTAACTCACTTAATCCGGTGAAGTATTATGAATAATCCGTATTATTCATATCGCGTTACCCAAGTGCTCAAAGAGTACACTTCATATTGTGGGACTCTCTAAGTTTAGGTATATCCATCACGAAATCCAATTTCGTGTCCATAATCCACCCACTCATGGATTATGACGACCACAGATAATCTCGCTAAACTATGCAAGCCGAGGTCATAGCATACGTATGAACCCTCCGTCACAGGCTATCCGTATTATACCTGAGATATAGATCAGAACGTCAAATCCGTTCGGTATAATACAGTTGACTTTCAATTTACGATCTCTAAATAACACTCAAAACTGGTTTTCGACGTTATACCAAGGCCATGGATTTACTAGATCGTAAACACATGCTGGATTCCTATATCCTGTACACAGGACTGACGAATCCTTTCTTGATACGCACAGGATATCATGAGCATCAGTCCACACCTAACGAACAGGCGGAGGTCTGATCATGACTAGATCGTTGACGTGACTGCCATCAAAGTATGGAGGATAGCTCATATATCCACAGTGGTATCTCAAGTCGAAGGTCCATGTAGGCACTCCATTTTTACATATAAGTCCCGATGATGAGCCTCGTACGGAGGCACTACTCTTTAAGTTGTGGAAGTCGCGGGAAACGGACGTCGAAATGGAAAAGTCAGAAATCAATACCCTGTTGGATTAATTTGTTTGCTTAGCTTCGGATTTGCTCGTTAGGCCTCTGTTTTAAAACACATCATTGACCCAAAAAACCCCCCGCAACACACACCAAACCCACCAAAAAGAACCAAACCCACACACTAGTCCACACGCTCACCAAAGCCCATTAAATCACATCCAAAATAAAAATCCACACATTAAACACATGTTGTAAACCAAATCACCTTCCCAAATTAAAAGATTCAAATTAAATTCCATAAACTATATTCCTAATTAAATTAAATCCATTTCCTAAACTAAATAAAATAAAATCAAATCAAATCAAATTACCTTCCTAAATTGAAGAGATCATTTCCTTATGATAAACAAATTAAATATCACCTATAATTACACAATATTCTTTCCCTATTCACATAAGGACAACCCCTACCCTTGCTTATAAAAAGAAGCCTAAACCCAACTCTTGGAAGCGCTAGAGCTCACTTCTCACTCCCCACAACTCCCCCTCTCACTCCTCACGGCTCCCCATTCCTCTCTCAACTCTCTGCAACCACCATCACAAATAAACCCCATAAATCAAACACACAAACTCTCGGCAGTAACAAAAAAAAACCCTCACATAGCTCTCACCAAAACGACAAACCCTTAAATCATCTTGACGCTCGCCTCTCTCTATTCTCTCAGCCAACCACACACTACCCACTAACGAAGGTAAAACAACAAAGCAACCGACAACCCTCAAAACCCTCTACACACACGCCTTCACCTTTGCTTGACACACGTACACACATCCCTGCACGCCCAGCTCTCCACTCAAGCCAACTCACCTTCACGCATCTCACAAGGCATAAAATCCTAAGCTAATTCTCTTGAACTCTCGGCATCCCTCATCTTCACAAATCAAAAACCCTAACAGCCCTTTGATCTCTCAAGACACACTCTCTCTCTCACCATAAAACAACACACAAAGCACACACAGCCACTTGGCAGGCAACCCTCAACAACCAAATGAAACAAAAACAAAACAATAGAACCCATGCAGAAAACCCCCACGTAAAATAAACAAAATGCACAGCCCTCCATTAATCAAACAGCATCAAAACCCTTTAGCCACACACAACACACTCAGCCCCTTGACACCTTGCACGTAACAAATGACAAAACAGCCAGCAGCCCTCTCTCACGTCCCACAAAGCAGCACGCTCCTCACACCCCTTCACAGATCACGACCTTCACAAATGAACCAGCCCCTCACCCCACTCACACAAATAATCGACCAAAAAGAACCCGCTCTGCCTCATTCACGTAACAAACTACCTTCATAACCAGTCCCTAAACACCAAAAACAGTAAGCCAAAACAGTCCCCAATTACCGCAAATATAGTGACCAAAAAACAGCAGCAAAACAGAGGAAACAGCAGCCCAAAACAGCGAGGCAACGAAGGAAAACAAAGAACCAGTAAATCAGAAAAGTTGCGGAGCATCAACCCTTCCGAGAACCGTGTAACGCACTTCCAAGAGACGACTTAAGAGGTTAGACCTGAGGGCACCTTTTTATTTATTCTCGCACTTTCTTTCCGTTAGTTATTATTATTTCTTCACATGCGTATTATAGTTTCATGTAAGTTGTGGCCATGGGATGAATGAAATATGTGTTATCTCTTGCGGTATATCGGATGGAAACCCGGACGTAAATTCCGTAGCCGAATCCGAATGGACGGTAGTGCGGTCTGCACTCGGGATACAATGCCACGTACCGCTTGAGAGACGCGCATATTTCATGTCATCCGATCTTATGTTTATTTGTTATTGATTAGAAATAATATGTTACTTTTATGCATGATTAGGTTGTTTAGTATGTTACTTTTTATGCATGATTAGTTGATTATATCCAAGCATGATTTAGTTATTTCTTTCACATTAGGAACTTGATTATGTCTATTCTACGTTTATGTTTAGGTTATTATTTATTTACATTGCCATGCTTAGCGATTTAATGTATGCATGAGATTGTGTGCTTGTCGTTATTCCGACTTACCTTTATGCATGCAAACTTAGATATAGGTAGTATGCAAACTTAGATGTAGGTTGCTGTTGCGTAGACTCGGTTATATTATTACATAAATCCGTTCATTACAAGTGGCATAAGTAAGGGACCATTCCGAAACCAACGGTTTAAAGTCTTCCCTTGCGAGGGGTGAGTGCGGCCTTAAATATTTTTCCTAGTTCACACTGGGTGGCGACTCCATGTTATTTCTCTGGTTTAGTTCCCCCGTGGGCTACTCCGTACTCCCGACTAGGCCGCGAGCCTAGAACAGCGTCACCGATTTCTGTGTCCTACAGTCTGGCGACTCCACTGGGGATAGAGAATCGGCCCTGAAATAATGCCTTGTAATGTTTGTGATTTTTGTTTTAGTTTACCGTGTCTACAGTGGGTTGAGGGGGTTTAAAAAAATGCACTATTAGAGCTAAGTAATGGTTTGATGTCTTCCTTCATTCACTACCTTTCTATAAGGAAAAGCTGTGAAGGCACCTAGATAATCATTTACTCGAAGCTTACCGTGATGGACTAATTTGGAGGACCTATTGTTTATTCCTGTCACCAAGGCGATAAGAGCCTAAGAGGCTTGGGTATTTAAGAGAGTCCGCTCCACCCTCCCTCTGGGGAATCTTCAATAAGAAATCCATTTGACAGTCAGTCATGCATCATAACTCGTTGGTACATACCTTAGCGTATAAAAAAGGTGCGCTCATTTGGTCGCTCGGACCTTTGTCTATACCTCTATAAACCCGCATATGAACTGTAGTTGTATGACCAATAGAAACTAGTCCTTTATGCTTGTGTTTAGGACTATTTTCATTTGGATTCAGTTGGACTTTTTGTCATGAGGTATGGGCTTGTTGGGCCATTTAAACTGTGACGAGTCCGTTCTTTATGGAAATTGGGCCAAAAGTTTCTAAAATGCCGATGGGCCATTATGTGTTTGGGCCTCTTTTCATTTGAAGTTGTTTAGCCATGTTATCGCAAAAGTGTAAACATGTTGGCCTTTTTTTTAACTGGGACAAGTTTGCACCTCGCAATAAAATGATTGAATGCTTTAAAATGATAATGGGCCGACTTATATATTCCATACATCGCACGCATCTCATGCATCTCATGCATACACACATCATGTCAACCCTTGTGTCTTAAAAGCCATCATAGATATCCGTTGGGTTAGAGAAGAAGTCAAGAAATAGATAGATGAGGGATTTCAGGAAGTAGAGAAGATCTGTTTGGCAGTAGTGTGGGCGTCCAGAAAATTGTGTCATTACTTCCAATCGTACAAGATCCAAGTGGTAGCCAAGGAGAATACCTTGATGTATCTGCATTTCGTGCCTTCGTTAGTGGGGAAGTTAGGCAGATGGTTGGTACTACTGACGGAGTTTGACATTGAGTATCTCACTTCTAAAGTCATCAAAGGGCGAGCCGTAGCAGAGTTCTTGGCATTACAACCGATAGAAGGCGATCGGTACAAGTTTGAATTCCCAGACGAGGAGATCCAGGCAATAACAGTCCAAGGATGGAAAATGTACTTCGACGGAGCAGTGAACTACAAAGGACCCGGAATAGGGATCGTGATAGTAACCCCCGAAGGAGAAACCCTGCCTATGGCCAAGAGATTGATGTTCGGAGTAACCAACAACATGGCTGAGTATGAGGAATGTGCCTTCGGAATAACGACACTGATAGCCTTGAGAGCTGAGAATATAGAAGTCTACTGAGACTTGATGTTGGTAATCCGACATATGCAAAGAGAATAGGAATTGAAGGAAGAACGGTTGAAACCCTACTTATTCTAACTCAGGAATCTGGCGCAGGCCCTCCCCGATTGTAAGTTCCAGCACTTGCCGTGAGAAAAGAACCAAATGGCAGACGCGTTGGCTACCCTAGCCGCGACTTGGGAAAATCCAGAAAAGTTGGTGATGAGACCTCTAGTGTTGACAATGGCAAGCAGACCTGTTTACGAGATAGAAAGAATATTGGAAATAGAGGTTGACGATGGGAAACCCTGATATTATGATATTCAGCGATACTTAGAACGCGGGGAATTTCCAGAAGAAACAAGTAGAAAGGACATGATAGCCATTCACAAGCGAATGGCATTCAGCTGAAGTGTTTAAGAAAAGAAGAGGCTCAGAAGGCAATGGAGGAAGTACATGTCGGAGTGTGTGGACCACACATGAATGGGATGAACTTGTCCCGCAAGTTAGTAAGATAAGGCTTTTACTAGTCGACCATGGAAGCTGACTGCGCGAAGTTGGTAAAGCATTGTCATGATTGCCAAGCTCACGGTAACTTGAATCATCTGCCGCACATAGAATTGCATGGGCTGTCAGAGCCGTGGCCTTTCTCAGCATGAGGAATTGACATGATCGGAGAAATTCGACCGAACGCATCGAATGGAAATCACTTCATAGTAGTGGCAGTAGACTACTTTTCGAAATGGGTGGAAGCCGAGTCATTATGTAATGTTACAACAAAGTAGATGGTGAAGTTCATAGCCCGGAATCTCATATGCCGATATGGAATGCCGCATCATATGGTCACATGCAATAGAGTCCATTTCCAAAGAGAAACAAAGGCGATGCTACAGAAGTACGGGATAGGACATCACAAGTCGGCACCGTACAGACCGCAGGAAAATGGAGCAGTTGAGGCAGCCAACAAGACGATAAAGATGATATTAGCCAAGATGACAGAGAACTATAAAGATTGGGCTGATAAACTACCGTACTCCCTGTGGGGATACAGAAATTCTGTGAGAACAGCAACGGGAGCCACGCCTTACCCTTTGGTCTACGGAATGGAAGCAGTATTGCCAATGGAAGTTGAGATACAGTCTATGCGGGTATTAGTAGAAGCAGAGTTACCTGAACAGGAATGGGCCTCGCAGAGATTTGAACAGTTAGCACTGCTGGATAAGAAGAGAATGAAGTCTTTATGTCATATGCAGTTATAACAGAAGATGTTGGCTCGAGCGTTCAACAAGAAGTTACGTCCTACCAAGATCAGAAAAGGTGATCTGGTGCTTAAGTAGTCGAAGCCGTCGACGACAGACCCGAGATGAAAGTTCAGACCCAACTGGGAAGGACCCTACATAGTCCAGAAAGTAATGGGAAATGGGGCAGTGAGACTGTCAGATTTGGAAGGAAATGAGTTAACCGAGCCAATCAATGTGGATAGACTGAAGCAATACTTTGCCTGAGGAATAGAAGACCGAGCAATCACCAAGGGAACTGGCGGAAGACCTAACCCAACGGAATAGGAAATTCATCCATGCATGCATGCATACACGTAACGTATTTGCATTCTTTTTTTGTGTTTGTTCTGTTTTGTAATCACAGGTTTCAAAGAAGAAAAAGAGAAATCGGCAAAGGCAAGCCAACCAGAAGCAGCAACAGTACAGTGTCATCAGTTTCAGGAATGAATCATGGGGTTGAGGCCCACATCAGTTTCAGGAATGAATCAGTATCAGTTTCGGGAAAGAATCTCAGGGTTGAGTCCCGCATCAATTTTAGTTTCGGGGATGAGTCCTAAGTTTGAGGCCCACACCGGTATCAGTTTTGGGAAAGGAATCCCAAGGGGCGAAGCCCACATTATCAGTGGTTGAAAGGAAGAATTCCAGTGGATTGAGTGGAAAAAAAAAAAGAGAAAAGAGATAGAGAAGTCCTTGATGGTTAGGCATATGTCCGGTGATGACATTATTTGCTGCAGGGTAAAACCTTAGAAACAATAAGTGCGAGATGTGCTCTCAACCGGTATTCTGAGTGATTGATCTCGACTAGACTCGCGAGCACTTGATTACGGGATCTTAGCAGTAGAAGCCTGAGTAGTCGACGAGATGACTAGTTGAAGAGATGGAGGATCAGTGAATGACCGTTTTCCTAGATGTCCATCCTGGTTTACTTATGCTACGATATGTGATATGGTTGGAAACAAAGAAAAAGTCTCTGAAAAAAAGGAAAAAATAGACCACCTATAACCGATAAGCGTGAAGCTACCCATGGGCGAGTATTAGGACCACCATAAGGAGAAATACTACCTTAAAGGGTAGGTGTTTCGAAAGAAAGAAAAAAGAAAGAAAGAAAAAGAAAAAAAAAGTTCAAAATGAAAATAAAGAAAAGAAAGAGACGAAAGAAAAGAAGAAGAAGACCATATCATGTTGAGTACGAGGAAGTAATCACAGAGTATGATCAAGACATCTAGGTTGGTTAGACCCACTGATCCAATTCTCCGAGACAAGATCATCGAATTGGCTTACTTAAGGACTAAGCTGCGAAAGAACCTTGGCACACACACACTGGGAGTCTATTTCAGATCACTCGCTCAGACGGTCGGATTTGAGCGTATCAAGTACTTTGAAGGTTCTCTGGTTTTGACACGAAACATCCTTTGAGGATGAAAATATGTTTAGCTATCACGATTATCTCGTGAGAAGTAGTATTTATGAAAGCAGCAAAAGAACAAAAAATGAATCGAGACTAGGGGCGACCAGTCTACCATTTCTCATACAGCACGGTTCGGGAATGAACCATCACATCATCAGCAGTTTCGGGGATGAGTCCCAGGGTCGAAGCCCACATCAGTATTAGTTTTAGGGATGAGTTCCAGGGTCGAAGCCCACGTCAGTATCAGTTTGGGGATGAGTCCCAGGGTTGAGGCCCACGTCAGTATTAGTTTTGGGGATGAGTCCCAGGGTTGAAGCCCACATCAGTATCAGTTTCGGGGATGAGTCCCAGGGTTGAGGCCCACGTCAATATCAGTTTTGAGGATGGAGCATGGGTCGAGGCCCACATCGGTATCAGTTTGGGGATGAGTCTCAAGGTCGAAGCCCACATCAGTATCAGTTTGGGGATGAGTCCCAGGGTTGAGGCCTATGTCAGTATCAGTTTTGGGGATGAGTCCCAGGGTTAAGGCACCCACATCATTAGCAGTTTTGGGGATGAGTCCTAGGGTAAGGCCCACACATCATCAGCATGCCGGGTATGGCACTTCGAGTATAGAGACATAACCGCAACGCCTCAGGTATGGGGTTTAACACACCGGGTATAGCACTCCGGGTATGGAGACACAACCGTGACACCTCGGGTATGGGGTTTAGCAGGCCGGGTATGGCACTCCGGGTATGGAGACACAACCGCGATGCCTCGGGTATGGGATTTAACACGTCGGGTATGGCACTCTGGGTATTGAGACACAACCACGACGCCTCGGGTATGGGGTTTAGCACGCCGGGTATGACACTCCGAGTATGGAGACACAACCGCGACACCTCGGGTATGGGGTTTAGCACGCCGGGTATGGCACTCCGGGTATGGAGACACAACCGTGACGCCTCGGGTATGGGGTTTAGCACGCCGGGTATGGCATTCCGGGTATGGAGACACAATCGCGACACCTCGGATATGGGGTTTAGCACACCGAGTATGGCACTCCGGGTATGGAGACACAACCGCGACACCTCGGGTATGAAGTTTAGCACAACGGGTATGGCACTCCGGGTATGGAGACACAACCGCAACACCTCGCATATGGGGTTTAGCACGCCGGGTATGGCACTCTGGGTATGGAGACACAACCGTGACACCTCGGGTATGGGGTTTAGCACGCTGGGTATGTCACTCCAGGTATGGAGCATGGGTCGAGGCCCACAACCGCGACACCTCGGGTATGGGGTTTAGAACGCGGGGTATGGCACTCCAGGTATAGAGCATGGGTCGAGGCCCACAACCACAACTATCACAAACCGCGACACCTCGGGTATGGGGTTTAGCATGCCAGAAATGGCACTCCGGGAATGGGGCAAGGTTCGGAAGGGGACCATATCTCATCAGCTTAGTAGGTAGTGATTCGTAGAGATCACAGCATCTTGCAGGGATGAACCTCAGGGGTCGAAGCACCTCACCATAATATCAACACAATTCGAAGCAACAGGCAAGTCAAGCGGCAGCTGGCGAGCCAGGTAAGTAAAAATGCATTACATAACTTTGATAGGATTGTCATTGTCACACACTGCACAAGTCCCATCAAAGTGGGGGCGACTGTAGGAACTACATTTTTGCATATAAGTCCCGATGATGAGCCTCGTACGGAGGCACTACTCTTTAAGTTGTGGAAGTCGTGGGAAACAGACGTCGAAAGGAAAAAGTCAGAAATCAATACCCAGTTGGATTAATTCGTTTGCTTAGCTTCGGGTTTGCTCGTTAGGCTTCTGTTTTAAAACACATCATTGACCCAAAAAAACCCCCCGCAACACTCACCAAGCCCACCAAAAAGAACCAAACCCACACACTAGCCTACACGCCCACCAAAGCCCATTAAATCACATCCAAAATAAAAATCCACACATTAAACACATGTTGAAATTAAACCAAATCACCTTCCCAAATTAAAAGATTCAAATTAAATTCCATAAACTATATTCCTAATTAATTAAATCCATTTCCTAAACTAAATAAAATAAAATCAAATCAAATCAAATTACCTTCCTAAATTGAAGAGATCTTTTCTTTATGATGCACAAATTAAATATCCCTCATAATTACACAATATTCTTTCCCTATTCACATAAGGAAAACCCCAACCCTTGCTTATAAAAAGAAGCCTAAACCCAATTCTTGGAAGCGCTAGAGTGATGAGCGGAAAATATATCAATATTTACCACCCCTTTTACTTAATATTTTGTTTAGTTTCTCGGGTTTGATGAACGTTTTGATGTGTTTTAGTTTATTTTGCAGATAAAATAATATTGGGACATAATGAAATCATTTAGGACGAAATGTGGGTCAAATAAGGGTAAAAATTGGACTTGACATATTAATTTTGGAGATTAAAAACTTGAAAGGGCGTTTCAACGAAGTGCAGTTTTGGAAATTCCAATTTTGCGCATCTGTCGTAGTTTGGGTATAACGCTTTACTCCAATATCGGATTAAGCTGATTCAAGTTCCAGATTAAAGAAGACTCAAAGATCTACAACTTTGAAAGACAAAATAATTTCTAATTCTGAATATTTCATTCCCGAAATTGATGAACCATCCAGAAGTGTGTTGTGTATAATTATTAAAGTCATTTTCAATCATTTTCAAAGCCAAAAATAAATTAATAAATAAATAATATAAATTATCAAATCATCACCAAACATGATAATAGATTAGTGGAGCAATTAATAATGGATTTGATGGAGTAATTAGTGGAGCAATTAATAATTGATTTGGTGGATGATTTGATGGAGGTAAAATTTTGCCTATAAATACCAAGCGATTTCATTTGTAAAATTCATACTTTCTTCTAAGGAATTCCTTAAGAATACTAAGAAGATTGTATCTTGTTTGTTTATTTACAGCTTTTAGTAATTAATTTCCGCTTTCGCACTTTCTTTTCTTTACTTTTCAGTTTTTACTTTCCGCAATTTACTTTTACGCACAATACTTTTCTTTCTATAATTTTCAGTTTTTACTTTTCAGTAATGAGGAGGTAACTCCCCTTTGCTGGGGTAAAAGGTAAAACTTTTATTACTAATATTTAGATTAATCTCCCTTAATTACAATATATAAACTAGTTAAAACCTGACTTAACGAGGATACCGCCATATTGGTCGGTTGGTAATTATTTAAATTGGTTTTAACCTGACTAAATTGGATACCGCCTGATTGGTCGGTTGGTAATTAATTATTAATTTGACTTAATCTGGATACCGCCTATATGGCTGGTTGGTAATTATCATGCAAATTTAATATATTATATTAAGGGAGTTATCTAAAATAGAAGTAATAAAAGTAAATCCTTTTACCTCAGCATTTTCTTTTATTGTACTTTTACTTTATTTACATTTCAGCAATTTACTTTCAGCATTTACTTTTCAGCAATTTACTTTCAGCATTTACTTTTCAGCAATTTACTTTCAGCATTTACTTTTCAGCAATTTACTTTTCAGCATTTAATTTTCAGTATTTAATTTCAGCATTTACTTTCCGTCATTTACTTTTCAGTAATTTACTTTTCAGCATTTTACTTTATGTCTTTTATTTTATTTAAGTTTTTACTACCCGTAAATATGTGTTGTAACTAAGCCAGTTATCTGGGGTTGTGATGAAATCCAATATCATCGGTTTATAAGGGGTTATATTATAGTTTGGGAATTTAAAGGTTTACTTATTATGTCTTAAGCTTAATGCTTCTTGTTGTCTGATCGCCAATAAGATTGATGTGGTAAATCTAAAATAAACTTGACAAATGAATTTTAGGTTTCAGCCTTAGACTTAATAGCCCACGATCTTCCTTGAGGATAGATAACCATTTAATAGATTTTCTTACAGGATAGACATATACCAGTCGGGCGGGGGTAGCCATAATTGGAACTTAAACTTAATGAATCCAGATAATTTGGTTGACATATACATATGGTTCAATTGGGTTAAACTGGGTATTTGCGTCTGACCATCGACAGAGGTTTTTGCATAATTTAGTGTTCTAGGTGAGTAAACCGATTTATTACACAAACATAAAATAACCACTTCATCTTTAAAATGATATTGGAAGAAATCACAACCCTAGATAGTTTTTAATATTGAATTTTTTTAAACCTACATTCGAGCAATTTTATTTACTTGTTTTTAAATTCAAAACCTTCATCATTTCAAATCAATCAATCAACCTGTTAGATACTAGTAATCATTTGACCTCATAAAATTAATAGATTAGGTATTAAGTCCTCGTGGGATCGATACTTTTTATACTACTTGAACGATACGTGTGCTTGCGTTATACGCGTGTGTAAGCACTGGTCAAGTTTTTGGCTCAATCAACCTGTTAGATACTAGTATTCATTTGAACTCATAAAATTAATAGATTAGGTATTAAGTCCTCGTGAGATCGATACTTTTTATACTACTTGAACGATACATGCGCTTGCGTTATACGCGTGTGTAAGCACCAGTCATAGAGCTCACTTCTCACTTCTCACTCCCCACAACTCCCCCTCTCTCTCCTCATGGCTCCCCCTCACTCTCTCAACTCTCTGCAACCACCATCACAAATAAACCCCACAAATCAAACACACAAACTCTCGGCAGCAACAACAAAAAACCCTCATACAGCTCTCACCAAAACGACAAACCCTTAAATGATCTTGACGCTCGCCTCTCTCTATTCTCTCAGCCAACCACACACTGCCCACTAACGAAAATAAAACAACAAAGCAACCGACAGCCCTCAAAACCCTCTACACACATGCTTTCATCTTTGCTTGACACACGCACACACAGCCCTGCACGCCCAGTTCTCCACTCAAGCCAACTCACATTCACGCATCTCACAATGCATAAAACCCTAAGCTAATTCTCTTGAACTCTCGGCATCCCTCATCTTCACAAATCAAAAAACCTAACAACCCTTTAATCTTTCAAGACACTCTCTCTCTCTCACACCATAAAACAACGCATAAAGCACACACAACCACTCGGCAGCCAACCCTCAACAACCAAACGAAACAAAAACAAAATAATAGAACCCATGTAGCAAACCCCCATGTGAAATAAACAAAACGCACAGCCCTCCATTAATCAAACAACATCAAAACCCTTTAGCCACACACAACACACTCAGCCCCCTGACACCTTGCACGTAAGAAATGACAAAACAGCCAGCAGCCCTCTCTCACGTCCCACAAAGCAGCACGCTCCTCACACCTCTTCACATATCACGCCCTTCACAAATGAACCAGCCCCTCACGCCACTCACACAAATAATCGACCAAAAAGAACCCGTTCAGCAGCCCTCCTTCACGTAATAAACTGCCTCCATAACTAGTACCTAAACACCTAAAACAGTTAGCCAAAACAGTCCCCAATTACTGTAAAAACAGTGACCAAAAAACAGCAGCAAAACAGAGGAAACAACATCCCAAAACATCGAGGCAACGAAGGAAAACAACGAACCAGTAAATCAGAAAAGTTACGGCGCATCAACCCTTCTGACAACCGTGTAACGCACTTCCAAGAGACGACTTAAGAGGTTAGACCTAAGGGCACCTTTTTATTTACTCCCGCACTTTCTTTCCGTTAGTTATTATTATTTCTTCACATGCGTATTATAGTTTCATGTAAGTTGTGGCCATGGGATGAATGAAATATGTGTTATCTCTTGCGGTATATCGGATGGAAACCCGGACGTAAATTCTGTAGCCGAATCCGAATGGACGGTAGTGTGGTCTGCACTCGGGATACAATGCCACGTACCGCTTGAGAGACGCACATATTTCATGTCATCCGATCTTATTGATGAGTGGTAAAACTATCACTATTTCCCACTCATTTAACCTTATATTTTGTATAGTTTCTTGAGTTTTGTGAATATTTTGATGTGTTTTGTGTTATTTTGTAGATAATAAAGTTTCAGGACATTTTGGAGGTGATTTGGAGCAAAACTGTGAAAATTGGCAAAAAGGGCATTTTGATAATTTATCGCGTCGCGACGCCATGACCTTCAGCGTCGCGACGCCTAACATGCACCGGAGTCTGCTAACGTGCGCCGGGTCAGAATTTGTGAAGTTTGACTTTGCTAACGTGCGCCGTGCCACGTGTCACCATCACAGAAGATTTGCTAAATTGCGCCTGCCACGTGTCATCATCCTAAGATGCCGACAATCATCATCTATACTATCTTGCGACGTGCCACGTGTCGACATCTCAACAGAGTTGCTAATGTGAGCTGGTGTCACGTGTCGCGATCTAAAGCTGCCGACAATCGCCCTCAACGTGACGTAAGCAATGACGTCATGAACAGTGCCACGTCATCGGATAAGAATCTGAGCCGGTGAATCAGAAAGTGACACGTGTCACTGTATCTGGCGTCGCGACTCTGAACCCTTTCGCGTCGCGACGCGGGACCCCTATCCGCGCCTATAAATTGAGCTCGAGATTTCAGAATTTGTTGTACCTTCCTCTCTATTTAATTCTTTCAAAAGAGAGAGTTTCTCTCTCTAGTTTCTTAAAGTTTTTAGTTTTTAGTTTTGTAAATAATTTTAATTACGTTTTGTAGTAATAATAATTTTACTTTTGAATAGTAATAGTAATTTTTTTTACCTTTTACTTTTAAGTTTTTACTAGTCCTAGTTATGTGTTAGTTTTCTGAGGTTGTGATGACTTTTAATATCACCGGTTTATAAGCGGTTATTTTATAGTTTGGATAATTTAAAGTTTTATTTATTGAGTCTTAAGCTTAATGCTTCTTGTTGTCTGATCACCAATAAGATTGATCTGGTAAATCTAAAATGAACTAGACATAGGGATTTTAGGTTTCAGCCTTAGACTTAATAGCCCACGATCTTCCTTGAGGATAGATAACCCTTTAATAGATTTCCTTACAGGATATGAATATACCTGTCGGGCGGGGGTAGCCATAATTGGAACTTAAACTTAATGAATCCAGATAATTTGGTTGACATAGACATATGGTTCAATTAGATTAAACTGGGTATTTGTGTCTGACCATCGACAGAGGCTTACACATAATTTAGTGTTCCAGGTTAATAAATCAATATATTACCCAACTTTAAGATAACCACTTCATCTTTAAAATGATATTAAAAGAAATCACAACCTTAGATTTTTGTGTCTTTTATTTTCCTTAGTATTTTCTTTTATCTTTTATTTATTTATTTAGCAAATCTACAATCAACCAAATCAATCTAGCAATCAATTCCATTCTCCCTTTAATTAGATATTTGTAAATAAATAGATTCAACAATTAATAACAGCAGTAGGAATTAAGTCCTCGTGGGATTGATATTTTTATACTACTTGAACGATATGTGCGCTTGCGTTATACGTGTGTGTTTACGCCGGTCAAGTTTTTGGCGCCGTTGCTGGGGACTTATTTTTCTTGAGTTATTAATTTTGAAGCTATCCAATTTACTTGTATCTAATTTTCTTTATTTTTATCTGTAATTTTTATTTCTTTCTGTTTTCAGGTGATTGAACAAATGGAACATTACTGGGAGATTGAGAGATTACGAGCTTTACTAGAATCCCAAATCTGGGAGCAACAGTCCGGTTTTCTGAGGCCTGTTGCAACAATTATCACTGGATGCCAGAACCAAGCAATGCTACATTTGCTCAACAGAACGAAATGGGGAGATGTGTAATTTGTGATGGTAACCACCCGAGCGATCAATGCATATACCTTTCAGAGTGGCAAAATTTTTGGACTCATTCAAGGCATGAAGAGCCATCATATTTTCCATCCTATCCACCATCCACCTTTGATCTTCATCAAGAACCAGAACCATCCGAGAAAGGTCAGACACTTCACATGCTCAAAGATTGGTTCAAGGAAATGGAAACTCAATTTGATGAACAAATTCAGAGTAATGCAGAATCCATACAGAGAATGATAGATCGGATCAGACAATTAACAGAAAACCAGAACTACAAACCTTAAGAACCAGTTCCAGATGACACTGATGAAGCCTTCAAATACCAATCATTTCACAATGACACTTCAACAGAGGAGGAGGCTGAGCAGTATCAACAACCAGAGGTTGATAATTTTGCAGCATGCATTTCACAGATGACAGATGAAGAGCTGAATGCAGAAATTTTCAAATACATCTGTGAAGAAAAGATGGAACAAGAAGCAGAGCAAATGGAGGAGCAAATGTCTGACCTTAATAAAGATCCAGAGCATTAAGGAGAAACATCGCTGTTTTGGGGAGTACAAATCAAAGATATCGCCCAGAAGCTTGACAGAATGAAACTTCCATTCCAAGTCAAGCACCATACAAGACCTCTTGATTTTCTTTCTTTCTTTGCAGGAACCACTGGAAAAATAAGGAGCAAAAAGGTGGCACGAGCACTGAATAAAACAAAACTCTTTTTGCCACTTTACCGTTGGAAGAGACCCTTCAAAAGCAACGCTCACGGGATTGTCTTTAATCGGACATCCAAAACAACATTGAAACCTCCTTAATAGATGGATTTCAGTCACGTCTGGCTGAAGACGTAAAATTTAGCGCTAGCAGGGAGGCAACCCATGCAATTTTTTGTAATTTCTGTTTTCATATTTTGTGTATATATATTGTAGAGTTTTTAATTTTGTGTGTTATTTTTGTAGGGAAAAGCACAAATGGAGCATTTTAAGACAGAAGGAATGGTGTTTGGCAATCACAAAAAAGAGAAACAATTCATTAGCGAAGGCTGAGTAAAGAATTAATTCTTGAGACGCATCCTAATGGATTTATATACCAAACGAGTGGCGTATTGTGTACACAATTCCGTTACCTTAATTATTGCTTTGATTTTCTTTTCTATTGTAATTATCTTTATTTTCGTAGACAGGATCCAGACTTTTTGACCTTTCACGATCTCTTTTGTTGTTTAGCTAACAATCGTCCTCTGGAAGATACTAGTGCTATTATTACTCACCCTTTTTCAGGTACTATAAATTCAGCACGTCATTGCACTTTTGAAGGCATCCTGATTTGAAAAAGAAATACAAAAAAAAATGGAAGCCACTTCAAGAAGACGAGTTGAAAACATCTGTGTGTTTTGCGGTAGTAGTGTTGGTATTAAGCCACAATACATAGAAGCAGCACATGAATTGGGTCGAGTCCTAACTGCAAGGAATATGCATTTAATATATGGAGGAGTCAATCTCGGACTTATGGGGATCGTTTCAAAGGCTGTACAGGAAGGAGGCAGTCATGTTTTGGGAATCATCCCAAAACCCTTGGCAGAGGCAAATCTTATTGGATCATCAAACGGAGAGGAACTAATCGTATCAGGTATGTCTGAACGTTTGGTAGAAATGATTAATCGTGCTGATGCTTTTATTGCTTTGCCAGGTGGCTTGGGTACATTGGAGGAAATTTTTATAGTTCTATCTTGGGCGAACCTGAACATACACCAGAAACCAATTGGATTGCTCAACGTTGATGGATTCTATGATTTTCTTTGTGTGTTTCTTGATGATGCTCGGAGAAATGGGTTCGTGTCAAAACCTATGAAAGAACTCCTCTTCACTGCCAGAACTGCTCCGGATCTAATAGACCAACTCATAGCCTATGAACCACAAGTTGACCATATCCTATCAAAGATAAATTGGTCCGAGGACGATCGTGGTAAGAGGCGTCGGATTAATCTGGATCTTAACCTTTAATTTCCTGTAGATTTTCACCTAACCAGGTACGACCTTCTAAACTCTTCTTCTACTTTTTAAGACATTGGGGACAATGTCTCATTTTGGTTTGGGGGAGGGAATTAGTTGATCAGTACCTTGTTTTTAGTTTGTGTTTTATTTTTAGTCCAAATTTTTCGAAAAATACAAAAAAATTGAAAAATTTTCAAAAAATTACAAAAATATTTTGCATTTTTTGTGTTTTTTTTTGACTAAAAATGTGAAATTGGTAAGAGATAGCCGAGTAAGGAAATTTCCACTCCTGAGACGTATCTCAAACCATTTTTGAAACAAGTTAATTTTTGTTTATTTCATTTGAATTATTTAATTTGTAAATTCTCCTTAACACTGACTAAAATGGATCTTCATATGCTCAGTTGGCAGATTATATCAACATACATAGTAACATATGGACATGAACTGTAATTGAAAAGTTTGTAATATTCAGTGCTCTAATTTAATTGGAGGAAGCATCTCAAAAAGTGATGGAGTAAAAAAAAAAAAAAAAAAAAAAAAAAAAAACGTCCGAGATCCGAGTTATTAAGTATGTAAGGGTGTTTTAACACCTAGTGCCATAAAACCAACTAGTTTGGGAGTCATTGGCCCAAAGCTCGCTACATGGATCAAAGATGCTGCAAAAATATATATATCTGAAGTCTGAGTAATTAAGTCCGTAGGGGTGTCTTAACATCTGGTGACCTAAAGCCAACTGGTTTGGGAGCCACCGACCCAAAGCTCGCTACATAGATGGAAGTATTGTATATAAATAAAAAATAGAGAAAAATCAAAGAAAAAATCAGAAAAATCAGAAAAAATTATTCCATTGCTACAAAAAGGTGTGAAATCTGGTAGAACTTTAGGACAAAAATATTACTCTCTTATCAACTGCACTTGTGACTGTTGTGGGCAAAATGAGTTGTTTAATAATTTGTTGGCTGTGTATATGGAGAATGGTAAAAATGATCGGAGAATTTACTTATTTGGTAATTTAGAATGAAACAAAAAAACTAATAACTTGGAGTAGAAATTTTCACTTGATTAGTCATTAACTTCTTTATTCTCTTTTCTCTTGTCTTTTTGCTTTTGTGTGCATTAGTTTTAACTAACTTTTTACTTTTGTAAAATGTTTGTGGGTATCATTGCTGTAAACCTTCACGAGACTACAACTCGTCCACTAGGACACCTAGGGGTTTAAAGGCTTGTTGCATATGCTAAATGCAACCGTGATCCCTACGAAAGTGGCTTAGTTAAATTTTAAAGATGTTTATGTTATTTTATTTTATGTTTTGCTCGGGGACTAGCAAAATGTTAGGTTTGGGGTGTGATGAGTGGTAAAACTATCACTATTTCCCACTCATTTAACCTTATATTTTGTATAGTTTCTTGAGTTTTGTGAATATTTTGATGTGTTTTGTGTTATTTTGTAGATAAATAAAGTTTCGGGACATTCTGGAGGTGATTTGGAGCAAAACTATGAAAATTGGCAAAAAAGGGCATTTTGGTAATTTACCGCATCGCGACGCCAGGACCTTCAGCGTCGCGACGCCTAACATGCACCGGAGTCTGCTAACGTGCGCCGGGTCAACGGGTCAGAATTTGTGAAGTTTGACTTTGCTAACGTGCGCCGTGCCACGTGTCACCATCATAGAAGATTTGCTAAATTGCGCCTGCCACGTGTCATCATCCTAAGATGCCGACAATCATCATCTATACTATCTTGCGCCGTGCCACGTGTCGACATCTCAACAAAGTTGCTAATATGCGCCGGTGTCACGTGTCGCGATCTAACGCTGCCGATAATCGCCCTCAGCGTGACGTAAGCAATGACGTCATGAACAGTGCCACGTCATCGGATAAGAATCTGAGCCGGTGAATCAGCAAGTGACACGTGTCACTGTAGCTGGCGTCGCGACTCTGAACCCTTTGGCGTCGCGACGCGGGACCCCTATCCGCACCTATAAATTGAGCTCGAGATTTCAGAATTTGTTGTACATTCCTCTCTCTTTAATTCTTTCAAAAGAGAGAGTTTCTCTCTCTAGTTTCTTAAAGTTTTTAGTTTTTAGTTTTGTAAATAATTTTAATTACGTTTTGTAGTAATAATAATTTTACTTTTGAATAGTAATAGTAATTTATTTTTACCTTTTACTTTTTACAGTTTTTACTATTTACCATGATGAGGTAATTTCTCCAACTAGGGTAAAAGGTAATTCTTTTACTTTTACTATTTAGATTAATCTCCCTTAAAAATAATATATTCACTATTTAAAATATTGACTTAAAAAGGATACCGCCAGATTGGTCGGTTGGTAATTAAATATTAATTTCGCCTTTATGGCTGGTTATTTTGGTTCCGCCTTTATGGCTGGTTATTTTGGTTCCGCCTTTATGGCTGGTTAAACTTAATTTGAAGTTAATATATTATATTAAGGGAGATATCTAAATAGTATATAGTAAAAGTAATTCATTTTACCTTAGCATTTTATTTTATTTTATTTTATTTTATTTATGTCTTTTACTTTTCAGTATTTTTACTTTATGTCTTTTACTTTTAAGTTTTTACTAGTCCTAGTTATGTGTTAGTTTTCTGAGGTTGTGATGACTTTTAATATCACCGGTTTATAATGGGTTATTTTATAGTTTGGATAATTTAAAGTTTTATTTATTGAGTCTTAAGCTTAATGCTTCTTGTTGTCTGATCACCAATAAGATTGATCTGGTAAATCTAAAATGAACTAGACATAGGGATTTTAGGTTTCAGCCGTAGACTTAATAGCCCACGATCTTCCTTGAGGATAGATAACCCTTTAATAGATTTCCTTACAGGATAGGAATATACCTGCGGGCGGAGGTAGCCATAATTGGAACTTAAACTTAATGAATCCAGATAATTTGGTTGACATAGACATATGGTTCATTAGGTTAAACTGGGTATTTGTGTCTGACCATCGACAGAGGCTTACATATAATTTAGTGTTCCAGGTTAATAAATCAATATATTACCCAACTTTTAAGATAACCACTTCATCTTTAAAATGATATTAAAAGAAATCACAACCTTAGATTTTTGTGTCTTTTATTTTCCTTAGTATTTTCTTTATCTTTTTATTTATTTATTTAGCAAATCTACAATCAACCAACTCAATCTAACAATCAATTTCATTCTCCCTTTAATTAAATATTTGTAAATAAATAGATTCAACAATTAATAACAGCAGTAGGAATTAAGTCCTCGTGGGATCGATATTTTTATACTACTTGAACGATACGTGCGCTTGCGTTATACGTGTGTGTTTACGCCGGTCACTTATGTTTATTTGTTGTTTATTAGAAATTGTATGTTACTTTTATTCATGATTAGGTTGTTTAGTATGTTACTTTTTATGCATGATTAGTTGATTATTTGCAAGCATGATTTAATTATTTCTTTCGCATTAGGAACTTGATTATGTCTCTTCTACGTTTATGTTTAGGTTATTATTTATTTACATTGCCATGCTTAGCGATTTAATGTATGCATGAGATTGTGTGCTTGCCATTATTCCGACTTTCTTTTATGCATGCAAACTTAGATATAGGTAGTATGTAAACTTAGATGTAGGTTGTTGTTGCGTAGACTCGGTTATATTATTACATAAATCCGTTCATTACAAGTGGCATAAGTAAGGGACCATTCCGAACCCAACGGTTTGAGGTCTTCCCTTGCGAGGGGTGAGTGCGACCTTAAATCATTTTCCCAGTTCACACTGGGTGGCGACTCCATGTGATTTCTTTGGTTTGGTTCCCCTGTGGGCTACTCCGTACTCCCGACTAGGCCGCAAGCCTAGAACTGCGTCACCGATTTCTATGTCCTACAGTCCACTATGCTCGCTCAACTCGAGAAGGTTATTGACGTTGGTGTACCATCTATTTGGAAACCTTCAGTGAGTCGTTCAGTGTCTTATAAAATAAACACCTACATGTCTATACGAGTCTCCCGAGACTCATGGTTCACTGGGATAAACCACCGGACCAAGTCACGATATACGACATGTATTAGTTTCAGCGGATTTTACTAACCGACCCGTGTTAGTAAATCTTGACCAGGAACTTTATTTAAGGATATACAACTAATAGTGCGCTTCCAAATGTCAATTACAAACACGTTGTAACTGCGCACTATACTGTAAATCCTAGGGTCTTTGTCTAATATACACGTATCACTGAACCAGATTCTGTTTCGATATAATCGTAATCAGAAATATAATCGCAATTAGATCGAATAAACATATATAAGACAATGGTGCTAACGTTAAATTAGTAATATTATGGAAATTATAATTGCTCGTATATATGAATCGGACATAAATACGATCCGGATTGGCACTCGGAGCACCAACCCTAACAACTGAGCTGCTGAAAAGTTAGTATTTAAAGGCAGAAAATGTGCGCATTTCGTCAACCTGTCTACAATCACCCAAATGGAATCATACCCTTTCGAGGTACGGGGAAGCCCAGTTACAAAATCCATATAATCTTCTCTCATTTCCATTCAGGGACATCCAAACTTTCAATTTTCCTTGCTGGTCTCTGATGCTCTATTTTGACCTGCTGACAAGTAAGGCATTTAGCAACAAACTCCGCTACATCCTTTTTCATACCATCCCACCAATAAAGATATTTTAGATCATGGTACAACTTATTAAGTCAAGGCTGTATAGTATAGGATGAGGCATGAGCTTTTTCTAACAACGAGTTTCTCAACTCAGGAATTGAAGGAACAACAATTTTGCATTTCTTTCTTAGGAGGTTTTCGCTGTCTACATAATATTCCTCATCCACACCTTGCTTTAGTTTATCTCTAATCCGTTGGAGTTGGACGTCTATTTTTTGAGCAGTTCTAATCTCATCCACCAGTGTAGATCGGACCTGAATCTGTGCCAGCAATGTTCTTTGACTTGTTACTTGAAAACTTACTCCATCTGAAATACATTTCTATACCTGTCTAGCTGGTTGCCACCTTTGAGGTGGCAGATGAGCTAAACTCCCTATAGATTTCCTGCTTAAGGCATCAACTACCACATTAACCTTACCAGGATGATATTGAATTGAACAATCATAATCTTTCAATAACTCAATCCATCGCCTCTGCCTCAAATTAAGATCTTTTTGACTCAAAATATACTTGAGACTTTTTTTATCAGTAAAAATCTCAAACTTATCACCATATAAGTAATGTCGCCATATCTTCGAGGTGAAAATTATTACTGCCATCTCTAGGTCGTGGGTGGGATAATTTTGTTCATAAGGTTTTAGCTGCCTAGAAGCATAGGCAATAACTTTTCCTCCTTGCATCAACACACATCCCATTCCCACTCTAGAAGCATCACAGTACACCATAAACCCTCATGATCATGATGGTAAACCTAGAACTGGAGCGGTAGTCAACCATTGTTTAAACTCCTGAAAACTTCTCTCACAAGCATCTGACCACACATACTTTACATTTTTCTGAGTCAATCGAGTTAATATCGTAGCTATTCTAGAAAAGTTTTCCATGAATCTCTGATAGTATCTCGCTAATCCCAAGAAACTATGAATATCTGTCACATTGGTGGGCTTGTGCCACTTTTGAATAGCTTTAATTTTATGGGAATCTACACCAATTCCTTATTTTGACACTACATGCCATGGGAACACCACTCTAGACAACCAAAACTCACACTTAGAGAACTTAGCAAATAACTTGTGCTCTTTCAATGTCTGTAGCACCTGATGTAAGTGTTTCACGTGTTCCTACTCACTATGTGAATACACCATGATATCATTAAAGAAAACTATCACAAATCGATCCAAAAAGGGCCTGAATACCCTATTCATCAGATCCATAGAAGCTACAGAAGCATTAGTCAAGCCAAACGGCATTACAAAGAACTCGTAATGTCCATATCTAGTTCAAAAAGCTATCTTCAGTACATCGCTTTCCCTAATCCTTAACTAGTGATATCCCGACAGGAGATCTATTTTTGAGAAACACTGTGCTCCCTGAAGTTGATCAAACAAATCATCAATCCTCGGTAGTGGGTATTTATTCTTAATTATCACCTTATTTAACTGTCGATAATCTATACACAACTAAAATGTCTTATCTTTCTTCTTTACAAATAACACTGGGGCACCCCACGAAGACACACTGGGATGAATTGACCTCTTATCCAGCAAATCTTGCAATTGTACCTTCAATTCCTTAAGTTCTGCATTAGCCATCCTATACGGAGGAATTGATATGGGTTGCGTGCCAGGAATTATAACTATGCAGAATTCAATCTCTCTATCATGTGGTAATCCCGGTAACTCATCTGGGAATACATCAAGATACTTTTTTCCACTGGAATTTGAACAATACTTTTTTTTTCCGCTCTACTATCGATCACAAAATCTATCTATCCCATATTATTCTTGTGAAAAATCTTGTATTCTTGCATAACCGATATCAAATTATGGGGCACCACACTCTTATCTCTCTGATAAATACTAATTGGCCGATCAGGGGGATTGGATCCAAATTGGGCCTAAACCATTCCATTAAGTCCAAATATAATATATGGGCCTTTAAACATTTAATTGGGCCTAATAGGCCAAAATTGATTTCTTGGCAAATAGGGTGATTCCTTACTTGGGCCTTGGTATTTGGGTTTGACCCATATTGACCAAAGCCCATGCCTTAAGAAATTAATTGAAAGCCCATTGGACTTTAATTAAATGGACATTTGATGTTAATTGGGATTTGAGACCCATTAAGATTAGATTTAGAATCTAAGTCGTAAAGGCGCATTAAAAAGTGTAATTATTTAATTTGGAATTAAATATAGAATTAGTATTGAATACAATTAAATTGGATTTAAAATTGTAGTTCGATATAATTTAAGAATTCGTACTTTGAGTATTTATTCTTAAACGAGTTGGACTCGCGCAAATCAAATCGTTGTTTGAACATTGGATGATCACATTATTCAAAGATTAATAGATTAGATTGATTGATTGAATAACATACTTTGTGTGAATACATGGATGTGTTGTATGAATAATGTATATCAGATGGATATTAGAAGGGAAAAGGCAATTTTGGAAATTGTTGTAAATTTAGAATTTATTAAATTGGACCTGCGTGTCCAGCCTTATCTCTCGATTCTTTGTAATTCTCTTCTCACCTAATTCCCCTCAATGTTAATGAGGTTTCTTTAATTGTATTATGTAATTGGGTAGAAGTTAGAATAGTGCTAGCCGGGGAGAGGAAAGGGAGTGATTTGTTCTAGGAACAATCTGTGAGATATCCATCCGCATATGATGAGTGGTAAATCTATCACTATTTCCCACTCATTGAACCTTATATTTTGTATAGTTTCTTGGGTTTTGTGAATATTTTGATGTGTTTTGTGTTATTTTGTAGATAAATAAAGTTTCAGGACATTCTGGAGGTGATTTGGAGCAAAACAGGAAAAACTGGACAAAAAGGGCAAAATCGTCATTTCAGCGTCGCGATGCTTAAGCCTTGCGCGTCGCGACGCCCAGAATGCGTCGGATTTGCTAAAGTACGCCGTGGACACGTGGACCAATCAGAAAATTTGCTAACGTGCGCCGCCTGCTAAAATACGCCGATCATGCTATCTTGCGCCTGCCACGTGTCGCCATCACAACGGACTTGCTAATGTGCGCCGGTGCCACGTGTCGAGATCTAACGCTGCCGAAAATCGCCCTCCACAAGTCAGCGTGACGTAAGCAATGACGTCATGAACAGTGCCACGTCATCGGATAAGGATCTGAGCTCTTAGCCGCCTCGCCACGTGTCAAGCCGTCATTGTGCCACGATTCACTGTACCTGGCGTCGCGACGCTGAACTGTACCTGGCGTCGCGACGCTGGACCCTTATCCGTGCCTATAAATAGAGCTCGAAATTTCATATTTCAGTGTACCTCTCCCTCCCACTTCTTTGATGTAATTAGAGAGTTCTTCTCTCTCTAAGTTTCTTTTAATTTAGTTTTGTAATTTTTAATTACGTTCTGTAATAATAATAATTTACTTTCTTTATTTTACAGTTTTTACTATTCAGTATGAGGAGGTAACTTCCCTATGCTAGGGTGAAAGGTAATTCTTTTACTATTACTATTTAGATTAATCTCCCTTAAAAATAATATATTTACTATTTAAAATTTGACTTAATCAGGATACTGCCAGATTGGTCGGTTGGTAATAAAATTCATTTTCCCCGTTTATGGCTGGTTTATTTTGGTTCCGCCTTTATGGCTGGTTTATTCTGATTCCGCCTTTATGGCTGGTTTATTTTGGTTCCGCATTTATGGCTGGTTGAACTTAAATTGACTTAATCAAGTTACCGCCTATATGGCTGGTTGGTAATAATCACAAGTTTATATATTATTTTACTGGGAGATATCTAAATAAGTAGTAGTAGAAATAATTCCTTTTACCTTAGCATTTTATTTTATTTTACTTTTAAGCTTTTACTTTACTGCAATTACTTTTCAGCACTGTTACTTTATGGTTTTTACTTTTAAGTTTTTACTAGCCCTAGTTATGTGTCATAACTAAGTTAGTTATCTAGGGTTGTGATGAAATCCAATATCACGGGTTTATAAGGGGTTAGATTATAGTTTGAGTAAAATAAAGATTTTTTTATTGAGTCTTAATCTTAATGGTCTTTAATTAACTGGCCATTAATTAAATTGATTAGGTAAACTTAAAATGAACTAGACATAGGGATTTTAAGTTTAAGACCTTAGACTCAATAGCCCACGATCTTCCTTGAGGATAGATAACCCTTTAATAGATTTCCTTACAGGATAGGAATATACCTGTCGGGCGGGGGTAGCCATAATTAGAACTTAATCTTAATGAATCTATGTAATTTGGTTGACATAGACATATGGTTCAATTGGATTATACTAGGTATTTGTAATTGACCATCGGAAGAGGCTTTTACATAATTTAGTGTTACAGGTTAATAAATCAATATTTTACCCAACTATAAGATAACCACTTCATCTTTAATTAACATTGGAATAAATCACAACCCTAGATAGTTTTTAATATTGAATTTTCTTAAAATCTACTTTTAAGCAATTTTATTTACTTGTTTTTAAATTTAGAATCGTCGCCATTTCAAATTAATTAAACAACCTGTTAGATACTAGTAATCATTTGACCTCACAAAATTAATAGTTTAGGTATTAAGTCCTCGTGGGATCGATACTTTTTATACTACTTGAACGATACGTACGCTTGCGTTATACGTGTGTGTTTATGCCGGTCAAGTTTTTGGCGCTGTTGCCGGGGACTTATTTATCTTTTATTATTAGTTTAGGGGTTAGATACTTTTACTTGTATCTAATTTCTTTTTACTTATTGTTATTGTTTTCTTGTGTTTCAGGTTCTCAGAAACTTCATGAGACGAACCAGAAGCTTTGAACTCCGACCGCTTGACCCGGAAATTGAAAGAACTATCAGACAGTTGAGAAGGGAAATGCGAGAAGCCCAAGAAGCTTTAGTCAACATGGAACCTGAACCTTTGGAGGTCGCACCACCAATTCCCATTCGAGACAGAACCATTCCGGTGGTTGACAGACTCATTTCATGTATTGTACTTACTCCATTACCAGCAAATGCGGGTGACATCAAAACTTGCATTCAGATGATTCAGCAATCAGTTCAGTTTGGGGGAAATGCAACTGAAGATCCTAATGCCCACATCAGCAACTTCCTAGAAGTTTGCGGCACTTTCAATTACAACCGAGAAGCTGAAGAAGCAATGAGACTGCGTTTCTTCCCATTCTCCTTGAAGGACAGAGCTAAAGCCTGGCTACATTCATTACCAGCAGGTTCTATCACAACATGGAACACTTTAGCCACCAAATTTCTTGCAAAGTACTTTCCACCAGCCAGAACCGGAAAGCTGAGGAATGACATCACATCCTTTGTGCAACAAGATTCAGAATCACTGTACGAAGCTTGGGAAAGGTACAAAGATTTACTCCGGAAATGTCCACACCATGAGATTCCAAAATGGCTTCAAGTCCAAACATTCTATAATGGACTTTCTGGAATAATGAGAACCACAATCGATGCTGCTGTTGGAGGAGCTTTAATGGCAAAAGGAGAAGATCAAGCCTGGGAACTAATCGAAGAAATGGCCAACAACAATTCCTTGTGGCCAACAGAAAGAAGTCTGATTCAAAGAATTGCAGGAATTTATGAAGTTGGAGCCAATACAGGAGTCAACACCAAGCTAGATCAAATATGCAAATTCATGGAGACTCTTACCATTGGATCCACAAGTTCACTATATGGAGGAGTACCAGAACCAAACCAACTTGAAGAGACGGTGAATTATGTCAATAATTTCAACAGACAGGGGAACAATCCATATTTCTTACAGTCTCTCCCCGACACTTGGAGTGGGTTCATCATGAACTACAATATGATGAACCAAGAGCAAACTCTTGGAGATTTGATGTCCACACTGTGCGAAGCAGAAAAAGAGCTCCTGAAGGGCAAGAAGCGCGAGGCGCACTTCGCTTCAACATCTCAGACTCCAAAGGCTTGGCCCAATGCGACTGGAGGTGTAAAGAAAAAGAAGAATAAGAAAGGCAAGGCCAAATCGTCAAAACCTTCTGGGAAGGGTAAGGACAAATCCCAAGATGTATGTCTGCAGTGCGGCAAGCGGGGTCACTGGAAGCGTGACTGCCGCGAGTACAAGGCACACATGAAGGAAATCAAAGCGGGCAAGGCACCGGCTTCAGATATGTTTGTTATAGAAATAAACATGTCTACTACTAGTTTTAAAAATTGGATTTTTGATTCTGGTTATGGTACTCATATATGTACTGATGTGCAGGATCTGCAGATTAGCAGGAGACTGGCCTCAGGAGATATTGACCTCCGCGTTGGAAATGGGACACGAGTCGTCGTTTTGGCCGTTGGCACTTTTGTTTTGGAATTGCCCTCGGGGCATGTGCTTAAACTTTCAGACTGTTATTATGTACCTGGTTTAACTAGGAATATTATTTCTGTATCTATGTTAGCCCAATGTGGATATACTTTTTGTATTTAGAAACTCTGGGTGTTTTATGTATAAAAATGATATGGAGATTTGCACTGCTGATGTAAATAATGGTCTTTATATTTTGAATATAAATCAATCTCAAACGTATAATGTAACAAACAAAAGGCTTAAACTAAGTAACAAAGATGAAACTTATATGTGGCATTGTCGTCTGGGACACATTAACAAGACTCGCATATCCATACTTTTGAAGAGTGGGTACTTGGACGGATTTGATCCAAATTCATATGACGTATACCAATCTTGTTTATTAGGAAAAATGCATAAATCACCTTTTAGCGGTAAAGGTGCACATGCCACCGAACTGTTAGCCCTCGTTCATAGTGACGTATGTGGGCCCATGTCTAGCCAGGCTAGAGGTCGATATGAATACTTCGTAACCTTTACGGATGATGCATCGCGTTATGGTTATATGTATCTTATGAGACGTAAGTCGAAAACCTTTGAGAAATTCAAAGAGTTTCGACACGAAGTAGAAAAACAGACCGGTAAAAGTATTAAGACATTACGGTCAGACCGTGGTGGCGAATACTTAAGCAATGAGTTTCTTGATTACTTGAAAGAATATGGTATTCTTTCACAGTGGATTCCTCCTGGAACACCGCAATTAAATGGTGTGTCCAAACGGAGAAACCGAACTTTGTTAGACATGATAAGGTCTATGATGAGTCGCACAGATCTATCTATTTCCTTCTGGGGATATGCATTGAACAGTGCAATACTTATTTTGAATAAGGTTCTGTCAAAGTCTGTTCAACAGACTTCATACGAGATATGGACATGAAAGAAATCGGGTTTCTAATTCCTGAAGATTTGGGGTTGCTAGGCATACGTCAAATGTTTGGAAGGTACCAAACTAGAACCCAAATCGGATAAATGCCTATTTATAGGATATCCTAGGGAAACAAAAGGATATTACTTCTATCACCCACAAGAGAACAAAGTATTTGTTGCTCTACATGCGGTTTTCCTTGAGAAGGAATTCCTAAATACAGTGATTAGTGGGAGGAAAGTAGAACTCGATGAAAATCGAAGTGATACTGTTCCTGGCACAGAATCCTTAACGGAACATGAACAGTTCATCAGGGATGAAACTGTACCACAATCTTTGAATACACAAGAACCGCGTAGGTCGGAGAGAGTCAGAAAACAACCTGAGAGGTATGGGTTTCTGATCTCACCTCATGTGGATATCAATCTCATTGAGGATAACGAGCCGGCTACGTATGAGGAAGCGATACAAGGTATCGACTCCGCTTTATGGCAAAAGGCCATGAAGTCCGAAATGGATTCCATGTACACCAACCAAGTTTGGACACTGGTTGATGCACCAGAAGGCGTGAAGCCTATTGGTTATAAATGGGTTTTCAAGAAGAAGACCGACATGGATGGCAACGTACAAACGTACAAAGATAGGCTTGTAACGAAAGGGTATCGTCAACGACATGGTGTCGATTACGATAAAACTTTTTCACATGTTGCCATGATTAAATCCATTCGGATAATGCTTGATATTGCTGCATATTTCGATTACGAGATATGGCAGATGGACGTCAAAACCACTTTCCTTAATGGAAACCTTTTGGAGGATGTTTATATGCAACAGCCTCACGTTTTTGTCTTACCAAGACTTGCAAACAAGGTTTGTAAGTTAAATCGATCCATTTATGGATTGAATCAAGCATCGCGTTCTTTGAACCAACATTTTGATGAGATCATAAAAGAATATGATTTTGTTCAAAACGAGGATGATCCTTGTGTATATAAGAAGGTTAGTGGGAGCGCACTGACATTCATTGTCCTTTACGTTGATGATGTATTGCTTATTGGCAATGACATTCCCATGTTAACATCGGTGAAAAGCTTGGCTTTCATTAAAATTCTCCATGAAGGATTTGGTAGAAGCAGCCTTTATTCTGGGAATAAAGATCTACCGTGATAGATCTAGAAAGCTACTTGGACTCTCCAAAGCACGTATATTGACAAAGTGTTGAAGAGATTCAACATGGATTAGTCCAAGAGGGGATTGTTGTCAGTGTCACATGGCGTCACTCTATCTAAGGACATGTGTCCTAAAACTCAAGATGAGAGAGACAACATGAGTCAGATCCTATTCCCCTCGGCAGTCGGATCGATCATATATGCCATGATATGTACGCGATCTGATGTCTCGTATGCTTTGAGCATGTGTAGTCGCTATCAGGCCGATCCAGGTGATGGTCATTAGATGGCGGTTAAGAACGTCCTTAAGTATCTTAGACGAACTAATGATGCTTTCTTAATCTATGGAGATGGAGAACTTGAGGTAACTGGGTATACCGATGCAAGTTTCTAAACCGATAAAGACGACTGTAAGTCACAATCCGGGAACATATTTTGTTTGAATAACGGAGCAGTAAGCCATAAATCTTCCAAGCAAGAGACTGTTGCCGATTCAACAACAGAAGCAGAGTATATTGCTGCAGCTGAAGCAGTAAAAGAGGCAGTTTAGATCCGTAAATTCCTAATTGGATTAGGAGTAGTTCTGTTAGCAGCTGAGCCTGTTCCATTGTATTGTGACAATAACGGGGCTATAACGCAGGCTAAGAAACCAAGGTCTCATCAATGATCCAAGCATGTTCTTCGACGTTTCCATCTGATTCGTGGGATCATACATCGTGGCGATGTGAAGATCGCGAAGGTCGCATCAGAGGACAACATTGCAGATCCGCTGACGAAAGCTATTCCTTAGTAAAAGTTTGAGCGACATGTACATAGTTCAGGTGTTAGATGCTTGAGTGACTGGCTATAGGCCAAGTGGGAGATTGTTGGACAATTATGACCCATAGCATCACTATTTGTAAAAGATATTGTGTTTTTTGTACAAATTAACTATGTGACAATGGAAATTGCATTTTATCATTTTGTAATTTGATTACTTAAATATATATAAATGATAAAAGTCTTTATGATTAGTTCTGGATTATAAGATATGAGACAATATCAATCCATAAAGGTTTAATCATTAAATATCCATAATCGTAGTATTATCGAGAGTGGACATCGATAATGTGGAATAGACTAGTATTGCACTTATGCGTGTTATGGAAGCGTAACAGCATAGTTCTCATATATTTAAGTATTGGATACTTATACAAGTGTGATAAGAGGTTGTTTTTACCGATGGTACGGAAACAGCTTCGCTCTGGATAGACCCCTCGGAATCCCATTGGTAGTATGACTATGTGTCTATGGGAATCCGTATCAGGGTAGGTGTATTTGGTCTTAACCTGAGACTTGCATCGCTAGTACTTGCGACAATCAATACGCTTTGGTTTTGGTCGTCCAAGTGTTTAACAGGTTCTGTTTACGCCTCTTCTGGGTTTATTGAGAATCGTAGTGTATTGGGTATGATGTTAAGACGGAAGTATCACTTCAGTCATATGGAGATGATGATCACGCAGGGATACAGAACTGGTACTCTAATGGGTTGCAACCATCGGGATAATATGACAAGGTCATGATTATCTGATTAAAGAGACTAGTTGTAACATCCCGCCTAGGCCAGGATGCTACCGGCAGGAGACAGGCTAAACCCATCTCCATAAGCCTCTGAATCTAACGAAATTTCGGCATGATGTATTCGTAACATCATGCAACCTGGCCTGTAGCCAGCATCCAAATACAACTAGAACACAACCATCTCGGCCTCAGGCCGGTAACACAACATCAAGGCCTCAGGCCTGAACTCAAAGAACAAAAAAAAACACTTGGCCTCCGGCCAGAACTCAAAATAACAACTACACTATTACATAATCCCTACTTAAATGATACAAATGTAAAATACAATACAAAGGGTCGTGAGGACCCATAACTTGACCCAGGACTCGACACTCTCTCAACTGCAATTGAGGCGATCCGCTTTCTTCAAAGTCTTCACCGAACTACTGCTACTGACCTGCAAAACTACAACTGAAAAAGTGTGAGTCATATTAACTCAGTAAGTAACCATGCAATTATTTACAAGTCTGATTTAACCATAACACTTTTATCCAATTAATTACCATACTACTAGTTACTGATCATATGTCTAAACACAGATATACATACCCTATCTTTTGTTTATTATAATCCATATTAATTCATCAAGTTCTGTTATACTAACTAATAGACTAAGGTCCGTTACACCTCTACTGTGCTACTCTAATTCTTCTCTTTACCTTTCTGTATGCTCTGAGCTGGTCGAAAACAGACAATTATAATAACTATCTTTCTTTTACTGTCTTGAAATATCATCAAATCAATGACATTAAAATTCTATTTCTATTAAACATTTAATCCACTGCCGCCAACCATGTATATATACATACATTATCGTATCATCAAGTTTTAACATCAGTTCAATATTGTCTTTCTAAATAAGCATGCAATTCATAATTATCATTATCATACTTTTAAATAAAATCAAGCTATTATGCATTAGTATTTTATAAAATGTTACTACTACATAAACCGGCCACTCATCAATATTAACCATATATATATATCTTTCAATGCAATCACGTTATGCTTTTATGATCTATTACTTTAAAATCTTTTTTCTGATAAACTTACATGTTGATGTACTAGTGCTACCATGCATGGTATCAACTATATGTATCATAGATGAGATTACTTGAATACATGAGTTGTATGCACGACCTGTAAACTTTACTACACTTAACATACTATGCCTTTAGAAAATACTTTCTGAAAAGTCTTCTGAAAATTCTTTGCTGAAAACTTTATCTTACTCTTTCTTTCTGGAAAAGCTCTTCCTGAAAAATGTAACTGAAAACTGAAAACTGTGTTTAAAACTGTAATCTATATCTGAAAACTGTAACTGAAACTTTCTCTGAGTTCTGTATCTCTGAAAACTATTTTCTGAAAAATCTGATATTTCAAAACTTCTTTTCTGAAAGACTGATATCTGAAATCTTTTTCTGAAAACTGAAATCTGAAAATCAATATACGGTCATCTTGTACCAAAGTATCAATCTGGTGTTCAGGGGCGTTACGTATCGCCGTCCCCCCGAATACACCGGTGTTTAGGGGCGTTACGTATCGCTATCCCGCTAAACACCCTGCCGGTGACATGAGGCGTTACGTATCGCCGTCCCCCATGCCACCAAATCTCCGCCCGTAGGCGCATCTCCGCCCTGGAATGTACCATCTGAGCGCTTAGGATCTAGGGGCGTTACGTATCGCCGTCCCCCTAGTCCCGTTCAAGGATCTGAGAACGTCCCCTCAATCCTCCACATGTGCACACGTCTCTGTCCGTCAATTCCAATCAGTGTACAACTGGGATGGGTCAAATTCCAAATCCCGAATCTATATGAAATTCGTCAATTCCGAACTGTACCTCAAGTTACATACTGTGGTGAGTTTTTCCCTCATGCCCCGGAAATCAGAAAACTCATGCTTATCAAAATCTCAAAAATGGATGAAACATCTTTCTGTAATACAGTCCTTTCAAGCTTTCGAAAACATTCATTTAAAATACTTTGAATTCTGAAAAATATTCTTAACTTTGATCAACTGTTGAAAATCTCAGCATAATATATATATATATATGCATATGCATCCTCATGTTTCTTTCTATACTAGCTATGCTTTCTTGTAATGTCATGTATGTACATATACATGCTCTTACACTTTTACTAATCAAACATGAATCTAATATCATAATTTCTATAGTTACGCATACACACGTCATCAAAACTGTTCTAATACACAAGTATCACATATATACAAACATCAAATTCTCAGTTCATAAACTCATTTACATATATTCATATGCACATCTACTCTATGTTCATTTAACATTCATCAAAATACTGTTACGCAAAACACATACATATATATGTTCGTTCTTGTGTGAAATTCTACACTTGCACTCATACATACCTAAACACATCAACTCACATACTTACTAATTTATACTTATCCCTTTATACTATCGCTTCTATGCTATTACACACATTACATACATACTAGGTAATTGTACAATCACAGGCTCATTATGGTTATACATATTACATAAGCTTTCTAGCTATTTCCAACATTCTTGATTTTACACATAACCTAGTTTATCCGTAATATGTCTATGTTTATCTCATTGATAACTTTAATCCTATTCCATAGGGTGTAGTTTCTACATCCCCCATACCCAAGTCTCAAATATATATATATATATATATATATATATATATATATATATATATTTTCATAAACATAACATCATCATTCGTATGTTCTAACTACTTATATAAATACATATACTAGTGTATCTCTAGGCATGGGCCTCTTTATTTCTATATACTCGTGCTCATCTTTACTTTTATATATATGCAAATATACTTGTAGCCACTTGTCCACATCTAAATGATTATACTGATTCACTTATTTCCTTCTTCTACGTTCCTCATTACATGCATACAGGTTTCAACTTATAATTATATACAACTTCGTTATATTACTGATTTCACGTAACATTAAATTTCTTAAACAATCAAACCATGAGTTACTTACCTGGCTAAGCGAATGCCCGCAATCCAAGTCCGATCTGTCAAAATAAATCACAACATATGTCAGAACCGCTATTTGCGGAACTTTCAACTTATCTACACTAAACTACGGACTTTCTCGGAACACACAAGATCTTTCTGATTCTACTATTTAAACTTCATTACTCTAGTACATGCTCATAAACTATCCTAAATTTGCTAGATAGCTCTAATTCTCACTTTACGCGTTTGCGGCAAAACTTACGGAAAAGTTTCCGCAAACACTGCGGAAGGGTCTCGAACCCTCCGAACTAATCCGGAATTACTCAATTACCCTCGCAATATCATATTTATATCTCAACCAAGGATACGGCCATCTAAACTCAAACGCACGAGAAACTCCGTTTTACCGGAAACTCGCTTACTCTACCGGATCGATCAAATCTAATCTGCTACTCCTCGGATTCTACCACATTTATTGTTTTAACATATTATAGCATATCCAATTCAATTCATGTCCATTTATTACACTACAGAACTACTGGAAACATCCGAATATATAACTATAAACTTTCAAATAGCAAATTCTAAACGGAGAGTCGTACCGAAATTCCGAGGCCATATTCGGACTCCCATCGGCCATACGAATGCGCTAGTGCGATCGGAATTCCAATCGGAGTTACTGTTCATCATAGGTTACTATTCATATGCCGCTTCTTCCCTCGTTTTGCGTGCAACCGGTCGCCGATCGGCGAAAGCGATTCTGCATACTCGTAGCACTCCCCGAGGGCTTCGATTTGGTACGTGGCACGGCTCGTGAAACGAAGCGACGAGCCGGAAATACGAGACCCATTGCGCGACTGTTTTCCCCTTCCTGCTGCCGTTCTACTCGCCGTTGGTGTCGGTGCCGGCCACCGGCAGATGCGCCGTGGCCAGACGCACCGAACGTGGTGGTCCGCCGGTGAGTTGCCGATCGGAGGCCGCCGGAGTAGGTCTTCTTCTCTCCTCCTCTCTCTTCACGCGTTCTCTGCCTCTGCTCTTTTTTTTTTTTTTTTTTTTTGATTTCAGTATATGCTAATAATAATAATAATTAATAATAATAAAAACAAATATCTCACATCACAAATTACAAAAATACCCCAACCACTAAGGGTAATTTCGGAAATTGTCTCTTTCGAAGCCCTTCTGATGTGATTCTCAAAAGGTATTCTACACGAAAGTTGTTTGTCTCGGAAAAACGAGTTCGATGGTTTAAGAACCAACTCGATCGGAGTTCGTTTGCAAATTCTATGGCTAAAACTGTAAACTTTACTCGTATTACAAATATCGCGTAACTGACTCTTGATCCCCACACGCTTTCCGACCCGACGAATATTCATAATATATTATTCTAACTCATATAAAATCGCTTGAACTCTTATTATTCATTACCATCCCATTCCCGAGACTATAACGTCGGTCCGGGAATCCTCTAGAACAGTCCCGAAAATCTGGGATGTTACACTAGTTGCTTGTGATCCGATATATGCTTCGTACGAAGCAGACACTTTTCCAGCCCCATGCCTTGCATTTGACATCTGATACTGGATCGCAATACGCAATACTATGTATACTACGCCTGATATAGATTATATATTCCTTTAAGAATATTTCTGGAGAATTGAGTAGGCACGGTGCTTTGCTAGAAGCCGACCATGTCTCGAAAATTGGTAAAAACGTGGTACGAGGTACGCACGTGTTCGGATAGTCCGACGACCGGATTTACTGCCAACATATCCGGGGATCTCATGGGTCACTTCCCGAAGATTCACTGATGACGTATGATTCGAACATAATTAATCTATGATTAATTACGTAGAGATTTTATCTGTGATAAAATACTATTTGAAGAGAGAGAGAATGATTAATTTAGAATGAATCGATAGAATAATATATTCGATATATTAAATGAAATTAGATTTCATAACGGAATTAAAATTAGATTTTAATTCGGGCGAACGAATTAATTTAGAATTAATTCACGAGCGATGTGAATAGTAATTTTACTAGGCATAATTATTTAATTAAATTTGATTTAATTACGTCGCAACGGTGTAGGCACTGCATTTTTGCATATAAGTCCCGATGATGAGCCTCATGCGGAGGCACTACCTTTTAAGTTGCGGAAGTCGCGGGAAACGGACGTCGGAAGGGAAAAGTTGGAAATCAATACCTTGTTGGATTTAATTTGTTTTCTTAGCTTCGGGTTTGCTCATTGGACCTCTGTTTTGAAATTCATCCTCGGCCTAAAATCCTCGCAACCCACACCGAGCCATGCACCAAGCCACACGCTCATCTAGCCCAAAGCCAAAGCCACACGCCCACCTAGCCCAAAACCAAAGCCACACGTCCACCTATCCCAAGCCCATTAAATCACATCCAATAATAATTAAAACATTTAAAACACATGTCAAAAATTAAATTAAATCAAATTAAATTAAATTAAATCCAATTAAATCAAAACAAATCTCATTCCTAAATTAAATAAATCAAATCAAATCTCATAAATCACATTCCTAATTAAATTAAATCACATGCCTAAACAAAATGAAATCAAATCAAATCCCAATAATTATCTTCCTAACTAAAAAAAATTACCTCCCTAATTAAAGATATCATTTCCTTATGATACACAAATTAAATATTCCCCCCATAATTACAATATTCTTTCCCTACTTATACAAGGATAACCCCAACCCTCTCCTATAAAAGAAAACACAAGCCAAACCCTTGGACGCTAGCTCAAACTCATAAAGAAATAACAAACAAAAAAGAAACCCTAACGTAAACTCCCCTAACTATTCACGCCAAAATACTCCACGCACCAATATCACACACATAGCCCCCACCTCCACTCACGCACACAACCCTCAATGCAAGCAGCCTCACGCACACACATCTCACCCAATAACCGAACAACTCAACAATCTTCACGCATCAACCACTGGCACGTCCCCTATCAAAGCACATACGTCTCACCCACTAACCGACCAACTCAACAATCTTCACGCATCAACACATAGCCCCCCACCCAGCAGCCATAGCCCTCACACATCAACACATAACCCTCACGCAAGCCACTTAATTCACGCCCACAAAATAGCCCTGCACTACCTCAGTTCACGCCCACAAACAGCCGCACAGGCTGTCTCGAAACAATACCTAAACTGCACAAAATCAGCCCCTAAACCGTCCCGAAACTGCATCGAAATTACACCCCTAAACAGTACCTAAACTGCAAAACAGTCCCGCTTTACCACAAAACAGTAAACCAGAAAATACGACAAAAACAGCAGCGAAAATGAGTAAAACAGTAGCCCGAAGAAGCGAAACAGCGAAGGGAAACGTTGAACTAGTGAATCGGAGGAGTTGCGGAGCATCAACCCTTCCGAAAACCGCGTAGCGCACTTCCGAGAGATGACTTAAGAGGTTAGACCTGAGGGCACCCCTTTTATTTATTCTCCTTTATTTTTATTTATTTTCTTACTTTATTTCGCATGAGTATTGTGGATTGGTGTATGATATGAATCTCAGATGAATGGAATATGTGTTCTCTCTTATGGTATATCAGATGGAAACCCAGATGTAAATTCCGTAGCTGAATCCGAATGGACGGTATTGCGGTCTGTACTTAGGAAACAACTCCACGTACCACTCGAGAGACACACATATTTCGTTTCATCCAACCTTGTGTTTGAGCATGATTTAGTCATTAGTATGTTGTTTATTTTTAAGCATGATTTAGTCGTTAGTATGTTATTTCTTTATGCATGATTTAGTTATTTGCTTTCGCATTAGGAATTTAATTTACGTTTATGTTTACGTTGTTATTTTTTTTTTTTTGATAATTCAAAATGCTCATGAGATTATTGTGTGTTATCGTGTGTTTTCCGTTATGATGACTTACTTTTAAAACATGCAAACTTAGATATAGGATTTATTTTTATGAATATGAACTAGATCTAGGTTATTCTTGAATATATATGTTTTGTAGATTCGGTTAAGTTATTGCACCAATCATTTCATTACAAGTGGCATAAGTAAAGGACCATTCCGAACCCAACGGTTTGAGGTGTTCCCTTGCGAGGGGTGAGTGCGGCCTTAAATAATTTTCCCGGTTCCCACCGGGTGGCGACTCTTTTATTCTCCGATTTAATCCCCCGTGGGCTACTCCGTACTCCCGACTAGGCCGCGAGCCTAGAACAGCGTCGTCAATTTCTGTGTCCTACAGTCTGGCGACTCCACTGGGATAGAGAATTAGCCCCGAAATAATATCTTGTAATGTTTGTGATTTTTGTTTTAGTTAACCGTGTCTACAGTGGGTTGAAGGGGTTTAATCAAATGCATTATTAGAGCTTGGTAATGGTTTGGTGTCTTCCTTCATTCACTACATTTCTATAAGGAAAAGCCGTGAAGGCACCTAGATAATCATTTACTCGAAGCTTACTGTGATGGACTAATTTGGAGGACTTGTTTTTTATTCCTGTCACCAAGGCGATAAGAGCCTAAAAGGCTTGGGTATTTAAGAGAGTTCACTCCACCCTCCTTCTGGGGAATCTACAATGAGAATTCCATTTGACAGTCAGTCACGCACCATCACTCGTTGGCACGTACCTTAGTGTATAAAAAAGGTGCGCTCACTTGGTCGCTCGAACCCTTGAGTGGGGAGACCTAGTTGTGGGCAATCCTTCGTCGGTGAGAGCCTTTGACTACACTCTTATAAACCCACATATGAACCATAGTCATATATCTCATAGAAGTTGCCCCTTTATGCTTTTGATAAACACATGCATATTATATCTCATGCATCGCACGTATTTCATGCATCTCATGCATACACACATCATGTTAACCCTGTGTCTTAAAAGCCATTATAGATATCCGTTGGGTTAGAGAAGAAAGAAAGATTTGTCAAAAAAAGTTTAGCAAACATGGATATCGGGGAAAAGGAAACCGAAGAACAAAAAACTTTACGGAAAGAATAGAAAGACCATTGGGGGGCCTTCAGCAAAAAAAAAGAAAAAAAAAAGAAAAAAAAATTGTTCTTAGTCTTTAATAGTTAGGCATAAGTTTGATGATGAAATTGTTTGCTTTAGGGTGAAGTCTTAGAAACGATAAACTCTTAATGTGATTTTATCTGATACTTTGAGTGATTGATCTATGTTAGACTCGTAAGCACTTCACTATAGGTTCTTAGCGGTGAAAACCTGAGTAGTTGGCAAGGTGACTAGTTGAAGAAATTGTAGGTCGGTGAATGACCATTTGCTTAGATGTCTATCTTGATTTGCTTATGTTATAATGTGTGATATGGTTGAAAATGAAAGAAAAGTCTTTAAAGAAAAGAATTGAACCACCTATAACCGATAAGCGTGAAGCTACCCATGGGTGAGTATTAGGACCACCATGAGGAGAAATGCTACCTTAAAGGGTAGGTGTGTTGAAAAAAATGGAAAGAAAAAAAAAGTTCAAAATGAAAAGAAAAAAGAAAGAGACAAAAGAGAAAGAAAACCATACCACATTGAGCACAGAAAAGCAACTGCATGCATAATTGAGACATCTAGGTTGGTTTGACCCATCGATCCTATTTTTTTTACGAAACCATTGAGTTGGCTTACTTGGGGATGAATCTGCAAAGGAACCTTTGCACACACACACTTTGAGTCTGGCTTAGATCATTTATTCAAAGACTTCGATTTAAGTTGCGTTGAATGTTTTGAAGGTTCTCTGGTTTCAATACTGGGCATTCTTTGAGGGCAATAATATGTGTAACTATTGGGGCTATTTCGCAGCATGTGATATAATATGATGATGTAGAATGCCATATCATGTGGTCCACCTTGACCTAATGCAAGCAGCGGAGAGCAAAAAGCTAAATCAAGACTGGGGGCGACCAGTCTACCACCCCGCGAATAAGAGATGTATCGAGAACTTGAGCCATGGGACGAAAGAAAAATGAGCGAAAAACCGTCAGGAGGAAACTATAAGCAGGCCCAGGGGGTGACCAAAGACTTTTATAAGCAAAGGGCACCAAATAGCACAAGGAAGGCCAAACCCATCGGAATAGGAAACATATCCGTGCATACATGCATACATATCATATACATGTAATTTTTGTTTTGTATTCGCAGGTTTGTAGCGGCAAAGACCATCTCATCAAGTAATAGTTCAAAAATGAGCCACATTCTCGCACAGCACGGTTCAGAAATGGACCACAACAGATGCCGAAAATGGCACTCAAAAAATGGAACACACACAACAGATGTCGAAAATGGCACTCCAAAATAGAGCACACACAACAGATGCCGAAAATGGCGCTCCAAAAATGAAGCACACACAACAAGATGCCGAAAATGGCGCTCCAAAATGGAGCACACATAACAAGATGCCGAAAATGGCGCTCCAAAATGGAGCACACACAACAAATGCCGAAAACGGCGCTCCAAAATGGAGCACACACAACAGATGCCAAAAATGGCGCTCCAAAATGGAGCACACACAACAAATGCCAAAAATGGCGCTCCAAAATGGAGCATATACAACAGATGCCGAAAATGGTGCTCCAAAATAGAGCACACACGACAGATGCCGAAAATGGCGCTCCAAAAATGGAGCACACACGACAGATGCCGAAAATGGCGCTCCAAAAATAGAACACACACGACAGATGCCGAAAATGGCGCTCCAAAATGGAGCACCCACAACAGATGCCGAAAATGGCACTCCAAAAATGGAGCACACACAACAGATGCCGAAAATGGTGCTCCAAAAATATAGCACACACAACAGATGCCGAAAATGGCGCTCCAAAAATGGAGCACAATTCGAAAATGGACCACCAGATCAACTCAGTTCGAAGCAGCATGCAAGTCAAGCGGAACCTGGCGAGCCATATAAGTAAAAATACATGCATAACTTTGATAGGATTGTCACTGTCACACACTACACAAGTCCCATAAAAGTGGGGGTGACTGTAGGCACTGCATTTTTGCATATAAGTCCCGATGATGAGCCTCATGCAGAGGCACTACCTTTTAAGTTGCGGAAGTCGCGGGAAACGGACGTCGGAAGGGAAAAGTTGGAAATCAATACCTTGTTGGATTTAATTCATTTGCTTAGCTTCGAGTTTGCTCGTTGGACCTCTGTTTTGAAATTCATCCTCGGCCCCAAATCCTCACAACCCACACCGAGCCATGCACCAAGCCACACGCCCACCTAGCCCAAAACCAAAGCCACACGCCCACCTAGCCCAAAACCAAAGCCACACGTCCACCTAGCCCAAGCCCATTAAATCACATCCAATAATAATTAAAACATTTAAAACACATGTCAAAAATTAAATTAAATCAAATTAAATTAAATCAAATCCAATTAAATTAAAACAAATCTCATTCCTAAATTAAATAAATCAAATCACATCTCATAAATCACATTCCTAATTAAATTAAATCATATGCCTAAACTAAATGAAATCAAATCAAATCCCAATAATCATCTTCCTAACAAAAACAAATTACCTCCCTAATTAAAGATATCATTTCCTTATGATACACAAATTAAATATTCCCCCCATAATTACAATATTCTTTCCCTACCTATACAAGGATAACCCCAACCCTCTCCTATAAAAGAAAACACAAGCCAAACCCTTGGACGCTAGCTCAAACTCACAAAGAAAAAACAAACAAAAAAGAAACCATAACGTAAACTCCCCTAGTTATTCACGCCAAAATACTCCACGCACAAATAGCACACACATAGCCCCCACCTCCACTCACGCACACAACCCTCAATCCAAGCAGCCTCACGCACACACGTCTCACCCACTAACCGACCAACTCAACAATCTTCACGCATCAACTACTGGCACGTCCCCCTATCAAAGCACGCACGTCTCACCCATTAACCGACCAACTCAACAATCTTCACGAATCAACACATAGCCCCCCACCCAGCAGCCATAGCCCTCACGCATCAACACATAGCCCTCACGCAAGCCACTTAATTCACGCCCACAAAATAGCCTTGCATTGCCTCAGTTCACGCCCACAAACAGCCGCACAGACTGTCCCGAAATAGTACCTAAACTGCACCAAATCATCCCCTAAACCGTCCCAAAATTGCACCGAAATTACACCCCTAAATAGTACCTAAACTGCACCACTAAAACACTGCAAAATAGTCCCACATTACCACAAAATAGTAAACCAGAAAATACGACAAAAATAACAGTAAAACCGAGTAAAATAGTAGCCCGAAGCAGCGAAACAACGAAGGGAAATGTTGAACCAGTGAACCGGAGGAGTTGTGGAGCATCAACCCTTCCGACAACTGCGTAGCGCACTTCCGAGAGAGGACTTATGAGGTTAGACCTGAGGGCACCTCTTTTATTTATTCTCCTTTATTTTTATTTATTTTCTTACTTTATTTCGCATGAGTATTGTGGATTGGTGTATGATATGAATTTCGGATGAATGGAATATGTGTTCTCTCTTGTGGTATATCGGATGGAAACCCAGATGTAAATTTCGTAGTCGAATCCGAATGGACGGTAGTGCGGTCTGTACTTTGGAAACAACTCCACGTACCACTAGAGAGACACACATATTTTGTTTCATCCAACCTTGTGTTTGAGCATGATTTATTCGTTAGTATGTTGTTTATTTTTAAGCATTATTTAGTCGTTAGTATGTTATTTCTTTATGCATGATTTAGTTATTTGCTTTCGCATTAGGAATTTAATTTACGTTTATGTTTACGTTGTTATTTATTTTTTTGTGTTTGATAATTCAATATGCTCATAAGATTATTGTGTGTTATCGTGTGTTTGCCGTTATGATGACTTACTTTTAAAGCATGCAAACTTAGATATATGATTTATTTTTATGAATGCGAACTAGATCTAGGTTATTCTTGAATATATATGTTGTGTAGATTCGGTTAAGTTATTGCACCAATCATTTCATTACAAGTGGCATAAGTAAGGGATCATTCCGAACCCAACGGTTTTAGGTCTTCCCTTGCGAGGGGTGAGTGCGGCCTTAAATCATTTTCCCGGTTCACACCGGGTGGCGACTCCTTTATTCTCCGGTTTAGTCCCCCGCGGGCTACTCCGTACTCCCGACTAGGCCACGAGCCTAGAACAGCGTCGTCAATTTATGTGTCCTACAAACGGAAAAATCATTAATTCGGAATTAACGAACCCAAGCCCGAGATGTGTTCGCGGGCCCACTCGGATTTTGAATCAAGTGGGGCCCACATGTCACATCATAAGTCAAATAACATGTCACTTCACTTGTCATTCACTTCATTTTTTTGTGATGGAAGTTAATGAAGATTTTGGTGATGACTTTTACTACACTCAAGCTTGATTTGGTGTTGAGATTTACCAAACATTTGGTATATCAAATATAGATTTTTTGAAAATCAAATACAACACAACAAATCATCTTTCACTTTCTCTCTCTCTCAAAAACGCCACTCTCTCTCTCTCTTATGCTCCCATTACCGAGAGCTACAATAAGGTTTTAGGGGATTTTTATTGCAATTTTCTCCATTGCTAGCAAATCAAAGAATCATATAAGGTGATAGGGAAACCATTCCCAAGAGCTTGGAATCTCAAATCTCAAAGCTTGGAGCTTGGATTCATCAATCAAAGAGAAGCTTGGAGGATCTTCTCAAAGCAAATTTTTATTTACAACGCATCCTACAACCGTTCTTTATAAGTAAGTTTCCGTCATTCTTACTTCTTGTATTCACATGTTTCATGCTTGGATTGATCTTGGGATGACCTTAGAAATCCAACAACTAGACCAATGAAGTTGGAGATAATTAAAAATGATGAGAGTACTACTACGTATAATAGAATAGAAAAAGTGATCAAATCAAGGTTTATAGAAAGAACATGATATTGATATTTAAGAAACAAATAGAGATATGATTCACAGTTAGTCTTAATAGTAAGGGGTATAGTAAGGAACTATGACATGAAAACGGTATGTGATGAGAAGGATAACAATGAAAATTCATATATTAGGGCACAAAGATAACATAATGAGGAAGTAATAGAGTGAAGGATCGATAATAGTTATGAAACTCTAGAGCTTAGTAAGGAAAAGAACTAGTGAAGGAGAGCAAATGATAAGATTAGACAAATCATGAAATGGCTTATGGTATTGGGTAAAAAGGAGGATTTTAGGAAAGAATAATAACATTTGAATTAAAGAATTAGTAGAAAACGCCCTTAAGAGTTGAATTAAATAGAGTTTCCAAGAGAGTTAAGGAGTTAGGAGTTGAGAAACTAGAATAAGAAAGAAACCTCACAGCAAAATGAGTCTTTTAGGAAAGAACATAGTAACCGTAAAAGTTAACTAATAGAAAGGAGTAAAGAGATAGTATAAGGAAAATCATTAAGGAGTATGCTCCTAGAAGGACCTAGTATGAGATGAAAAGTAATGGATTGATAAGTGATATAGAGTAAGGTTAGATGGGGTAAGTCGGAAAAGTTTTAATGGTGAAACCCAGTGTAGGAAAAGACACCAGACAGACATCTACGAGAGCTCCAGGCAAAAGACGCGTGTCATCGAAACATCAAGAGTTTGAGATTAACTTCCACCCTCCCAACCCCCGATCGATACCCGTAACAAAGGTGAACCTGAAGTATAACCTTGAGATATTCCATGAGCAAGTATAAGTATAGAGATAGATGAAACGAAACTTATGACTCTTTAAGAATAGTAACAAATTAGAATATAAAAGAAGAAGGAAAAGTAGCCTAAGCAAGAAATTTAGAAGGAAATTTGTAAAAAGGTAACGAAGAAAATGAGCACTAATTAAGCATACAATAAGAATTGTAAAGGACATCGTTAAGGATAACCTAGGACATATGGGGACGAGTACCCTTCGAGTAAAGAAACAAGACGTATGACCCATAGTAAATTCAGACATAGGACGAAGTGAAAGAGTAAATCAAAAGGTTAGCTGATACTAGTATTGTAAGCTAAAATTGTCAAGATGTAGTAACAAATTTGAGAGGGAATGTTAATTAAGCGTTGACAAGAGATATGGCATGATGTAGGATCAAGAAAATAAATTTACTATGGTATAGAAATCAATAAAGAGAAGACATTCTAGTATACAATAGAGTATAGAAGACTAGTAAATATAAGAGAATAATAAAAGAAAATCAAGGAGTTGAGATTTACAATTATGGTCTAAAGAAGAACGAATGAAGCTATTGAGAGTTAGAAAGGAAGTTGATAAGTTAAAATAATACTAAAGTAAGGTAGTAGTCAAATGATAGTCTAAGGAGATGATAGGTATAAGAAGAAAGAAATCCAAGTAAGAATGACAGAATAACCAAGAAATTTTAAGAGAGTGGAATTGATAAGATACAACAGAGATAAGAGGTATACATATCGGTAAAAAGATACAGTAATTTAGAACAATAAAAGTTTTGATCAAGTAATCATATGAGATACCCAAACCCCTCAGAAAGGCAAAATTTTGGAACTTAGAAAAGAAGCTTATAGACGATTGAATATGGTATAAGAAATATGGATAGTCGATAGTCGAGTAAAGAGAAATAATGTTAAGGTCAAGTTGGACAAGCGGAATAGAGAAATATCAAGTATAGGTATGACATATTAGAATCCTCAGCGTGAGCCAAGATACTAGTTATTAAGAACTTGCTCAAGTTAAGGAATCATGGAACATAAGTGAAGGACTAGAAGGAAGAAATCTTAGAGATATGGAGTATAAGGTACAACGAAAGAACAAAGGGACAATAGTCAATAGTACTCAGCAAAAAGTATTACAGAACGAGGACTTAGGAAAGGGAAAAGAGGAAAGATCTCGTAGTCAGCAAAGGTTAGCGACAAAAAGAGTAGACGCCAGCGAGGATTCGAGGACAAATCCTATTTAAGGGGGGAGAATTTGTAACGACCAGTAGTTCTTACTACTGCCTATAAAGATACCGTTACGTACGAGGCGAAGGCGTGTAAAATAAATTAGGATGGGACTCAAATATATTTATGAAATGAATTTGAGATGATCGGTAAACTTCTCGAAGTCCCGAGACGGGACTATATCGTGTTTATTTTGGACCACCCATAGTATTTTGGGCATAACTTTTCCATACGATCTCTGATTTTTATGAATTTTATATCGTTGAAAAGATGAGAGCGAGACCTACAACTTCTACGTTAAATATTTTTCCAAATTCGGATCCGAACTGGGTCAAAAACGCAAGTTAAGTTCTGGATGAATAGTAATTTCGGGGCTAAATGGAGAATTCTCCAATTTTCTAGATATTTCTACTCCTTTCCCCAAATTTCTAAATATCAAATGGGTCCACTATATAAAGATGTTACTATTTGCTATTTCCAAATATTAAAAAAACGAAATAGAGGAGAGAAAATAGAAGGGAAGCCGAAAGAAAAGAAGAGAAAATGAGAGGGAAAGAAGAAAAGAAAGAAAGAATAAGAAGAAGAAGAAATAGAGAGAGAAGGAGAATGAAGCCAAATAAACCATGGCTACCATTGGAAGCTTAGGAAATAAAGAAGATCAAAGAGAAGAAAGGTAAGAAACCCAAAACCCAAATTCTATTTAAAAGATGGATTTGATGATTTAATGCTTGGATTATGATGATAACTTGAATGTGATGGTGACTGTATGATTTCTTCGTTTGAAATAATGAAAATGTGATAAATCCCAATTTGTCAAGTTTGGGTATGTTATGGTGAAGTATGTAATATAGATTGGAAGATTGAATTGATTAATAAATTTGAGGGTTTAATGTATGTTAAAATAAATAAAATATGGGGTATAAAATACTTGTTTTAGTATGGAAGTAAAGAAATGGGTTGTGATGTTGGATGATTGGATTTGGAATGTTTGGAGAATTTTTTAGTAATGACAATTTGATGGATAAATGAGTGGTTGATGATGATGATATGGTAGAGTAAGATGTGTAGAATTGATGTAAATTGATGGATTGTGTGTTGAAAATGTTGTGGAAGTTTAGGGATGAGATTTGGATAAAAATCGTATGAGGAAAGAAAATACAGAAATCTGGAAAATCAATTTTGCGTCGCGACGCACGAAGAAGCCTTGCGTCGCGATGCGAGATAGAAAAACTGGGCAAATTTTTCAAGTAGCCAAGTTGATTGTAGACAGTTCCAGTTCCACCCCGGCACATTAAGACCATCCTTAAAACCTCGAATCAGTTCCTAAGCTCGCATTACCTTCCAATACAACTTAATATAATGAATTACGACCTTACGCATTTAAAAACTAGTGATATAATCTAATTCTTGAATTCATTTCGTAACCTTCAGTTTGATCAAGCTATCACTTTTAGACCATTGCAGGAAATGTGATATCCTTCGACGAAGCAGTATAGTTCCTTCCAGTTTCCAAGCACTGTGAGTGGACACTTTCTCTTTTACTTGATTTTCATTTCGCATTTTCTTAAATCATACTTACTTTTCAGCAACTAGGGCGTTAGCCAAGTTTGTTCTTATATCATACATGATTTATCATGATTTGAGAGGTTTTATGGAAAACAGATGTTTCAGTTTGAGTTTTATATTTTCAGAACATGTTTTATGTTTTTCGGGGCATGAGGTAAAAACCCCAGTATGTAACTATTACAGAGATACAGTTGGAATTGACGGATACAGAGAGCATGTGCACATGTTGAGGACTGAGGGGACGCTCTCAGATCCTCCAGACGGGCTAGGGGGATGGCGATACGTAACGCCCCTAGACCCCAGTATTGAGCTTGGGTGGTCGTTGTTGGACAATTATGACCCATAGCGTCACTATTTGTACAGATCACGGTGTTGTTGTACAAATTAACTATGTGACAAAGGAGATTGCACTCTTATCATTTGTGATTAGATCACCTAGATGTATAAATGATGAGAGGTCCCTATGATTAGTGCCTGGATTGAGAATGATATGAGACAGTATCAGTCCACGAAGGCAGAATCATTAAATATCCCTAGTCAGAGCATTGTCGAGATTAGACATCGATAAATGTGTAAAAGACTAGTATTACACTTGTGCGCGTTGTGAGGGTACAACGGCATAGTTCTCATATATTTGGGTATATGATACTCATGCAAGTGTAATAGGAGGTTGTGTTTCACCGATGGTACGGGAAATAGCTTCGCTCTGGATAGACCCCCTCGGAATTCCATTGGTAGTATGACTATGTGTCGATGGAAGTCCGAAATCAGGGTAGGTGTATTATGTCTTAACCTGAGACTTTCACCGCTAATGCATACGACAATCAATATACTTTGGTTGAGGTCGTCCAGGGCTTTAACTGGTTTATGTGTACGCCAATTCTGGGTATATCGAGAATCGTAGTGTGTTGGGTATGATGTCAAGATGGAAATGTCACTCCAGTCATATGGAGATGATGGTCACGTAGGATACGGTACTGGTTCTCTTAAGTGCTGCAGCCATCGGGATAATATGACTTGGTCATAGTTATCCGATATAGAGACTGGTTACTAGACATCCTAAATGTGCTTCGTACGGGGCAGACACATTTCCAGCTCCAGGCCTAGCACGTGATCATCCGATACTGGATAGAAATATGCAATACTACGGTATACTATGCTTGATATAGATCCTTATTCCTGTAAGGATATTTCCGGAGAATTGGGTAGGCATGGCGCTTTGCTAGAGGCCAACATTGTCTTGTAAATCGGTATAAATGTAGTACTTGGTACTTACGTGTTCGGATAGTCCGACGACCGAATTTACTGCCAACATATCCTGGGATCTCATGGGTCGCTTCCCAAAGACTCACCGATGACGTATAACTCGCACTCTTAATTAATCTGGGATTAATTAGAAGAGAGAGAAAATTAATCTGGGATTAATTGCGGAGATATTTTATCTGGGATAAAATATCAATTAAAGAGAGATAGCGATTAATTTGGAATTAATCGGTAAATTAATATATTCGATATATTAAACGAAATTGGATTTCGACGTGGAATTAAAATTAGATTTTAATTCGGGCGAACGAATTAATTTAGAATTAATTCGTTAGCGACGTGAATAGTGATTTCACTAGGCGTAATCATTTAATTACGACGCAACGGAAAATTCGTTAATTTGGAATTAGCGAACCCGAGCCCGAGATTATTTGCGAGCGCATTCGTATTTCGAATTCGAATGCGGTACGTCAAATCAAGCATCAAATCGCTAGTCGCATCAAGCGTCAAATCACAAGTCACTTTGAGTGATGTGACTTGACAACTTGATGGATTGAGTGATGTGAGTGGTTGAGGCTTTAATGGTTTGACTTTTAAAAGCAAAATTCATTCCAAATTCATTTGAAATTCAAATGTGTGTATTTAATACACAAATTTGGAAACACATCACACAACTCTCTCTATTCTCTTCATCTCTCTTCACGCCCAAAGGGGCCAAATTCTTTTATTTTCTGTTTTTGAAACCGTGAGCATTGGGGGAAGCAAGAGTGTGATTTTGTGGCAAAATCACAAGTGCTAGCACACTTACGAGACATGCGAAGGTGATAGGGAAGTCCACCCATGAGTCGGGAATCGTTCGATGAAGCTTGGAGCTTGACGAAGGACCCAAACGAAGGCCAAACCAGTGACTGCGCACAGCTCACTGCCGAACCAGTGATGAGCAGATTTTTGAAGTTTTGTTGCCTCTGCGTCACTCAACCGATCGATGTGAGTATTCTGCAACTTCGTTGATTTGTATTCGAACATGTTTTTCATGCTTATAATCGATCATGGACCTTAATAGAAACCAACAATGGTATCAGAGCGCAAGGTTTGAGCATGAAATCAACTTAGGGTAAAATTTGGGTAAAAATGATTTGAGCATATTTGGATGAAATTGGATGTTTGAGTATGCTTAATTAATGATAACATGGTGTTATGCATTGTCAATTTGATGAATTTTGAATTGGACAATTTTTCCCCAATTGACTTAGCTTGGCCGAAAGTCACCATTGCCCTATTGTCTTGGAATTTTGTTTTTTGATTCATTAGATGAGTTGGAAACAATTGGGAAATGTTGATTGTGGATTTAATTTGATTGAAACCGAATTGATTTGGAAAATCTCCCTTGGCCGAGACTTTGGAAGCATGTTTGGGTTTGATTTTAATCAAAATGTGTTGGACATGTGATGATGATGTTGAGCATGATTAATTGTGTATATTGATGTTTTAGAAATGTTAATTTAGGTAATTAATCATGTTATACACTTTGGTAATTAAATTGGAAAATTGGATTTTTGGAATTTAATTATTTGGGCCTTAAAATTGGATTTGGGCTTTAATGTTGTAATTGGGCTTGTTGGGCTTTGTTGTACAAAGTTGGGTTTAGGGAAAATTGGTTGGATCCAATTAGGCCCAAAACCGCTTCCATAAAGCCCAAATGCGACTTAATGAACCTTTAAAAATTTAATTGGGCCTAATGGGCCAAAATTGATTTAAAGGCTTATGGGGTAATTCCCGGATTGGACTTTGGTTATCGGTTTGACCCGAGTTGACCAAAAGTCCACACCTGAAGAAATTAATTAAAAGCCCATTGGACTTTAATTAAATTGACGTTGGACGTTAATCGGGCTTTGAGACCCGTAACGATTAAATTTGGAATTTAAGTCGTAAAAGGTTCATTAATAAAGTGTAATGTTTAATTTGGAATTAAATGCGTATTAAATTGGATTTAATTATGTAGTTTAATTTAATTCGAGAATTTGTACTTTGAGTACTTATTCACAAAACGAGTTTGACTCGAACAAAATCAAATCGTTGTTTGAACATTGGATGATCACTAATTATCAGATTAATTAATTTGATTAGATTGATTGATAACATGCTTGTGTGAATACATGGTTGCGATGCATGAATAATGTATATCGGATGGATATTAGATGGGTGGGACAATTTTAGAAATTGTTGTAATAAATTTGATTTATTAATTGGACCTGTGTGTCCAGCCTTATTACCTCTATATTCTTTGTATTCTCTTCTCACCTATTCCCCTCAAATTAAATGAGGTTTCTTTAGAAGTGTAGTGTAACGGGTAGAAGTAAATACATGTGCTAGCGGGAGAGAGAAAGTGAGAGATTTGATCTAGGATCAATGTAAAGTATCCATCCGCATATCATTATTATTTTATCATATGTGCTTTATTATGTGTTTAGAATGCATGTTTAAGGGTGTATGATGATGAGACCTTAACAAAGATAATAAATTGGTTGTCAATTTGCACGCGAAAAATCCTCGCTAAATATTAAGCGTCTTTCCTTCCATTGAGTGATTCTCACTCAAGATCTGAGACGACATTGGTTTGTTGGCCAAAGTCAAGGCCTTTGTCTGTCGAGGATGTGTTTGAATCACGAAGGCTTTGTTACATGTCAGTGTCTTGTCCAAGTTGTGGTTTGTTGGCCAAAGTCAAGACCACTTCTTGTCCATCGACATTGATTACGAAGCTTTCCATGGTCAATGGGTCGCGCTTGACTGGGATCACTAAGTTTGTTGTGCCAAAGCCAAGGCTTAGTTGATTCAGAGGAAAAAGGTTAGGTAATACATTGGATGTATTGGCATATATAAGATATATGTTTCGGACTTGGATGTCCCCCTACCGGATCTAGGAATTGGATTGGATCCAATCGATCTTAGAGATCTACCTAGTTAATTATCATACAATTTGTCGGCCAAAGTCAAGATTGTGTGATATTTAACAGGATCCTAGCCCACTAGGAAACACGGTTTCCCGAGTACTCGACAGAGGGTTAGAGGCTCGCCGAAAAATAGTGGGAGGCAAGAATTGAATTTGCTATATTCGTTCAATTACTCGTCATACGCGCTTAAATCAAATATCATTCGTCAAATAATTAAATGTTAGTTGGACTAATATTTAAATGTTGTTTTAATTAATAGTTGGACTATATTCAAACAATTCATTTATGTTTGATTATATAATTGGATTATATTAATCAATATATTTGATTTAATTAATTATAGTTTATTAAAATAGTTGGACTATAATAATCATTATAATAAAAAGTACCGAAATCATTGATTAAATAGTTAGACTATTAGAATCAAGATAAAATTGAAAGATTGACGTTTAATACATAATCCTAGGGAAAATGTATTTAAATGGTTTAATTTTCAAATTAGGAATAAATTTCAGGATAGTCCTGGAAATTAAGAAGTTACTTTATTTCATAAAATAACGTCTTAAGCCTAAGCCCGGAGTTAAGCAATAGTCGAGCATATTCTTTGGAAGATTTATGTGATGACAACTTCAGTGCCTAATCCATTAAGCTTGTCGCAGTAGACTCCTTAATTTCTGAATCAGAACTAAGGATTAGATCCTTAAAGTATGATAAAAAAATTGAAGGATCTTCGTAGATCTATTTTATATCTTAGAAGTACTAAATTGCGATAGTTAACTCTTAGAGGGTTAATGACTAATCTCATGGAGATAAAGTCAAACTTTGCAATTAGGCAAGTAGCGCAAGGCGCACCTTACTTCGATATTCTAGAAACCCATGGCTTGGCCAAAGGCTTCTGGAATATGGAAAAGGGCAAAGGCAAAATCATTATAATCTTCTAGGAAGATAAAGGACATATCCTAAAATGTCTGCTTAAATTGTGGCAAACGGGATCGCAGAAGCGTGAATGCCGTTTGGACAAAGCAGACATGAAGGAATTGAAGACGGTGCAAGGCTCTGACTTCAAATATGTTTGTCAACATTATGTTCACTACTAGTATTAAAATTGGATTTTAAATACTTAGTGTGGTACATAAAATATATGTATTGATGTTCAGAATCTGTTTTGAACAGGATACTGACTTCAATAGAGATTTATCTGCGAATTGTAAACGGGACGAAAGTCGCTGTTTTAACCGTAGATGCCTAAGTTTAGGAACTACCTTCGGGTGTGTACCTAAATTTGGAAACTGTTATAATGTAACTAGTTTGACTAGAGACATTATCTCTATATCAGTGTTTAACCCGCTGCGGGTGAACCTTTATATTCTAGAACACTAAAGTGTTTTATTATATAAATATGATATTGAGATAAACACATTAGATGTGAATAACATAATTTATATTTTGAATATAAATAAAATCTCAAACATATAACATGACAAATAATTAGCTCAAACTGATTTGATCAGAAGAAACTATTTTGTGGCAATGTTGTCTGGGACACATTAAACAAGAATCGTATATCCACACTTTTGAAGAATGAGTACTAGGACTGATTTGATCCATTCAAATAAAGTCTACGAATCTAGTTTATTAGGGCAAAGTGCCTAAAACACCTTTACTTAGTAAAAGTGTAAATGCCACCGACCTGTTAGCCCTAGTTCATAGTGAAGCAAGTGGGCCCATGTCTAGCTAGGCTAGATGTGGATATGAATATTTCGTGACCTATACAGATGTGGCATCGCATTATGGTTATGTGTTTCTTTTGAAGAACATAAATCGGAAACTTTTATAGTTTTGACACGAAATAGACAAACAGATCGGCTAAAGTATTAGACCGTCACGGTAAGACCGTAATGTAAAATACTTAAGCAATAAGTTTCTTATATACTTGAAAGATTATAGTATTCTTTCAAATGAGGACTCCTCCCGGAACACGTCAGTTTGACGGTGTGCCCGAACTGAGTAACCGAATCTTGTTGGACATGATAAGGATAAGCATGAGTCGCTCTTAGCTACCATTTCCTTCAACAGATACGCATAAACAGTGCAGAACTTATTTAGAATAAGGTTCCATTAATATCTATTTGACAGATATCATATTAGATATGAACGGGAAAGAAACCGAGTTTCACATTCCTGATAATTTGGGTATGCTGGGCATATGTTTGGATGATACCAAACTAAAACCCAAATTGGATAAGTGCCAATTGTAGGTTATCCTAGGGATACCATAAGTATTGTGCTTATACAACTCACGAGAGAACAATTAGATTGTTGCTCACCATACGGTTTTCCTAAGAGGAATACCGATATGCAGTGGTAAGTGGGAGGATAGTAAAACGCGATGAAAATCGGAGTAATACTATTCCAGGCACCGATTCCTAATGGAACACAATAGTTCATCAAGGATGAAACTATTACCAGTAATCTTCTAATACACAAGAACCACGTATGTCGGAGAGAGTCAGAGAACAACCTGGGGTATGGGTTTCTGATCTCATCTCGTAAAGATGTCAATCTTTTGAGGTATACCAACTGACTACGTATGAGGAAGTGAAACAAGGTATCGACTCCCTGATTATGACAAAGTGTCATGACATCCGAAATGGATTCCATGTATATCAAGTATGTTTGGATACTAGTTGATGTACCGCAAGGCATTGTGCCTATTGGTATTATATTAGTCTTCAAGGAAGACATACATGGATGGCAACATACCAACGTATAAAGCTAGGCTTTTAGCGGAAAGGTATCGTTATCAACATTATGTTGATTACGATTCAACCTTTTACCTGTTGCCACGGTAAATCCATTTGGATAATGCTTGCTAAAGCTGCGTATTTCATTGATGAAATATGTCAGCTTAACGGGAAAATCGGGAAACCTTTTGGAGGATGTTTACAACATCCTGTCGGTTTTGTCGTACCAAAACCAGCAAACAAGGTTTGCTGGTTATTCGATCCATGTTTGGATTGAAGTAAACATAGCTTCTTGGAATTATCGTTTTGATGTAATCATAATGGTGTATGATTTAATTCAAAACGAAATGATTCTTGTGTATATAAGGAGGTTAGTGGGAGCGCACTGACAGTGAATGTCCTATACAATAATGATAATATGTCATTTCTTGGAAATGATATTCCCATAAATAACTATCGGCGAAAGCTTGGCTTTCGAGAAAACTCTCCGAGACTCGTACATTGAAAAATGTACGTGACCTGGTGTCTCATACGCTTTGAGCATATGATTCACAAACAGGCCAATCTAAGTGATAGTCACTGGATTCTGGAGAAGGAGAACTTGAAGTGACTGGGATCACTACTGTAAGTTTCCTAACCGATAAAGACGACTATAAGTCGAAAATGGTATTATACAGTTTGAATAACGGTACAGTGAGCTGGAAATCTTCCAAGCTAGATACTGTTACCGAATAAACAACAAATGCGGGTTATTGCTGCAGCTGAGGCAGCAATAGAAGCCTTCTGGATCGATAAAAATCTAATTAGATTAGATATAATTTTGTTAGCAGCTGAGCTAGGCTTGAGCACAGGCTAAAGAATTAACGGTCTCATCACCGATCCAGATAAATACTCCGATAATCATCTGATTCGTTCGGATCATACATCGTGGCGATGTGATGATCGTATAAATCGCATCAGACGATAATCATGAAAATCCGCTGACGAAAACCTTTTCTCAGCAGTTTGAGCCAACCGTAATAGTTCGGGTGTTAGACACTCGAGTGGCTGGCTATAGGCCAAGTGGGAGACTGTTGGACAATTATGACCCATAGTGTCACTATTTGTACAGATCACGGTGTTGTTGTACAAATTAACTATGTGACAAAGGAGATTGCACTTTTATCATTTGTGATTAGATCACCTAGATGTATAAATGATGAGAGGTCCCTATGATTAGTTCCTAGATTGAGAATGATATGAGACAGTATCAGTCCACAAAGGCAGAATCATTAAATATCCCTAGTCAGAGCATTGTCGAGATTGGACATTGATAAATGCGTAAAAGACTAGTATTACACTTGTGCGCGTTGTGAGGGCACAACGACATAGTTCTCATATATTTGGGTATAGGATACTCATGCAAGTGTAATAGGAGGTTGTGTTTCACCGATGGTACGGGAAACAGCTTCGCTCTGGATAGACCCCCTCGAAATTCCATTGGTAGTATGACTATGTGTCTATGGAAGTCCGAAATCAGAGTAGGTGTATTTGGTCTTAACCTGAGACTTGCACCGCTAATGCATACGACAATCAATATACTTTGGTTGAGGTCGTCCAGGGCTTTAACGGGTTTCTGTGTACGCCAATTTTGGGTATATCGAGAATCGTACTGTGTTGGGTGTGATGTCAAGATGGAAGTGTCACTCCAGTCATATGGAGATGATGGTCACGTAGGATACGGTACTGGTTCTATTAAGTGCTGCAGCCATCGGGATAATATAACTTGGTCATAGTTATCCGATATAGAGACTGGTTACCAGACATCCGATATGTGCTTCGTACGGGGCAGACACATTTCCAGCCCCAGGCCTAGCACGTGATCATCCGATACTTGACAGAAATACGCAATACTACGGTATACTACGTTTGATATAGATCTTTATTTCTGTAAGGATATTTCCGGAGAATTGGGTAGGCATGGCGCTTTACTAGAGGCCAACATTGTCTTGTAAATCGGTATAAACGTAGTACTTGGTACTTACGTGTTCGGATAGACCGACGACCGAATTTACTGCCAACATATCCGGGGATCTCATGGGTCGCTTCCCAAAGATTCACCGATGACGTATAACTAGCACTCTTAATTAATCTGGGATTAATTAGAAGAGAGAGAAAATTAATCTGGGATTAATTGCGGAGATATTTTATCTGGGATAAAATATCAATTAAAGAGAGATAACGATTAATTTGGAATTAATCGGTAAATTAATATATTCAATATATTAAACGAAATTGGATTTCGACGTGGAATTAAAATTAGATTTTAATTCGGGCGAACAAATTAATTTAGAATTAATTCGTTAGCGATGTGAATAGTGATTTCGCTAGGCGTAATCATTTAATTACGACGCAACGGAAAATTCGTTAATTTGGAATTAGCGAACCCGAGCCCGAGATTATTTACGAGCGCATTCGCATTTCGAATTCGAATACGGCACGTCAAATCAAGCGTCAAATCGCTAGTCGCATCAAGCGTCAAATCACAAGTCACTTTGAGTGATGTGACTTGATAACTTGATGGATTGAGTGATGTGAGTGGTTGAGGCTTTAATGGTTTGACTTTTAAAAGCCAAATTCATTCCAAATTCATTGGAAATTCAAATGTGTGTATTTAATACACAAATTTGGAAACACATCACACAACTCTCTCTATTCTCTTCATCTCCCTTCACGCCCAAAGGGGCTAAATTCTTCTATTTTCTATTTTTGAAACCGTGAGCAGTGAGGGAAGCAAGAGTGTGATTTTGTGGCAAAATCACAAGTGCTAGCACACTTACGAGACATGCGAAGGTGATAGGGAAGTCCACCCATGAGCTGGGAATCGTTTGACGAAGCTTGGAGTTTGACGAATGACCCAAACGAAGGCCAAACCAGTGACTGCGCACAGCTCACTGCCGAACTAGTGAGGAGCAGATTTTTGAAGTTTTGTTGCCTCCGCGTCGCTCAACCGATCGATGTGAGTATTCCGCAACTTCGTTGATTTGTATTCGCACATGTTTTTCATGCTTATAATTGATCCTGGACCTTAATAGAAACCAACAGTCGCATAGATCCGCACCCCCAGCTCCAGTTTGTGGCTTGGGGGACGGCTATATGTAACGCCCCACGACCACCAGTTTTGAGAGAGTAGTGGCATGTTTTGGGGGACGGCGATACGTAACGCCCCAAAGTCATGGATATGCAATGCTGGCTCCAGTTAGGCGTATGGGGGGATGGCGATACGTAACGCCCTCATACGTCCAGGTTTTCAGACAGAGATACAGATTCCAGAAAAAGAGGTTTTCAATTTTTCAGATTTTCAGCACTCGGATTTCCGAGTTTTAGAACATAGTTTTCAGAACTCAGATTTTGGAAAATTAGTTTTCAGAAAAACTAGATATTCATGGATAGTTTTCAGAAACCGGTGTTTTAAAGGCAGTTTTCTGAAATATGAAGTTTTGAAATACAAAGTTTTCTTATAAAAATGTTTTGAAAATAAGGTTTTGAAGCTAAAAGATTTTTATATCAGTTTTTAGTCATTTTTCCACTCATTTAGATTGCATAACGATCTAACCCCCCCTCCAGTCTTTATGTTTTGCAGTAATTTCTAGAAGAACGAGCTTGGGAAGACGGATACTGATGCAGTCACCAGGGATGGAGTCCATCAGCATTGAGTCATATAGTATAAGAGTTCAGTCAGTGTCAAAATAAAAGTTTCTAGTATGCACTAGTAGAGTATGAGTCTTTAAGAACATATGTTAATATGTGTAAAGTAAAAATATTTCAGATTGAGTATGGTTTACATGCATGATGTTACATTAGAACAGTTTAGAATATATTCAGATAGTCATAGGCTTATGGGGTTAGCATAGCTATCCCCTGCCGGTAACATCTTCCAGATCGGGGATGTTACAGGGGTTTCCATCCGATATACCACAAGGGGTGACCTTTAATCCAATGTAAGTAGTCATGAAAGTGGATACGAAATAATATAGCTGAACATGAACAAAAGTAAAAAGCGAGATGATGAAATAATGATAAATAATAGTAAATAAATAGAAAAGATAAATAACAACAATAAGCAACGAAGTAAATACGCGATAACAAATAACGATGAATAAATAGATAACAAACGAAAATAAATAACGGAACATCAAAAGAAAAATAAATAGCGAAATAAAAGAAAGAAGATGCGACCAAGAGACTTGGCCGATTTTAGTGTGGGATCTCGCATGCCCGGTTGGACGTATTCCATGTCCAACCAAGCATGCCGTGTCCATGATAACAAAATAAATAATAAAAGAGAGGGCCCTCAGGTCTTACCTTTTAAATCACTTCTCGGGAGTGCGTTGAGACGTCGCCTGAAAGGTTAATGCTTCGCTGTTTTTCTGATTTACCGGTTCAATATTTTTGTTCACTATTTCACTGTTTTGGGATGTTGTTTTCTCTATTTTTGTTGTTATTTTCGGGCTTATTTTTGGACTGGTTTTGGGTGATTTGTTGTTGTTTGTTTGCGTCAGAGGTAGTTTGGTTGTTTCAGTTTTTCCGCTCGGTGGTGGAAGGGTTTCTCTTATTTTCGGCTTCTGGTGTTGATGTTTGATAATGGGTTGATTTTGATGTTTTGTTCTCGGTCTTAGGGTATTGTTTGTGGTTTGTGTTTTTGGCTGTTTGTCTTGATTATTTGTTGTTGTTTGATTAGTGAATGGCTATTATTTGTGGCTTAGTTTTTTCGGTTGAAGGGTTGAGCTTGGTGATTTGTTGTTCGGTGGTAGGCTGGCTTGTATTTTGTCACGGTTTGGCTAGCGTTGAAGGGTTATTTGTTTGTTTGTGTATTTAGTGGAGGGTTTTGTTCCTCTGTTGTTTGTTTATTCGGTCAGTGGAAGGGTTTGTTTCTTTGGCCTATTGTGTCTTGTTTGATCGGTGGAGGTTGTCTTATTGTTTTTTGTTTTGTTTGGTGCTAAGGGGCTGCTAGGTTTTTATTGCACGGCTGTTTGATGATGGGCTACTAGGTTTGAGCTGATGTGTGTGTGTTGAAAGAGAGAAGAGACGTGTGTAAGAGGAAGAGAGTATGGACGAGAGAAGATTAAGGTTTTTGTTGTTTCACGTGAGTTATGTGTTTTAGAGAGAGAGGAGAAAATGAAAAGTGAGAGAGGTGAGAGAGAGGTGAGAGAAGAAATAGAGAGCTGTTAGGGTTTTTTTGTTTTCTTTTGCCGTGAATGTGTGTAAAGAGGAGAGGGGAATCCTTTAGGGTTTGGTTGGGTTATCTTTTTATAGTGGTGCATGTTAGGGTTTTGTTGTGCTTACTAGGGTTTCACCTCTTATCATCTTTTGTGTGTGGCCGCCCCTTTCTTCTTAATTTGCCTAATGTGTTAAGATTTTCCTTCCAAATTTGAGGGATTCAATCTTGACTAGTTCGGAAGGTAATTTGAATGGATTTGGCACATGTTTTGTATGGGGTTTTATTATTTTGAAGAGGGCTTAGGCGTGTGGGCATTGTGAGTTTCATGGGTTGCATGGGCTTTGGATGGGTTGTATGGCTTTGTGTGGTGTGGGTGTGTATGACATGGATAAATAGGCTTTCGTGGGTTGCGAGGGTTTTGGGCCGAGGCTAAGGTTTAAAACAGAAATTGACTAAGCGAACCCGAGGCTAATTTAGTGAGTTTAAATCCGATGAGGTATTAATTTTAGAGTTTTCCCATCCGGCATCTGTTTCCCGTGACTTCCGCGACTTATCAGGTAGTGCCTCCATATGAGGCTCATCATTGGGCTTTATGTAAAAATATAGTGCCTACACAATCAAAGGTCGATGTTCATGCTTGGGGTATGACTTATCATATGGTTACACATCTATACAAAGCCCCTAGAGTGGCCCCAAACATCTTAGGATTAAATTGGAATGGTTTTTAGTCAAATCCCGGAACAGAGCCTAGTGTCGCGACGTATCCCTTTGCGAGTCGCGATACACATCCAATATTCAGTAGCCATCCTCTGTTTCACGCGTCGCGACACATTATATTTGGTGTCGCGACGCGAGCCAGTTTCCAAGACCCAGATTTTTAATTACACTTCATACATCATTTTTTAAACACCACACAAACTACAATCATAAAAAATACACCACTTAGCATCAATTTCACTCTTTAATACCACCTCATAACCAAGTCATAACCATAACAAATATACCACATAACATCAATTACACCTTCATACAACTATTTATAAACCTCAACTCAATTTCACATTTAAGGATTTTATTTATTTTTTTAAATTTGGGGGATTCCTCAAATCTCCAATTCCTTGACTCAAAACCATATATTCATCATTAAACTCAAGCCAATAACATTCTTCAAGCATCAAATCATCAAAACTTGGCAATTTAAGATTTGGATTTTTACCTTTCTCACCTTAAATCAAATTGTTTCTTCACAAGTAGAATTCTCTAAGCTCCCTTATCACACTTTCAAGCTTGCATGTGGCTTTAGAGCCCTAGATCTTAGTATAAATGGTGGAAAATTTTCTGGAATAAGGCTTTGAGTTTCTTTGCTAGAGAGAAGAAAAATGAAGAAGAAAGAATCGTGGGTGTGTGGGTGGTTCTTTTTTTTTTTTTATAAAAATACATGTGGTGGACATTCGTTAACAAGGCTTGACAAATGTCACCAAGCCTTGTTAACATATGTCATAAGATTTAAGTATCAATAAACACTTACTAACATAATTATATTAGTCTAACTATTAAAACTCTTACTGGACCTTGATATATTAACTCAAATATTATGAACATTGCGACTAAAATCGGGTTATTATGCCATCTCCACATTTATTCGCTACCTCTCGAAATAATTAATCACAATCACTAAATTACTACTCCAATCAAGTTATGAAATTTAAGTCATTACATCCCCCTAAATAAATTGAGACATTGTCCCAAATGTCTGAATAAGAAGATGTAAAGTTTAGAAGACTTCATCTGGTTAGTGTGAAATTGACAATTGAATATTCGACTATTTAAAAGAAAAAATTACAGATTAAGATTCAAGTCTACTCTATGCTTCTTGCCACGATTGTTACCAGACCAGTTCAACTTGGAAAGAATATGGTCGATTTTTGGTTCATAAGCTAAGAGTTGGTCAATTAATTCATCAGCTTTTCTTACAGTTAGGATGATATCTTTACCGATTTTGAAATGAACCCATGTCTTTTGGCATCCTCAAGAAATACAAAAAGAAAATCGAAAAAGCGATCAACATTAAGCAGTCTAATGGGTTTTATGTGAATATTCAAGTTCGCCCATGATGCAACTGTGAATATTTCTTCCAACGTTTCCAGCCTACCTGGTAAACCAATAAAAGCGTCAGCATGATTGATCATTTCACTACGTCTTTCAAACATACCTGAGACAATGCATTCTTCTCCATTTGATTTTCCGATGAGGTTTTCGTCTGCCAAAGTTTTTAGAATGATCCCCAAAACTTGACTGCCACCTTCTTTCACGGCCTTTGAAACACGTCCCATCAATCCAAGATTGGCACTGCCATATACTAAGTCTATGTTTCTTTCCGCCATAACTATACCCAATTCTTTTACAGGCTCGATAAATTCTGATTTAGTTCCAAATCTAGTTTCATAAAAGACACAGATATTAGTGACTCGTCGTCTTGAAGTTTTCTCTATTTTTACTCTCTCTCGTATCTGGAAGTTTTGAAGAGAAAAATGACTAGCTGAATTTATGGATCCTGAAAAAGGGTGAGTAATAAATGCACTAGTATCTGCAAAATTACAATTGTAAGATGAAAAGTAAAAAAGATCATAAAGTCAAAGAGTTTAGATATTGTCGACAAAAGTAAAGGAAATCAAAACAATAAATTAAAGTAAATCAAAACAGTAATTTAAAGTACAGGAATTCAAAGCAATACATTGAAAAATATGTACTAGTAGTTGTGATTGTGGCTCATATTTTCCTCTGGTTTTACGTCCAGTAATGGCTTGAACCCCCTATATGGGTCGAAGATAGGCTTCCCATCCAATTTTCTTATAAATTGGCCAACATAGTCTTTTAAAGTCAGATTTCCGAGCCTGTATTGTTGTCGTTTTTTTTTGAATTGTGTATGCAAATTACGAATAACTCGATGAACATGTCCACTAGGATGTATCTCAAGAGTCAATGATATATCATCTACAGACTCCTTACTCCAGCAATCTCTAATGAATTGAATTTTATCTTCGCGATTATCAGATATCATTCCTAAAGAACGATAACGAGTGTTTCACGTCCAACGTGTACATTTATAACAAACATCTAATTTTTTAGCTCTACGTTTTTTAGCATATGTGTTTTTCCCTAAACCAAGCATGTAAGAAATGAAAGAATCAGATGACTCATCTGCCAAGCGAACAATTACTTAAATTACCTAACGAATATCACTAGGAATACAATGGATCATCAGAAGCCCCATTCTTTCGGTGCGTGCTCTGTAAATTTTCATCAGAGCATTTTAAGGGAGAGAATGAAAAATGATTATGGAGCTTTGCGAGAGTTTCTTCCATGTCTTGACTATAGGGTATCAATAATTTTAGGAAACTGAAAGAACTGACTTTCAGTCACGGAGTACCGTTATCCGTTGTTTAACTAGGGTGCAAGATTCTAACAAAAAGAGAGAAAAAATGATGCAAAACTCAAGAAAATGGAAATTAGATAAATACAAAAGAAAAGAAAAGAAAATAAATCAATCATAGTACACTGGGTTTGAAAGAAAAAAATATTCTTAAAAATTTGAACACTCCAAAAATGATTTCAGACGTTGTCCATTCACTTTAAATACATTAACATCCCTAGGATTCTCAATGTCAATAACCCCGTATGGATAAATATGCTTGACAATAAATGGACCACTCTATTTAGATTTCAATTTTCTAGGAAATAAATGAAGGCGAAAATTATAAAGCAAAACGTTTTGACTAATTTCAAATATTTTTCGTGAAATTCGACAATCATGAAAGGCCTTAGTTTTACCTTTAAGAATTTTCACATTGTCATATGAATCATTTCTTAACTCTTCAAGTTCATTTAATTATAGTTTACATTATTGACTGGCATTTTCAAGGTTTGAATTAAATGCTTTAATAGCCCAATATGCCTTAAGCTCAAGTTTTACAGACAAATGACAAGGTTTTCCATAAACTAGATGATATAGAGACATTCCCAAAGAAGTTTTGAAAACTGTTCGGTATGCCCAAATTGCATCAGTCAGTCGAAGATACCAATCTTTGCGATTTGGGGTGACAATTTTTTATTCAAAATTTATTTGATTTCCCGATTTGCTAGTTCAACTTAATCATTTATCTGAGGGTGATAGGAGGTGGAAACTTTATGTGTACCTCCATATTTTTTCATTAAGGCCTCAAAAGGTCTATTATAAAAATGTTTACCTCCATCACTTATAATGGCCCGAGGCATTCCAAATCGACTTAAAATATTTTCTTTTAAAAATTTAATCACAATTTTATGATCATTATTTCGAATAAGGAATTGCCTTAACCCATTTTGAGACATAATCGACTGCAACTAAAATATATAAAAATCCAAATGACATTGGAAATGGACCCATGAAATCTATTCCCAAACAATCAAAGATTTCGATGACAATGATGAGATTTAAAGGCATCATTTTCTTTTTGAAATGGTTCCCAACTTTTGATACTTCTTACAAGTTTTGCAAAAAATATGTGTATCTTTAAAAATGGTGGGCCAATAAAATCCATACTGTAAGATTTTTACAACAGTTTTATTAGATGAGAAGTGACCTCAACATGCTTATGAATGGCAAAACTGAATAACACCACTTATCTCATTATCTGGTATGCATTGTCGATAAATATGATCAAGGCAATACTTGAACAGATATGGATGGTCCTAATAGAATCTTTTGACTTCGGTCAAAAATTTATTCTTGTCTTGATGGCTCCAATCTGAAGGTATTTTTTCTGTTGCAAGAAAATTGACAATATTAGCATACCAAGACATTTTCTTTACATAAAATAAAAAATCATCAGGAAAATAGTCATTCATAGGAGTTGTATCAAGTAATTACTCATTTGTGAGTCTCGAAAATGATCTGCAACCACATTGTTTGCTTATTTCTTGTCCTTGATTATGAGAATTGAATTCTTGAAGCAAAAAAATCCATCATTGTAATCTTGGCTTTGCATCATGTTTAGACATCAAATATCTAATAGCAGCATGATTAAAATAAACAACGGTTGAAGAATCAATTAAATATTATTGAAATTGATCCAATGTAAATATTATAGCAAGTAGTTCTTTTTCCGTGGTAGTGTAATTCATTTTGTGCACTGTTAAAACTTCTACTTGCGTAATAAATTACATAAGACTGACCTTCCTTTCTTTGTCCTAAAACTGCGCCAACTACATAATCACTGGCATCACACATTAGCCCAAAAAGCAAAGACCAATCAGGGGATTGCATGATAGAAGCAGAAGTAAAAAACTGATAATTTTTTCGAATGATTTTTACATTCTTCTGTCCATTCAAATATTACATATTTTAATAAGAGGTTACAAAATGGTCAAGATATAGTACTAAAATTTTTAATGAATCTCTTATAAAATTCTGCATGTCATAAGAAAGAAAGGATTTCCCTGACTGTTTTTTGTGGTGGCAATTTAGAGATTATCTCTATTTTGCTTTGTCAACCTCAATACCTTTAGATGACAAAACATGTCCCAAAATAATTCATGAATTAGTCATGAATGGTATTTTTCCAGTTTAACACAAGCCCTTTTTCTTTGCACCTTTTCAAAATATTTTACAAATTATTCAAGGAATTATCAAATAAATTCCCAAAAAATCGTATATCATCTATAAAGACCTCTAAATAGTGTTAACCATGTCACTAAATATGCTTAACATGCATCGTTGGAATGTTGCTGGTGCATTACAAAGTCCAAAAGGTATTTTCCTAAATGTAAATGTTCCAAAGGGACATGTGAATGTGGTCTTTTCCCGGTTTTCTAAATCAATGGGAGTTTGATAATAACTTGAGTAACCATCAAGAAAATAATAGTATGGATGTCTTGCTACTCTTTCCAAAATTTGGTCAAGAAATTGTAAAGGAAAATGATCTTTTCTAGTGGCGTCATTTAGTTTTCTATAGTCAATGAGCATACCCTAACTAGATGGGATTCGAGTTGGAATTAATTCTTCTTTATCATTTTTTATAAAACATTTATTCCAGACTTTTAGGTACAACTTGTGTAGGATTTAACCATTTACTATCGAATATAGCGTAGATAATGCCTATATCAAGAAATTTAAGGACTTCTGTTTTTAACATTTCTTTCATGTGAGGGTTTAATCTTCTTTGGGGTTGACGATATGTCCTAGCATTATCTTCTAAATGTATTATGTGTGTGCAGATAAATGGATCAATGGATGTCTTTTATGTCTTTTAAAGTCCATCCAATTGCTAGTTTATGTTCTTTCAACACATTTAACAACCTACATTCTTGATTGCGTGTGAGGGAAGCAGAAATTACCATAGGGTAAGTTTGTTCGTCTCTAAGAAATGTATACTTCAATCCTTCTAGCAAAGCTTTTAACTCCAATTTGGGTGCTTCCTTATGTTTTAATTCTTCCAGTATTCATAGTTCCTTCAAATTCTGTTTTTCTCCATCGTCTACCAGTACCTATGTAGAATCAAGTAAAAATTCATTAAGAATATCTGAATCTTACTGCGTACTTGATTCAAGAAAATTAGCAGATAAATTTCCATGGGATCAGATAAAATCCCTTGAATATGCTCTTCCAAATTGGTTCAATTAGTTCCATGTTCTCGTTTTCACTGTCCTCATCATATGGTTGTTTGCATATATTAAAAATATTTAGCTCCAACGCCATATTTCCTAAAGATAAATTCATGATTCCATTCCTGCAATTAATTAAAGCTTTAGCTATTGCTAAAAATGGGCGACTAAGTATTACAAGAATTGGCTTATATCTGTTTGTTACAGGTTATGTTTCCAAGACAATAAAATCCACATGGTATATGGATTTATCGACTTGTAACAACATGTATTCCACAATTCCTTTCGGTCCATTGACTTATCTATCGGCAAGTAAAAGAGTAGTTGAGGTTGGTTTTAACTCACCAATATTAAGTTGTTAGTAAACTGAAAATTGAAGCAAATTGACACTGGCTCCAACATCAAGCAAAGCATGTTCAATTTTTTGATTTTCAATAATACATGAAATAGTTAGACAACCAGGATCCTTGTATTTTAATGCATTATTGGTTGAGAGAATGGAACTTACCTGTTCAACTAGAAAAGTTTTCTTTCTTACCTGATGTTTCCTTTTAACGGTGTCCAAGTCTTTCAGAAATTTGGCATAAGATAGTATATGTTGGATTGCATCTAACAAATGAATATTGACCTTTACATGTTTGAATATTTCATATATCTTTGGGGAATGTTTCAATTTCTTTGTTTTTAATGCTTGGGAAAATTGAGGTGCATGAGAAAAATTATTATCATCAACGATGGGTAATGGTTCATCAACACCTTCCTTACCCACTGAATCTGATTTATTTTCAACTTCGCGAGGTTCAGGAATAGATCTGTGGATGAACTTACCACTGCGAAGAGTAATAACATATTTGACAAGGTCTATATGTTGACTACCAGAACTACCATCATGAGGGTTTTGATGACTCTTGGGATTTGACCGTGGTTGTGCAGTAAACTTTCTTTTCTCATTAATGGTCAATGCATATGTGATTTTGGCAAAAAGTATATTTCAAATCATTCAATGTTTGTACATCTTGGATATTGATGGCTTATGGTTTCTCAATGGATGCATGCAAGGTATCCTCAAGGGTTTTCCTAGGTGGTGAGATATATGTTGTATAATTTTGGAAATTTTGGAAATTCTGGTGTACCTGGGGAGGTTGTTGCGACAGTTGTGTTTGGTTATCATTCCTCCAACCAGAATTGTAGGTTTGGGAGTATGAGTTTGGATATGGTCTCTTGAAGGTGTTTATGGAACTGAATTGGTCGTGGAGACATTCTTGCAAGGCTGGTAGGGTTGGGCAAACTTGTGTGACATGTTCATTTGAATTACATATTTGACACATGACTTCTTGAATTAACTTGACATGATCATTTTTCCTCATTTTTAATGCCTCGATATTTTTAGCTAGAGATGAATATTTAGCAGAAAGTTCATGGTCTTCCATAAGGTTAAACATACCTCTACCAGATGACTGTGGTTTTACAGATGACTCATTAATGCCAACTTTGTCCCATTGTTGTGCATTCTCTACTCTGTGTTCTAGGTAATCTAGAGCATCTTCGGGATTTTTTGGTAATCTAGTGCATCTTCGGGATTTTTATCCCTAAATTCATCATTACATATCATTTCCACTACTTGTCTACCTTGGGGTGTTAAATTCTCGTAGAAGTAGGCAACCAGCCTCCATGTTTCAAACCCGTGATGTGGACAAACATTCAACATCTCTTTAAATCTCTCCCAACATTGGTAAAATATTTCCCCTGACTCTTTTGTGAATGTTGTGATTCTCCTCTTAAAGGAGTTTGTCTTGTGAGGGGGAAATAAATTTTAGAAACTGCTCTTATAAATCATCCCATGTTTTGATGGATCCTGACCTAAGGTTTTATAGCCAATTTTTAGCTTTATCCTTTAACGAAAGGGAAAAAACTTTAATCGAATTATATTCATGCTGTAATTTTGGTTTGTGCAAGTGTTACATACCTCTTCAAATTTTATTAAGTACTGATAAGGATTTTCTGATTCTAGACCGTGAAATGTGGGTAAAAGTTGGATGACACATGGCTTAAAATTGAAATGTGATTCATCTGGGGGAAAAATAATACAAGATGGTGATCTTGTCCCAGTGGGGTTCATGAATTGTCTAAGTGACCTAGGATGATAAAGATCGTCATGTTGACTCATTTTCTTCCTGATCAACTAGGTTTTCAACTCGAGCAGGTGGATTTTCATTTTGATTCTCGGCCATTTAGACAGACGATGAAGGTGATGGAGATTCTCTATTTAATATACCGCTAGATGATCGAGACCAGTATTTCATGCAACCGAAATACAAACTATATGATAAAATTTAAAAATACAATTCAATACTTACAAAATGTAAAACAATATACACATATGAAAATAAAAATAAAATAAAAATAAATGACAAAAAATAAAGAAATAAAATACAAATATAGAAATTAGATCTAAAAATGTCATCTGATTCTTGTCAATTCAGATCTCAATTGAATTTCTCGTTCAGCTGTCTCAATCTCTCGAATTAGGTTCTCACAAAAAATTATGGAAATTCTAGGTGGAGAAGCTTCAAGAAATTCTTTGGAAAAATACAAACTCCATTTTAATTGATTTTCCTGTCTCTTGTATCCTTGAAGAATTAAATACAAGGTTTATTTGTATGTGGGATGTCTGGGTTCAGAATTCATTTAGGATCAATCGAGATATTTTGGATCTACACAAATGTAAAAGAAAAAGAAAATGAGATGCATAACATAAATATGAAAAAAAATTAAATACAAAAATAAAAATAAAGAAAAAATTACAAGGATTATTCTATCTACTAAATTGATTCCCCGGCAACGGCGTCAAAAACTTGACACACTCACAAAGTGGTTCTTTTACTCCCAAGTGTAATAATATCAAAGTAATAAAATAACTCGGTAAGTCCGAGGTTAATCCACAGAAATAGATTTAGTATAATAAAATAATAATTCGAGTGAAAAATAGAAAAGCTAAATTGTTTGAATTGATTGGAAATTTTAGTTTAAACTGCAATAATAAAATAAAATATTTGGGCTAGAAGATCCACTTTTAATATTTCAAATGTAGAAATCTTACTTTTTGTAATATATAAATTGTCATTATTACCCAGTTTATTTAATTTAGAAATTAATTATGCTAAAACAAATAAAACCAGCCATAAAAGCGGTGATAGCATTTGTCTATAACAAGTCTAGTTAGGTACTTAATTATGTCAAATAAATAAAAACCAGCCATATAGACGGTAACAAAAATTGTCAATAATTAATCCCGATTTAAATTAAATATTAATCATTAGATTACAAGTGTAAAATGATTAATTTTTCTTTTAATAAAATGATTAATTTTTCTATTAATAAATATGCACTTTTTAGTGTTCATCAGTGGTTTGGCGGTAGAGTTTTTAACGTTTCCAAAAAAATATAAAATGACATTGTAACAATGACTTACATTATAACTATAATTGAATATATGTATTTGTCATTATAACTGAGAAATATATGTGACTGGGTATTTTTTATGTGGCTGATATTATGACTAAGAAAATATAATTAAATAATATAATTGTTATAGTAAATAAGAAATGAGTGACTCCATCATCTGAGATGTTGTAGCCATAAGCTCATGATTTGCAGCAAGAACCTCAGACATCCATGCTAGCAAGTAGCAGCGGGCTTTCTCATTAGCCGCGACCCATTTATGGTAAGCATCGTGCACAACTTGGCCATAGTTTATGGACGGCTCGGGAGGACACTCATCCGTCAAGATAAATTTAAGGTCTTCAATACCAGAATGGAGTTCATGTTACTTTTCCATTTGACATAATTTTCTTCTGTTAATTTATCGTTAGAGAGAATGATAATTATTGGAGAAATCATGGCTGCAATAAAATAAAGTAAACATGCATTAAATATTCATTCACCGCATATTAAAATTATCACATATTTAGGCATAAAATCAAACATGATGCACGAACCATGCATGAATAATGAATTAGAAACTTAAGAGAATTATTATGCCACGAAAATCTATCATCTCATACATAAGTGTCGTGGTAGGGTAGGTCAAGTATTTGCATGATAGATCGAGACAATCTCAATTAATTAATATATACTGGAATAACTCTTATTCCAATATTAACCAACCATCGTTTGATTTGATCAAAGAATTTCGATTAATATTTAATCATTCCTTTGTGAGTGTGACCCGTTAGTTCGGAACCCTTTGACTTAACTAGTGAAGTGCGCCGTAGGGTATGTTAGTGTTGGAAATGGTGATCGAGCACCATTCACTTTTTGTATGAATATTTGATATTTATGCAATATAATATTTATTTTATCATGGTTATTTATTTATTAATATGGTAAAACTCTTACTTTATTTATATAATGTAAATCTAATTGTTAGATTACTCTAAGAGTTAGAGATTTCGAGTTACACTCAGAACCTTATATGAATTTAGTAAAGACCCGAGAGTTACTATATATGGTGATATAGTTGCAAGAGTTGCAAATGGTGTTGAGAAATATCACGCATTCTCTCGAATATAAATTATTCCTAGTCTAGATATATTGACATGGGTCGGTCATTATATTGGTAAGACTAGTGCATTGTCTATATATGTAATGGACATATGGTTTGTCTCAACAGACTGTGAGCTTAGCGGAAGTTCGTATAGAAATGTAGATATTCATTAGTTGAATGAATGTTGAATTAACTCATAAAAAGATGACTAATAGATATTCCATAAAACTGTCAATAGTTATCTTTTCGAGTTGAGTAGTTATTGTGGTCCTTTGACTTGAGACACCACGGTGGTCTTGTGAGTGATCCTCTGTGCCTGATACCATGCATGTCAGAGACCTTCATGGTCTGGCCTCTGGATGACTGTTAGGTATAGACCGATGCTCACGAAGATCGGTGTGTGTTAATATGAGGATTCGTCAGTCCATATGGTTGGATTATGTTTCCAGAAATTTTAGAATATATTCCGGAAATCTTTTGGCCGAAAGTTCGTTGAAGAAATTGTTTCTTTGACATTATAAATAATATTCAAAAAGAGTTTTGCTATATTATTTATTAATGGAATATAAGAATAAAAAATTTCATATATTGAGTAGATAAGGTTTTGACAGTATAACTATAACCTTACTCAATTGGAAACAGAAATGACGAAGGGATTATACATTAGCGTTTTTAACCTCGACTTGTATGGTTCGACGTGTCGTGTTGTTTTGTCATGATTTGTAGGTGGACAGGCCTTCATGAAATATGTATACAAATATATGAGATATATATGTATATATATACGTAACAACTGAACGTGAGCCTAGAGAGTTCCATTATATTGAGTTTACTCGTTGAGCACTAGGGCGACCTCTCGTCAAATGTTGACAAAGTATTATTTGGGTATTTAGGATTAAATTGTTTAATCCGATAATTTATGAGATGAATTAAATTAATTAATTTTATATCAATAGTTGATATAAGTTTATTGTATAATAAATGTAAATTTGATTTACATTAAATTAGTAATTAATTAGTGAATTAATTTAATTGTTAAATTAATATACAAAATTAATTACTTAGTCTATACAAATAAAGGTTTTAATTAATTAAAGTAACTAAGTTAAAGCAATTGAATAATTTTAGTTAAAGTAACTAATTTATTCAATTGTAACTAAGTTATTAAAGTTGGTGAGATAGATAATTTAACTATGGTTGAGTTGTTTTTTTGAAACAAGTGGTGTAGATAAAAGATGCTTTCTTACCATGGTTTATTAAATGTTTTGTTTTTGTTTTTCATTATTTTAATTTAATAAAAACAAAAACTTTTTGCTCATTTTTATAAGCCACTGCCGTAAAAACCAATTGAAGAAATAGAAAAGAAGAGTTTTTTTTCTTTCTTGCTTTTGCTCACTGCTTCTCACTCTCTGCCGAGCAACACAAGAGAAAGAATTGGTTTTTGCTTTTTCAAAATCAAGCCTTTATTCTCACCAAATCATTACCCAAAATATAATCAAGTCCATGGAATTAATCCCTAAGTGTTAAGGGTTTAATTTATGTTCTTGAGGTTTTCCTTTTCCTAGGGTTTTAAGAGTTAAAATTTGGGGAAAAATTTGGTTGCTACTCTTGAGTGATCAAACCACCTTTTGATCACCAAGATTTGTTCCTTGAGTTGCTTAATTTGGTGGAGGAAGAAGAGATTTGGAGAAAGCTTAAAGCTTGGAAAATTTGGAAAAGCTTGAAGGAAGGATCAATTGACAAAGCTTGTTGGTACATTTAATTTGTGAATTTATTTGTTCAATTTGTTGATTAATTTAGTTGAGAAAAATTGTTATGGAAGTGTTGGATAAATTGGTAGCATGTATGTGAGGAATTAGAAGCATTTAAGTGTTGAAAATTAGTATATAGTTGATATGTTAATTTTGAATGCTTGGATTAATTTTTTCAAGAGTTGGAAAATTATATTGTATGCTTGAATTAATTTTTTCAAATGTTGGAAAATTAATTTTAGTATGTTTGGATTATTTTCAAGTGTTGGAAATAATTAGGATGTTTAGTTTTAATTTTTCAATAGTTGATAAATTGATTAAAGTGTGTTGAAATTTTTAAATGGACTTATGGTAACTTTTAATACATGAAAATGTTTTAATGCATTGGAAATTTTAAGTTTGTAATTAAAAATTTTAAACCCACTTTATTTTTAAGGACTACCGAAAATTATAAAATATATATATTTTATTCGCTCGCGATTTGATCTCGGGCGGGTTTCCGCTGCACTCGGGTTTGTCCGTTCCTCACACAACAGTTAGTTCACCAGATACATCTAAAGTCCTTATCCTCTCGGAATCTAAACTCGATATTGACCCAAAATGGACACCATCCGTAGGGAGACAAAAACAATGCCGTCTCGAGGCGCCTTTTGAATCTCACGTTTTCGTACTAACAACGGAGATCGCGAGATATATTGTCGTATATCCATCTCTCACTCATTATTTTAAAATTAAGGTTTCTATTTTAAAATATATAATATTTTAATGTACTACTGTCAATAAATTTATGCGCGGCTAAAACATAATTTTCATTTACACTAGTGCACTATCAGTGATCTTACCATTTTTAACTTTTAAAATTTTAACTCACTAATATTTGTTAGTCTGTACTAGTTATTTTACTCAATTAAATTAATTTAACTAAATAGGTTTAGTGACCTAATTTATTTTAACTCTTAAAATATTATTACACTAATAAGTTTAAAATTTAAAATTCTAAATTAGATAAAATTTTAATTAAATCATTTAATTAATTTAAGCTTGTTATAAATTCCAATGATACGTAGAATTGTATTCCGAGTGCAGACCACATTACCGTCCATTCGGAATCGGCTATGGAATTTACGTCCGGGTTTCCATCCTATTCACCAATGGAATTCATGATGCAGTTATTAATACCATTATTTTAAAATTTCCAATTTTAAACCATTAAACCAATTAATCTAATTAATTCGATTTTCATGCATATCATATTCCAATTTAACCATTTTAAATTACATAAAATCATATTTTATGTCAAGAATATTCATGCATCCAAAACATGTTATGAAATGTGAAAATACAAAAGTAGGCACCTTAAGCTATATGACATGTTATTCAAACATTTCGAATTAAACATATATACAACATAAAAAATAATTTTGTATTGAATGGGATCTTATTTTCTCTATACTAATCTAATTAGTACATAAAATTTCCAAGGCATCCATTGGTCTTCAAATCTTGCTCCATGGAGATATTGGCTCCTTTTACGACTTTGGTAATCCAAATTACAAAGAATGAAATTTTACATAGGAAAATTAAATTACAACATTTGTAAAAATTGAATTTATGGCCTTACATCCCAAAACAAAATCAACATAAAAATATGAGCCAAAATTTATGATCAATGTAAAAATCATTTATCATATGAATCAACAATCAAACATTCATCTCATGAATATTACTTTGTGTCTACTCATCTAAACATGCATATAATTATTTATAGCTCATATAAATAAATAAAATAGTAACTTTAAATGAAAAAGAGAAGGGTTAAGAATATTTTTCAACTTCGCTCTTGATGCCAATTGTAGGAACCACTTTCCTAGGGCAGCGGAAACACCTTAGACAATCGGGATCAGACTTAAAAAATTTTATGCACTTCCCTTCACTTGGACGAATATGACCAGCTGCTTCACTGAAATTTTTTTCTATTTTAAAAAAAATTTAGCCTCCGAACAGTCCCCGAACAACAGCTCGAATCTGGACTGCTTTATACCCGAAATGCGCCCAGCTCACTGCCCAAATTAGCCTCTATTTGTTTGAGCCACACCACTGTTTTATCTAATTCTTCAGTTAAAAACATTCCTAAAACACCCCTTAATTTTTTCAATTTTTATGGATTAAAACAAAAATAAATCGAGCCATGTTACAGAAAGTGATATGCGGCACTAAACAAAAAATCGCTCATTGTCATGTGGTGTATTATAGAAGGAGAAGATGATAAGTTTTGTTTCTATTCCAAATAGTCTTTCGTGTTATATCTCACTACCAATGGAATATAGAGCGGGCTATACTCACAAATAAATCTCTAAACTCTTTAGAGATTAAAATGTCATATAAGGTTTTTCTTTGGTTTTTCTTGTTCTTGTTTTTCTCCAACTCTTGAGAGAAAAAGCTTAGAACATCAAAGGGTTTCTAGAGTTAGAATGAGATATATTTTGCAAAAAGAAAATCTTATTTTCTTTATATACCTAGGGTTTTTGATTTCCAAAATAAAACAAACCCTTCCCCACCCTCTATGCATAGTTTTGGCCAGCCCTAGTGGTGGTATCCAAAAAATTTGCAACATGTTGTATTCAATGTCGTCATCATGATAAAAATAAGTTACAAAATTAAATATGTAATTGTCATTTTAAAATTATATATTCCAACACCAAACAAAGTTTTCCAAAAGCCTATTTTGGGAAATAAAAAAATTATATATTTATTAAATTATAATAAATAATTTAATAACTTAAAATAAACAATTATCATATAATTATTTATTACAAAAACCATATATTAAAATTAATATATAGTTTCAAGTGTGACAAAATTTATTATTAATTATATTAGTAACACACACACACACACACACACACACACACACACATATATATATATATGAGTATGTAATTGGACTATCCAATTATATTTAATCCGATGCAGTATATCGAGGTAGCACATGGACCAAATGGACCTACGGTTCCGAGCTCCAATAATCTCAGGATATTAATTAAACTCTTAATTAAATATTCTGAATTATTAACTTCGGGTTATTTCACTAAAAATCTAAAGTTTCACTCTCGTTGTCGTAGATAGATAATATAAGCCGAACCATGTCGGTGTCCATCGATATAGTCATTATATACGGATTGGCTATTCATAAGTATCTCATAATTAGAGCTAGGTCATAATGTTCGTTATACCCCTCTAATTATTTTTACCTTATGTACCATTGATTCTCTAATGAATGATTTATACATAACCATTATGAATGTTAATTTTTCTATTTGTAATAGAAAGACTTGAGCGCTCTAACCATCAAGTACCAAATATATCCTTAAGGAAGATACTCATATACTTCTCGTAAGAATGAGTGAATATCTTATCCATGTAAAATGTCCCAAGCTACACACCAAATCATGTCCCCAAAGTACATAGCTATTGGTCAAGTTTGCTACATCAACCTCACATTTGTAAATCAAATGACATAGTCTGCCATGCATGAGTTCATAGTACACTCAGGATTCAGATCAATCCATGTATGACCATCTAGTAGATTGAAATAACTTTATTTATTTAACATATATTATAAGAAACTCATTTCTATCTGGGTCCAGTCCTATATGATCACATCTTAAAATGTGACTTCATTCTCATGTCTCCACATAGACGATCCCGAATTAAAATTGTCGTACACTAAGTCTGAAGTCACATGAGTAATATAGGGTAAACAAGATAATTTACAATATGTGATATTAAACAAGCACATTAATAAATGAATAATGCATCTTTTTATTTCATAAAAAATAATTCTGTTTACATTACATGAAGCTCTAGGACATACATCCCAATAATATCAGTTCCTCTAGGATAGTAGGAATTAGTGATATTCAGTTGCGAACAAATTTCGAGTGTACATTAACTTTGAAGGACGTGATGGATGTTCCAGAACTTCTGTTGAATGTACTCTCAGGGATGGCCCTTGACAAACAGGGTTGAGATAGTCACTTCAGAAATGGCACAAAGAGAATGAAAAAATGCGTCATGGTTGTCACACGAGGACATGTTTGCGGAACACTATACAAGACTCATGTGACGATTTGTGCAGAGAGACTCAATGTAGCTGAAAAATAGGCTTCTCAAAATCAGTAGAACCATAGACTCAGTCACATGAGTGAGAAATGATTGTCTACATTGACCAAGAAGGAGATTACCAAGGATGCTGCACTAGGTCTTTATAACCACTGTTTGTTTGGTAAGCAACACAATGTCTCATTTCATTTCTCTTCAAAGAGAGGATCAACGTTGCTCAGTCTGGTGCACTCTGATGTGTTTGGCCCTTGGAGGTTGAATAATTCATTTCTCTTAACATGGAATATAGGTAACGTACGTCTGCTCAATCTCACGTGATGCCATTTACTCCGGTTGCCTTGACTGTACTACGAGAAGTGTGGTAGTATCCAGCAGCATGCATGGTGGCATGCATTATCAACCACCATTGCAAGCATCCAAACCACATTTAGGTGGAGTTTGAAAAATAGGCAAGCTTCCAAAACTACTTTCGGTAGATTACTATTCACTTATTGAAATTACGAGCCTAAGTTTTGCTCTAAATACATAGCTCATTTTGAGCTTTAGGCATCCTCAACATTAAGCTTCATGTAAAGAGAGCTTAGAGAAGGCAAAATGAGTGAGGTTTTTGTAAAGTTTAAACACTTGTAAATTTTGTTATTATATTAATAACATTCATTTTTCTTCATTAAACACATGTTAGTGATCAGAGAATCACAACAAGTGGTATCAGAGCTTTGGTTATTCGTTGGGGATCCTTAAGATGAATAGAGAAACTCAGTTCAGAAAATTTGAGTTTCTGGAAAGTTCTCAAAAATCATTTTAAGCATATCATTAGCTTGTTCATGTTGAGACGAGCACAATGATTTTTACCGGTGATCAAACTAAGCAACATGGACCTGCACGTGCCTTCCAGAGAGATGCCCATATGCCGCCACGCGCATCACGCACCGTACACGCTTCTGAGGTTGAAGACGGCACACTTGTCTGCCACGTTAGCAATAAGTCATCAATCCCGATACAGTTAACTCACACATCAGCAGTTCTGGTATAATCATCAGCTACATCATCAGTTATGGTACAGTCAGCTCACGCGTCAGCAATCCTTGTACAATCATCAGACACGTCATCTTCATATCATCAAGTACAATCATCTGCCATGTCATCAACACGTCATCATTTGTGGTACAGTCAACTACCATGTCAAAAAATCTGGTACAGTCAGCTCACACGTCATCACCACGTCAACTTTTCCGGTACAGTCAACTATCACGACATAATTTCGTTCCAGTCATCCGGTATAGTCTGCTGCCACATCATCTATTTTTGTCCAATCAGCAGTCAAGTCATCTGTCACGTGTGAGACACGTCAATAAACCTGGTAAATTCATTGAGCCATACAAAGCATTTTTGGTACAGTCATCCTACCACGTCACTTCTCACAAAGATTTCTTTACAACATACAAAGCATGAGACTTTGGTTCAGTGAAGATGAGAAATATCAGTTCTTATAGGATAGTAGGAATTAGTGATATCCAGTTACGAATAAATGTCAAGTGTATATTAACTTTGAAGGATGTCATGCACGTTCCAAAACTTCGACTGAATGTACTCTTAGGGATAGCCCTTGATAAACATGGTTATAATAGTCACTTCAGAAATGACATATGGAGAATGAAAAAAGGCGCCATGGTTGTCGTCTGAGAACATGTTTGCATAACACTATACTAGAATCATATGAAGATTTGTGCAGACATCCTCAATATAGCTGAAAAAGAGACTTCTCAAAATCTGTTGAACCAGAGACTCGGTCACATGAGTGATAGATGATTCTCTACCGTGTCCAAGAAGAAGCTTACCAAAGATGTTGCACTAGGTCATTCTGACCATTTTTTGTTTGATAAGCAACACAAAATATCATTTAATTTCTCTTCAAAGAAATGATCAGAGTTGCTCAGTCTGGTGCACTCTGAAGTTTGTAGTCCCTTAAAAGTTGATTCACTATGCGGTAACAAGTATTTTCTGACTTTCATTGATGGTGCTTCTCGGAAAGTGTGTGTATACTTCCTTAAGACGAAGGATCAGATCATGAATTAGTTCAAGATGTTTCATGCTATGGTAGAGCATGAAACATGGAAGAAACTGAAGTGCCTCCATACAAAAAATGGAAGCGAGTATAGTTCCAAGGAGTTTGATACCTACAGTAGGAGACACGATATTCGACATGAGAGAACTGTTCCACGCACCCCACAACATAACGGTAAATAATAAACCACACTATTATACAAAAAGTCAGAAGCAAGATTAGTATGGCTAAGCTGCCAAAGCCATTATGGGGAGAAGTTGTTCGTACCGCCTGCTACCTGATCAACAGATCCTCATATGTATCATTGAAATTTGAGATTTAGGAGAAAGTGTGGTCTCGTAAGAATCCCTTCTACTCTCATCTTAGAGTTTTCTTCTGTTTAGCTATTGCACATGTATCCAATAAGCTCGGACAGAAGGTCGATGCAAGGATTACTCCACATATATTCATAGGCTATGGAGATGAAGAATTTGGATACATACTATGGGATCTAAAGGAAAAGATTGTCATCGGAAACCAAGATTTAGAGTTTCTTGAAGACCAAACAATTGAAGACATTGAAAAACCCAAGATGTCTTCCAATTTCAGTGCCGACAGAAATCCAGACCCAACACCAACATAATTGGCCACAGCTATGGTGCACGATGAAATTTGAGAAACACAACTAGAGGAGGCAAATGAGGATGTTGAACATGGGGAGATACACCGTACTCTATCGGAAGTTATGGAAAGGAGTGTTGAGCAGGAGGAGCCGCAATCCGCTCCACTGGAAGCTACAAGATCCTCCACAAATTTGGATAATGACAGACCTCCTGAAACCAGTGGAAAGACATTAGCCCCTCCACTCTTATTTCTCATGATGAACACCATGTGTGTACACACACACATGAACTGTTTCTTTTGTGCTTTTAATTTTTTTTTTTGGTCAAAATATGGTTGCCAAAATCCAAGAATAAATGGGTTCACACTGGAAAGACATAAAGAGTACCAAAGCTATCAAAACTCTAGTCAAGAATCACAGAACAAAAGGAAATCGATTGTAAAAATCACTTCTTTATATCTGATTATTTTTACCAGTTTACAATTTTTTCTACATATTTGCACATATCTAACGCAAATTCTCTTCAAAGAGACACTAAGAAGTAGTGCTTTCTTGTATATCAAAGAAAACGATCACATAGCATACTAAAGTAAATGGAGACAGCTTCATTGCTGAAACAGACCCTTGCTGCCCCCTGAGCTACTGATTCACAACACTGCCTCAGCAGATTCTGGATGGTGAATGGTAGCTACCAACCAGGTGATACCGAAATCATAATTACCTTGAGGATCACGGTGGCTGTAGCAAAAATAATTGGAGTTTATATCCGTGACCACAAAGTAACAGGCAAACCGCAGTTGGTCTCCCTCTGTTAGCAGAAATGTAAAGTATTCTCCGTTAATTGTGCAAACGGTCCAATGACTTCCTGGGAAATTGTAGAAAAAGTTGTGCAGGTTCCAGCTTCTGAATTTGACGATCGTAACCCAGCTTCCAGATTCTGCATCTTCGATGGTGAAAGGCTGTCCGCGTTCTTGTAGTTCGATGGACAGATAGCAAGCACAGGATCTGCACTGAAAGAACCAGAATAAAAGGAAAAGTAAATATCTGTATTTCTAGATGAACAAAAGGAAAAGTTTTATGTTCTTACAAGGATGTTCACGTTCGATCGAGCATGCCAATCCAAAATAAAAAATTGTTCTAATCCACAACGTCCACAATTGGCCTAATTAAACAAATAAATTAGACTCTAGAAACTAATAAAAAGTAAAATGGAAAAGTGAATAATCATACCCTTAGTTCATATGTAAAGATACCGTATTCTCGATCGTCTTCGGCAGCTAGAGTGACACAATTAAAAAGTCGTGCCTTTATCTTTAGTTCATTAAAACTCCCCTGTTTGAGATGATTTGAGTGCTTTTTAGGACGTTTTAGCCTTCCTTCCCCTCCTAGTTGCAGCTTTCGTTCAAAACACGTGTGGTCTGGCTGCTTCCTCTTGAGGCTATTTGTTACTGTGCCTTCATTCTGCCTTGTATGAGTTGGCTGAGAGTCATTCTTGTGACAAATGAACAAATTGCAGCACAATGCTAATGACTGCAGCACAATTAAGACCTCTGCAGGAGAAGTCACCAAAATAAAAAATGATATATTTTAAGCAAGAAAGTCATCGTACTAAGAATATTACGATACGTAAACTAAAATTAAATTGAAGATTCTCATGTCAATTGTCATTTGTTGCATTGATTATGAATAAGAAACCTCAGTACAGCTAAACTGTTGGAAATCTTCTACTTTCCAAGTATCCCATTATGAACCAAATGTATCAAAATTAAACTATTATACCATAAACAATAACACAACAGAATAATTGCAAATGTAATAATACAATACAAACCAACATCAGAAATATTTATTTTTTCAAGAAAGAAGAATGGAAAATTAAACCAACTCTGAAAATCCATACCAAACATAGTAACAATTTCTCTTAAATCAAACCCCCTTGCATTGGATGAAGGAAGCTCAAGGATTGCTCTATCTGCGAAAGCCAGCATATTGTCTCTCCTTCCAGTATACAGCGGATAGAATGGGACACCAGCCTAAAATTCAAAGACACACAATTATTATTATAATGATTTATATAAGATAGATAGAGTGCATGATTTCATAAACTTGATTAGTCATATAAGAGATGAATTTACTTCTCTGGCAGTCAAAGCAAAAATATCAGCACAGGAAACCACAACATGACATGATTCTTCAAGCTCTTCCTTGAGAGATTCATTGGGTGGAGACTTTTTATCAGAGTCTATTCCTTCAGTGTCATCCAGTACCAATGAAGCATCACAACTCTAAATTACACAGAAATTCAAGTCAAAATAATAAAAGAAATAACAAACCCAACAACATCTATAACTCACATAACCCAACTGAAAATTAGCAGGGAAAAAAACAAGATTGTTATCTGGAAACAAGCATTAGAGATGAAAATTAAGTAACCAAAGAGATTATAATTAATTCATGTCAAAAATAAAAAAGGAATCATCACCTCAAATTGACATGTAGAATCATACCAAAAAGAACAACAAAAATTAATAAAACCCAGATCAACCATTCAAGCTTTTAAAAAATTTACATCAAAATATACAGGTAGATAATCACCAAGAAATGAAACCCTTGAAGAAATGCACTCGTCTAAAAACGAAACCAAGATTTGACTAAAAGTTAATTGAATTTGGACCTTAATGAAGCAATCATGGGAAATGAGGCCCAAGAAAGAGGGCGCGACATCAGAGTGGGATTTGTGGAGATACCGAACAATGGATAAAATTGTATTTTCAGCTTTGGGGCACGAAGCGTACTCCAAAGTACGGTAAGGATCACCGGCGCCGCCGCATTCTTCTATTCTTTCCCCACATGATAAGAACAAGGATCCGAGTCTTTATAGCGAACGGACATGTATTCGACGTCGTATTGTCGTAACAAATATATTTTTTTACGCCTTTCTTTGTATGGTCGCTTTGGTTCTTGAAAGAGATCAAGATGCATACAAGGAAAATTATGAAGCTCACTCTTCGCACCATTGCTATTTCGAAGATTGCCATGAACAATTTTCTTGTTATGTTTGATTTTGGTAGGATTCTGTTTTGTTGAGCTTTTGGTGTTCAGTTGCTGAGTTATTGTGAAAGCCAGGAGGTGAAGATGATCTTTCTTTCTTTCTTTCTTTCTTTTTTTTTTCTTTTTTTTTTTTTTTTGAATGTAGGAGAAGAAGATCTAAGTGGCGGGAAATTGATGTAATTCCCTTCATAACAGAAAGCTGTTAGTGAGTGATGATTTTACGAGAATGCCCTAGGACTAGGGAGTATCTTGAATTTGGAAATAAGCACATAAATATTAAAAAAAAATAATTATTATTATTTCTCACAACATGGTAACATTATTTTTTTCCCCTTTATGTGCATAGTTATATGCTCATTTATGTGCATATATTATTTTTTTCTCGCTTAAATGATCAATGATTATTACTCCATCAAAAACAAATACGAACATTGAATATTTGTAACTATCATTATAACAGAGAAATATTACTGAGTATTATTTATGTGGTTAATATTGTGACTAAGAAAATGTAATTGAGTATTGTAACTATCATTGTAAATAAGAAATGTGATGGAGAATTGTATATGTGACAGACACCGTGACTGAGTTGTAAGTGTTAATATGACTATGAATTTGACAGTTACTGTGACTGTGAATCTGACTCTGACTATGTGACTTCGACTACGACTGTGACTCTGATTATGGGACTATGATTGTAATTATGACTTTAACTGTGTGACTATGACTTTGTGATTGTGATTATTTGACTGTGATTGTTGCGAAATAACGACTTTATGACTGATTTTGATATTATAAAATTCCTAATTTTGGAGATATTCAATGATGAAAGTTGTAAGTGTGAATGTTGAATATATGTAACATCTTACAGATTGTAATTTGAAGTCATGGTGAAAGATATATTAATATTCGATAAGGGCTGATCAATTATTTATAAATGTAAGAATCATTTTCATTATTTAAAAAATACTCAAATTAATATTAACTCTATTGCCATGTTCATAACCCACCAAATTAACCCCATAGGAGATAACATCCATTGACACAAAGTATAAAACTTGCCAATTTTATAATTCCTACTTCCTAGCACCCAACATAAATAAAATCAAATAATACATAATTTACTTTTTATTTTATTTTTTTATTACTTTATTTTATATCCAAGGTCCAGTAGCATTAAGGAAAAATTATCCATGTTCATGCATTTTCTGCTTCATTGTTGTTGTTCTGCTGCGGCAGGGCCAATCCTGCTGAATTCTCTGCAAATGGATTGAATTTCAAACACATTTTAAGCGACAACAAAATTATGTCTCATCCTATAACTGACTTGAAATAAAAGTTAAAAATCAATGGTTGTGGATTTTAACTTTCAGTTCACTGAACAAGTAGCTCAATATATTTTATGTACCACTGAGAACCTATGTTACGAGGAAAGAAAGAGAGAGAAGAGATACAGAGATCAGCTTCCGACAGAGCCAAAGCACCAGAAGATAAGGATACTATATCGCCATGATACTTAAATATGCTTAAATTTGGAGTGTCAATCTTGACTTCAATCAAAAAGTCACACAATCTGATGCCCAATGTCTTCAAACGAGGACTTGAAATCCTAATGCTTTCTAAATAGTTACAAGTACTTATATATAACTGCTCGAGCAGTGGAAGTCTTGAAATTGGCTGCTGAGCCACTCATCTGTATAGGAACCCCCACATAAGTGCAAGTATTTCAGATTCATACAAGAGGTTATATTGACCTTACATCTTGGCATAGAGAAAATGGATATCGAAACGGCAGTCAATGCTTTAATGTCCAGACTGTTAAAACCACAACAATGATCAAATACCAGCTTCTCAATGAAAGGGCATTGAGCAACTAGATTGTTCATTACTTGATCATCGGCATATACACGTGACAGGTGCAATTCCCTTAAAGATAACTTCACATCATTCCTAGTGGCTCCAACTTATAGCCTCGTAACCTTAACACATTTAAGGATTTTGAAAATAAAACCATTTGAGGCAGACTGAAAAACATATCTGACGGCGGAAAATATTCAAGTCCCAGCTCTTTGACATTGTTTTCAATTGCATAGCAAATGAATCTCTTTGCCAATTCTAAGGCTCCTGGGATATCCGACCTACTCTTATTGTTAACTTCCTTATAGGCAACATGTTTCTGTGACGGATTTGCAGAAATTTTTCCCAATAAAGGTGGGATGTTAGAACTCTTTCCACCCGATTTGGTCCTGCAGGAACGTTGAAGTCGTCAATTTCTACAATTGGGTATGTAAGCCAAGCTTGTAGCCATGCTTTAGATAATAAGCTAATTTGAAAAAGTTGTTTCAAGGGAAGGAATGACATAATGAGTTGCAAAATCGTTCTGGTAATGCAGAGATCATGTCCACATTATCAATTCTTCCCCTCCTCTTCTTAAGATCACACATTACATTCTCCATTATATCTATTACAAATAATTTGTTTGGTTACTGTGTTCTTATAAAGGATTTTGAACAGCAGTAAATACAACACGGTTGTTACAATAATCAACAATACAAGAGTAATAATAAAATGACAGGACAACAGCAGGCAGTGAAGTCAGTCACAGTGGTAACGATAGGAACAGATCGACAGTGCAAAGAATTCCGAGGCTTGTTGATGCGGCAACAATCTCCTTAAAACAAATTCGTCCCCTACCGAAATGGTGCAGTAGAACGTGAGACATTTGTTTCCCAGGATGCAACGGAAATAAGCGACAATGGGCACCACCAGAATCGGCTTGAAACGAACCAAGATGTATTCGAACTCTTTCAACAGAAAACAGCAAAGCAAATTTTTTCTAGCTTCTCACTTATGAAAAAACGTAAACAATCCACTTCTTAAAACAAAATAAACACACCAATTAAAAACACATTAGTGGGAGACCTTTCATTTGAAGTAACCACTAAATTAATTAATAGAGTTAATTTGAGTGTTATGGAACTTCAAAAGGCTTGGAAAAAAAATGAAGAGGCTTGCAAAAATTGGCTGGGCCGAGCCCGCACAATTTGGTCCGGCATTCGTGTACGCAGGATGTGCGGGCGCACACGAGCCAAGCTTGTTCGGATTTTGATTTGCACCCCCCCCCCGCGCACGTAGAGAGAGCCTCTATCCTTATAACTCTTACCCATCTACATATGAGCAATCATATATAAGCACAATTTTCCCTCTATAGCTTTCCCATATGGGACAAGCTAACTTCTCTTGATTTTCCAACACCAATGGGTGAACTTTGAGCAACAATTTCTCATTCACCCAAGCACCATTTTAAGCATATGAATATACCATTTCGAAGTACTTACGGAGGAGTATCCGAATCATTCAATAACAACCACTAACACGAAGTGGACCATGCTTAAAATTGAGCCTCAAAATGCTTACTTATAAGCATTTTTCCAACAATCCCCCACATGAATGAAATTGGCGAAAAACGTCGAATAAAATTATTTTATAAAACATTTTATTTTGACCTAGAAGAGTTCAACGATTCAACACCTGCATAGGATAGGTAGGCCTCAGCCTTTGAACATTCCCTTGTGAAAATATATCTCATTTACTGGCTGACAGTGGACGCGATGTCATTGAACTGTACTGCCGTTCATGTAAATGGAGAACATATATCACACAGATGTTTTACCTAACACATCTGAGTTCTCATTGTTATGCTCATTTTGGCCATGAACATCAACCTGGTTCTGCAAGAATTTCTAAAAATTGTGCCCCGTACAATTCCCTTTGAAGCGGCCCCACTTCTCTCTCACATAGGTGATTTCTTATTTAAGAGCATCTCGTAATAATCTGCTCGGATTCCCGACGCATAAGAATCATTAAAAGCCTTTGCTTAACCTCAATCCATACGAGCATCACTATTTCATTTCACCATAGGAATGTACTAGAGGGTAAACCCCCCACAGTGAACCAATTATGTCTTTTACGAGTAGGTTGTCCCATTGAACCTAGATCTTGGGATCTCCAGTCAACAAGGTTGGGTTTTCCTTCGTAATAAACATTTATCTAATGGGCTTTAGTCTCATTCCCCTCGATGATTTCACAACAACTCTCTATTTAACCCTTTGGTTAGCGGATCCGCAATGTTATCCTTTGACTTTACATAGTCAATCGAAATAACTCCAGTAGAGAGTAATTGTCTAATGGTATTGTGTCTACGACGAATATGTCTAGACTTACCATTAACATATTGTTATGTGCCCTTCCAATTGCAGATTGACTATCGCAATGAATGCAAATTGCTGGCACTGGCTTAGGCCAACTTGGAATATCCTCTAGAAAATTTCGAAGCCATTCTGCTTCTTCAGCACACTTGTCTAATGCAATGAATTCTGATTCCATTGTAGATCTGGCTATCACAGTCTGTTTGGAGGATTTCCACGATATAGCTGCACCTGCTAGTGTAAACACATAGCCACTGGTAGACTTTGAGTCTTTCATATCAGATATCCAATTAGCATCACTGTATCCTTCGACTACAGCTGGATATCTATGATAGTGCAACCCATAATTACGAGTAAAACTTAAGTACCTAAGTACTCTCACTATTGCTTTCCAGTGATCAACCCCTGGATTACTCGTATATCTGCTGAGCTTGTTTACTGTAACAGGCTATATCAGGCCTTGTACAACTCGATAGGTACATCAAACTCCCGATCACTCTAGAGTATTCTACTTGAGATATACTATGTCCCATATTCTTCGATAGGTGTAGACTCACATCTAAAGGAGTTCTTGCCACAGCAGAATCATCATTGTTAAATTTACCAAGAATCTTGTCCACATAGTGCGACTGATCAAGAATAAGTCCATCAGGACTTCTCGAGATCTTTATTCCCAGAATGACATCTGCTAAACCCATGTCTTTCATGTCAAACTTGGATTTCAGCATATTCTTGGTAGATTTCACCATTTTAACATTACTCCCGACAATCAATATGTCATCAACGTAGAGACATAAAATGACATAGCCAACTTCTGTCTCTCTGACATAAATGCATTATCACACTCATTGATTTTGAACCACCATTTGCTAACATGGTGTCATCAAACTTTTTATGCCACTGTTTCGGAGCTTGTTTTAATCCATACAAGGATTTAACCAACTTACAGACTTTCTTTTCTTGTCCTGGAGATCTAAAGCCTTCTGGTTGTTCCATGTAAATTTCTTCATCTAAATCTCCATTTAGAAAGGCTGTTTTCACATCCATCTGATGTACCTCAAGATTGCGCAAAGCTGCAATCGCTATTATCATCCTTACGGAATTTATTCTCGTTATAGGAGAATAAGTATCAAAGTAATCAAGACCTTCACATTGTCTGTAACCTTTAATTACAAGTCTTGCTTTGTACTTGTCAATTGATCCATCTGCCTTTATTTTCTTTTTGAAAATCCACTTGGACCCTAAAGGTTTACATCCTGGAGGAAGATCAACTAACTCCCATGTGTGATTTTGTAAGATGGATTCAATTTCACTATTGATGGCATCTTTCCACAAAGCACCATCAGGTGACCTTACAGCTTCGTTATAGCTTTGAGGATCATTTTCTAGCAAAAATGTCAGAAGATCTGGACCAAATGATTTTTCGGTTCTAGCTCTTTTGCTACGTCTTGTTCAAGTTCAACAACTTGTTGATCCTCTGGAACATTTATTTGTTCTCGGTCCTGACTATCTTCAATTATAGTCTCATGTGCCCGTTTGTGCACATTTGAATTCGAATTAGTTTTACAAGGAAAAACATATTCGAAAAAGGATGCATTTCTCGACTCCATTATCGTATTCTTGTGAATATCTGGTATATTAGACTCATGCACAAGAAATCGATAAGCATTACTGTTATGTGCATATCCTATGAAAATGCAATCAACAGTTTTTGGTCTTATCTTCACCTTTTTAGGTGGAGGAATGACTACCTTGGCAAGACACCCCCACACTCATAGGAATTTATAGGAAGGTACTCTTCCTTTCCACATTTCATAAGGAGTTTTCCCTACTTCTTTCTGTGGTACCTTATTTAAAAGGTAATTAGCTGATAAGACAGCTTCTCCCCACATATTCTGAGGTAAGCCAGAGCTGATTAACATAGCGTTCATCATCTCTTTCAAGGTACGATTCTTCCGTTCTGCAATCCCATTGGATTGAGGTGAATAAGGAGCTGTGGTTTGATGTATGATTCTATTTTGTTCACAAAGTGATTCAAAAGGGAAAACATACTCACCACCACGATCACTTCTCAACTCCTTAATTCTTTTATTCAGTTGATTCTCAACTTCATTCTTATAGAGAACAAATTTCTCTATAGCTTCGTCCTTGCTTTTCATCAAATACACATAGCAAAATCTTGTGCAATCATCAATAAAGGTAATAAAATATTTATTACTGCCTCTCGATTGTATTGAATTAAAATCACATACATCGGTATGAATTAGATTAAGAGGTTCAGAGTTTCTTTCAATACTATGAAAAGATGATCTAGTCAGTTTTTCCTCAACACAAGTATCACACTTATGTTTGTTATCAATTTTAAAATTGGGAATGTGGTTCATGTTAATTAATTTCCGTAATGAATTAAAATTAACATGTCCTAATCTACCATGCCATAGATTAGAGTACTCAACAATATAAGCAGAAGAACTAGCTTTATTGATATTCTTAGGTTTAACAACCATTACATTGAGCTTAAAGAGCCCATCAGTTACATACCATTTTCCCACATACATCCCATTTTTAGTTAAAACTACTTTATCAGACTCAAACACCATCCGGAATCTGTGCTTGTTCAGAAGTGATCCAGACACAAGATTCTTCCGTATTTCTGGTACATACAGAACGTTGTTCAAAGTCAACTCTTTCCCAGAGGTCATCTTCAGAATCACCTTGCCTTGACCTTCAATCTCAGATGTTGCTGAATTTCCCATGTATAATTTTTCCCCATTACCAGTAGGCTCAAATGAAGAGAACATGCTCTTGTCCGAGCACACATGTCGAGTGGCACCAGTGTCAATCCACCACTCTCTTGGGTTAGAACCCACCAGATTTACCTCAGAAACCACAGCTGAAAGGTTAATGTCTAAAACATCTTGAGTCATATTTTCCATCACATTAGCATCTTGATTCTTTTTCTTCTTCGGCAGTCTGCACTCAGAAAACTTGTGACCCATTTTGTCACAGTTGAAGCATTTGGATTTCTTGGAAACTCCTCCTTTAGGGCCCATCTTTGACCCTTTGGTCTTAGGGTTCTTGTTCTTATGGCCATGTTCAACAATATTTGCTTTGGCCTCATGAGATATTCCTCTCTTGTCAGATACTCGATTATCTTCTTCAATTCTGAGCTTAAGAACTAGGTCTTCAATGCTCATCTCTTTTCGCTTATGTTTTAGATAATTTTTGAAATCTTTCCAACCAGGTGGTAGTTTCTCAATTATCGAGGCTACTTGGAATGTTTCACTTAAACTCATCCCTTCAGCATGAATTTCTGCTAGAATAATCTGCAGTTCTTGTACTTGGCTTAACACAGTTTTAAAATCAACCATCTTAAAATCAAGGAAACGGCCCACGACAAATTTCTTAGTACCGGCATCCTCATTTTTATATTTTCGATCTAAAGATTCCCAAAGCCCTTTTGCTGTTTTCATTACGGCGTACACACTGTACAAGGAATCACTTAGCCCATTCAGCACATAATTCCTACATAGGAATTCAGAATGTTTCCAAGCATCGATCGCACTGATCACTTGGATATCAATCTCACCCTCCGCGGGTACAAGAGCATCTTCCTTTAGAAACCTCGCAAGGTTCAACGTGGTCAAGTACAAAAACATTTTCTGTTGCCATCGTTTAAAATTTTATCCACTGAATTTTTCAGGTTTTTCCGCAGTAGGGTTGACATGGCTCATATGTCCAACAGGTTGTCTAGCCACAGAGGCAGCAACACCTTGGCCAGCCATAGCGGCTGCCATATTAAGCCCAGAGGCTTAAGCAAGTTGGCCAGCCGAAGAGGCTGCCACTGCACTTTGGTCAGCCACGGGGGCTGCCATAATATTCTGGCCAGCCGAAGAGGCTGCCACATTCGGATCTACTGTGTTTGGACTGTTTTCCATATCCATAGAGTCGAATTTGTTTTAAGACTATTACAAATAATTTGTTTGGTTACTGTGTTCTACAAAGGATTTTGAACAGCAGTAAATACAACACGGTTGTTACAATAATCAACAATACAAGAGTAATAATAAAATGACAGGACAACAGCAGGCAGTGAAGTCAGTCACAGTGGTAACGATAGGAACAGATCGACAGTGCAAAGAATTCCGAGGCTTGTTGATGCGGCAACAATCTCCTTAAAACAAATTCGTCCCCTACCGAAATGGTGCAGCAGAACGCGAGACGTTTGTTTCCCAGGATGCAACGGAAATAAGCGACAATGGGCACCACCAGAATCGGCTTGAAACGAACCAAGATGTATTCGAACTCTTTCAACAGAAAACAGCAAAGCAAATTTTTTCTAGCTTCTCACTTATGAAAAAACGTAAACAATCCACTTCTTAAAACAAAATAAACACACCAATTAAAAATACATTAGTGGGAGACCTTTCATTTGAAGTAACCACTAAATTAATTAATAGAGTTAATTTGAGTGTTATGGAACTTCAAAAGGCTTGGAAAAAAATGAAGAGGCTTGCAAAAATTGGCTGGGCCGAGCCCGCACAATTTGGTCCGGCATTCGTGTACGCAGGATGCGCGGGCGCACACGAGCCAAGCTTGTTCGGATTTTGATTTGCACCCCCCCCCCCCCCCCCCGCGCACCTAGAGAGAGCCTTATCCTTATAACTCTTACCCATCTACATATGAGCAATCATATATAAGCACAATTTTCCCTCTATAGCTTTCCCATATGGGACAAGCTAACTTCTCTTGATTTTCCAACACCAATGGGTGAACTTTGATCAACAATTTCTCATTCACCCAAGCACCATTTTAAGCATATGAATATACCATTTCGAAGTACTCACGGAGGAGTATCCGAATCATTCAATAACAACCACTAACACGAAGTGGACCATGCTTAAAATTGAGCTTCAAAATGCTTACTTATAAGCATTTTTCCAACAATATCAACCATAGAACCCGATCTAGACAAAAGCAAGAATGAAACTCATTAGAAACTTCATCTTAAAAAAAAATAGCTAAAAAAATCTGGGATTGGCAAATATACCCATTAACGAATAACTAGAAAAATATCAATATTTGAACACTCTTAAGAACAAGTATTGCAAGTTAAATATTTGGGAACATGAAGATCGAGCAGAACAATTGCTGAAAAGGTTTAATAAAAAAACAAAACTTACCGACGTAATCTCTGTCTAGATTGTTTAAACAGATAAAGAATAACAGTTGGGAATTATTGGTCTTTATGGCATGGGGGGAGTTGGAAAAACTACTCTACTAACCCAAATCAACAATAAGTTCATTGATAGCAGATATAACTTTGATGTTTTGATTTGGATTTTAGTGTCTAAAGATGTGGAACTTGAGAGAATTCAAGAAAAAATCGGAGAAAGGATAGGTTTGCCTGCAAACAGAAGTCTTGAAGAGAATGCCTCAAACATCTTCAGGTTCTTGAGCAAGAAAAAAATTGTATTATTGTTGGATGATATATGGGAACGAATTGATTTAGCTAAAGTTGGTGTTCCTTTTCCCAGTCCAGCAAATGCATCAAAGGTAGTTTTTACAACTCGCCTTGTCAATGTTTGTAGCCTGATGGAAGCTCACAAGACGTTTAAAGTGAAGTGTTTGGAAGATGAAGAAGCCAGGAAATTGTTTCTAAGAAGGTGGGAGAAGAGACTTTGGAGAGTCATCATGATATTCCCAAGTTAGCGCAAACTATGGTCAAAGAGTGTGGTGGTTTGCCACTTGCATTTATTAATACTGCTCGAGCTATGTGAGATATTGGTGGTTATTCTCAGTAATTCGGTTTCAGGAGGTAAACTTGTCATGCCTATATTAAAAGATGTCATGTCGAATGAAAAGTCCAGGAGAAAAGATATTGGCTCAAAACAGACAGAAGCCTTCATCATGGAGACTCGATGAAGACATCAAGGAAGAGAAAGAGGGAGAGTTGAAAGTATAACCATATGTAGATCCTCATATAGAAGGATGTCTACATATAAGTACTACCATTGTGGCATAAAATGCCACTTAAAGAATTTAAGAAATCTACAACGAGAGTAGGACCAAGGTAATTTCCAGTTGAATAATAACGAATGAGAGACACTAGTAGTTATCCAATGAGATGTAGCCATATGCTTCATGCAGGAAGAGACATGCAGTGACACCGCAACCCAAGATGTAAATGTTGGACAATTATGACCCATAGTATCACTATTTGTAAAAGACATGATATTTTTGTACAAATTAACTATGTGACAAAGGAAATTGCTCTTTTATCATTTTTTAATTGGATTACTTGGATATATAAATGATAAAAGTCCATATGATTAGTACCGGATTAATATATGAGACAGTATTATTCCACGAAAGGTTTAATCATTAAATATCCCTAGTCGTAGTATTATCGAGACTGGACATCGATAATGCGGAATAGGCTGGTATTGCACTTGTGCGGGTTATGAAAGCTTAACGACATAGTTCTCATATATTTAAGTATTGGATTCTTATGCAAGTGTGATAGTTAGCCGTTGGACCGGGAACAGCTTCGCTCTGGATAGACCCCTCGGAGTCCCATTGGTATTATGACTATGTGTCTATGGGAATCCGAATCAGGGTAGGTGTATGTGGTCTTAACCTGAGACTTGCATCGCTAATACTTGCGACAATCAGTACGCTTTGGTTTTGTTCGTTTGGAGCTTTAACAGGTTATGTATACTTCTCTTCTGGGTTTACTGAGAATCGTAGTGTATTGGGTGTGATGTCAAGATAGAAGTATCACTTCAGTCATATGGAGATGATGATCACGCAGGATACAGAACTAGTACTCTTAAATGCTGCAGCTATCGGGATAATATGACTAGGTCATGATTATCCGATTACAGAGACTAGTTGCTAGTGATCCGAAATATATGCTTCGTACGGAGCAGACAAAATTCCAACCCTAGGCCTAGCATGTGACATCTGATACTTGATCATATTACGCAATACTTCGTATACTACGCCTGATACAGATTATATATTCTTCGTTGAATATTTCTAGAGAATTGGGTAGGCACGGTGCTTTGCTAAAAGCCAACCATGTCTTGTAAATCAGTAAGAACGTGGTACGGGATACGCACGTGTTCGGATAGTCCGATGACCGTATTTACTGCAAACATATCCATGGATCTCTTGGGTCGCTTCCTAAAGATTCACCGATGACATTTGACTCGAACAAAATTAATATGAGATTAATTATAAGAGAGAAAATTAATTTGGGATTAATTACGGTAAGAATTTATCTGGGATTAAATTCGTCTAGAAGAGAGAACGCGATTAATTTGGAATTAATCGGCAAAGTAAATTTAATAGTTAAATTAAATTTTACTATTTAATTTATTTACTTGGGCTAAAATAATATATCGGATATATTAATTGAAATTGGATTTCAGTGCCAAATTAAAATTGAATTTTAATTCAAGCGAACTAATTAATTTGGAATTAATTAGTAAGCGACTTTCGTAATAATTTTGCGATGCATTATTATTTAATTAAATTGGATTTAATTATGTCACAACGGAAAATTCGTTTAACCGGATTAAATGAATCCGGGCCCAAAGTGTGTTGTGTAAGCCAACTTGAATTTTGAATTTAAAGTGGTGGGACCCACTAACTTACATCACTAGTCAATAGTTGATAGAAGTGGTTGGATGCATTTAATACATTTTTCTTCCAACATAATTTGTTTTGCTTTTTGGAAAAGCATATACACTTTGTGAAAGTCAATTTTGGGTATTAGTTTTGGAAAACAAAATATCAAAAATACTCTCTCTTCCTTTCTTCCTCTTTGCCGTGAGCTTGGGTTCTCTTTTCCATTGATTTTACTTCAAAAATCTTCAAAGCTAGCACTTAAAGAGTCTTGTGAGGTGATAGGGAAACTCACCCTTAAGTTTGGAATTCAAAACAAAAGCTTGGAGCTTCCATTATCCAAACCGATCAATGTAAGTTCTTTTCGTAAACTTACTCATTTTATTCACACACAAATCATATCTTAGAGACCTTGGGCATGTCTAGGGCACTAACAATGGTTTCAGAGCCACCTAAACTTGATTTTAAATTCTAGGGTTCTAAACTTTAATTTGGGGATTTTATGCTTGGAGTGTGAAAATTCGAAATTGGTTGTTTGGTTATGGTTGGATGATGATGAATTGGATTTGTGAAATTGATTGGATCAAAAATTTCCCCAAATCCTAAGCCTTGGTCGAAACTTGAACCCTTAAATGCTCATGGTAATTTTTGAATTTAGACTATTATATAAGTTTAAGGCATGAAATGAATATTGATTGTTGATTTAATTAGATTGAAATCAAAGTTGAATATTATTTTTGCCCTTTGCCGTGAGCTATAGCATGTTGGAATGGATTGATTTTGCTTTAATTTGTGTTGGACATGAATTGAATTGTTGAGAATAATTAATTTGATTAATTAATGTTTTGGAAATATTAGATTACTAGATTAATTGTGTTAATTACACTTTAATTGAAATTAATGTGATATTTATAATATTATGTTAATATAAATTAGTCTTTAAAATGGATTGGACTAATTTGTTATATTTGGACTAATGGACTTGGTTGGGCCAAGTTTGGTTTTGGACAATTGGGTTGGATCCAATTGAGCTTAAAACTATTTCCATAAAGTCCAAATATGACTAATTGGGCCTTTAATAATTTAATTGGGCCTAATGGGCCTAAATTGATTTCTGGCAAAAGGGTGATTCCTTATTGGGCCTTGGCTATTGGATTGGTTCCATATTGACCAAATCTCATGCCTAAAGAATTAATTGAAAGCCCATTGGACTTTAATTAAATTAGCATTGGATGCTAATTGGGCCTTTGAGACCCAATTGGATTGGATTTGGAATCCAAGTCTTTAAGGCACAAAAATAAATGTAATTATTTAATTTGGAATTAAATATGAATTAATATTGAATACAATTTAAATTGGATTTAAAATTGTAGTTGATATAAATCAAGAATACGTACTTTAAGTATTTATTCTTAAACGAGTTGAACTCGCGCAAATCAAATCGTTGTATGAACATTGGATGGTTATTAATTCAAAGATTAATTAATTGGATTAGATTGATTGAACATCATGCTTTGTGTGAATACTTGGATGTATTTGTATGAATAATATATATCAGATGGATATTAGTCGGGTGGGGCAATTTTGGAAATTATTGTAATAAATTTGGAATTTATTAAATTGGACCTGCGTGTCCAGCCTATCATCTCTTTACTCTTTGTATTTCTCTTCTCACCAATTCCCCTTAATGAAAATTAGGTTTCTTTATGTACTATGTAATTGGGTAGAAGTATGTAAAGTGCTAGCGGGAGAAGGGAAATGGAGAGATTTGTTCTAGAAAAATTAATTATATATCCATCCGCATATCATTATTAATTTTATTCGCGCCTTATTAAGCTTTTAGAATGCATGTTTAAGGGTGTATGATGAGACCTAATCAAAGATAATAAATTGGATGCCAATTTACGGAAAAACTCTCACTCATATATTAAACATTTTCCTTCCATTGAGTGGTTCTTTCTCAAGATCCAAGATTGACTTTGATTTGTTGGCCAAAGTCAATATCATTGTCCATCACGGATGTGTTTGAACCACGAAGGCTTTGTTATATATCTATAGATATGCATTTTTGTATAAAGCCAAATGATGAGCCTCTTATGGAGGCACTACCTGATAAGTCACGGAAGTCGCGAGAAACGGATGCCGGAAGGGAAAATTCCAAAATTATTACCTTGTCAGATTTAAACTCACTAGTTTAGCCTCGGGTTCACTTAGTCGATTTTTGTTTTAAATATTAGCCTTGGTCCAAAACCCCCGCAACCCATGAAAGCCCATTTATCCATACAACTCATCCAAAGCCCATGCAACTCACAAGGCCTACACGTCTAAGACCTCTCCAAAATAATAATAACCTAGCAAAGCATAACAAAGAGAAACCATAGCATGCAACTATAAAAGATAACCTAATAAAACCCTAAAGCCCTTTGACTTTTTTCCACCTCTCTCCTCTCTCTCAACATTCCCCTCTCCCCTTTACACAAACTCACAGAATTCACCAAAGAAAAGAACCCCAACTCTCTCCTCTCTCATCTTCTATTCCTCTTCTTCCACTCACACAACCTTCGTAAATCACAACAAGCGTAGAACCAGCCATGTGAACAACAAACTCCCCTTAACCGAAAATAATATTAAACAAACAAAAAAGAAGCCCATCAACTGCCCATCTCCTTCCCAACCTGATGGATAAACAGAACAAAAAACCCTAGACACTTTCTAAGAGACTCACGGTAAAAGCAACCAAAATCTTAGCTCTCTCTCATGCTCTCCACAGACTCGGCAAACACAAAACCAAACCCTAAAAAAAGATTCTTCATTCATCTCTCAAACACACACAGAGCCACCTCACACAACTCACAAACACACAAACTGCCCATTAACAGAGACATACGGAAGCCATACACTGACCGAGACACAGCAACAAATCAACCAAGCTTCACGACACACACGTGAAGCAAAGTCAACCCCTCCAGTAAAACACACAGGCCACGACATCAACAAGAATACACACACGCAGGCCTGGACACGCAAACAACAAAGATGCAAGGCAACTGACACTCACGTAAAAATTCACTCACGTAAGCTACAAACCAAATCAGCAACACCTCTCCACTAAACGACAACACAACTGTTGGGGTTGGTGCTCCGAGTGCCAATCCGGATCGTATTTATGTCCGATTCATAAATACAGACAGTTCAATTTTCCATAATATTACCAATTTTACTGGTAGCACCCTTGTCTTTTATACACTTATTCGATCTAATCTCGATTAGATTGAAACTGAATCTGATTTAGTGATACGTGTATATTAGACAAAGACCCTAGGATTTACAATATAGTGCGCAGTTACAACGTAGTTTGTAATTGACATTGGGAAGCGCACTATTAGTTGTATATCCTTAAATAAAGTTCATGGTCAAGATTTACTAACACGGGTCGGTTAGTAAAATCCGCTGAGACCAGTACATGTCGTATATCGTGACTTGGTCCGATGGTTTATCCCAGTGAACCATGAGTCTCGGGAGACTCGTATAGACATGTAGGTGTTTATTTGATAAGACACTGAACGACTCACTGAAGGTTTCTAATAGATGGTACATCAACGTCAATAGGAACCTTCTCGAGTTGAGCGAGCATAGTGGTCCTTCGACTTGAGATACCACAGTGGGATATATGAGTTATCCTCCACACTTTGATGGCAGTCACGTCAACGATCTATTCATGATCAGACCTCCGCCTGTTCGTTGGGTGTGGACTGATGCTCATGATATCCAGTGCGTATCAAGATAGGATCCGTCAGTCCTGGGTACAGAGTATAGGCATCCTCACGTATTTACGATCTAGTAAATCCATGGCCGTGGTATAACATCGGAAACCAGTTCCGAGTGTTATTTCGTGATCGTAAATTAAAAGTCGACTGTATTATACCGAACAGATTTGACGTTCTCATCTATATCCCAGGTATATTACGGATAGCCTGTGACGGAGGGATTATACGTATGCTATGACCTCGACTTGCATAGTTTAGCGAGATTATCTGTGGTCGTCATAATCCATGAGTGGGTGGATAATGGACACGAAATTGGATTTTGTGACGGATAAACCTAAACTTAGAGAGTCCCACAATATGAAGTGTACTCGTTGAGCACTTGGGCAACTCGTTATGAATAATATTGATTATTCATAATATTTTGTCGGATTAAATTAGTTAATTCGACGTTTCGGTAAACGTAAAAACGGAATTACACATGCTGGGATTATTTTAATGTGTATTTGTATTTGATACATAATTAGATTAGATACACATTAATTGGTAAATTATCTTTTGACACATATAAAGTACATTAGACAAAATTAATTAATTATTTAGATAATTATTAATTTTATACTTTACATGTGTAAAAGTTTGACCATTTATAATATATATTAATTGTAATATGGATAAATGTGTGCCATGTGGATGGGTTTTTTACCAAGCCCTTTCTTTTTAATTAAAGTTGTTTAATTGTTAATTTTTTTATAGACTTGACTCACGCCACTTTTTGAAAAAGTAAAAAAAGAAAAGTGTTTTTCTTTGAATTTTGGTGGTGTACCAAGGATCCCACTATTAACCATTCACGCCACTTCTTTGCAAAGGGTGAGAGAAAAATGTTTTCTTCTTTTTGGCTAAGAGAGCCACTGCCGAGAACAATAAACACAAAAGCACTAAACTTGATTTGATCAAACTTTGAAGAAAACAAAGGAAAAATTACAAGAAAATGGCTTAGGAGATTGAAGATTAAAGGTAATACTAAATCTTCTTGAGCTTGAAAACTTGTTTCTTATTTTCTTGTGTTACTAGTATGATTCTAGGGTTCTTTTGTTTCTTAAATTTGGGGCTTTTGTGTTTGGTGGTTGGAATTGGAAGATTAAGCATGTGTGAAGTGTTATTTTGGATGAAATTAGTGTAATCCTTATCCAATTTAATCAATTATTGTTGGACAATAAGTTGCCATTCTAGAGTATAAAATCCACTCATTTTATGCCTAGAATTGTTTTAGAGTGATTCATATGTGTGGTGACTTAATTTGGTGTGTTGATTATTTTGATTAATCTTGAATTATTGGATTTAAAGCATGAATTTTGTGAAATTTTTGGTTCCTGATCAGATTAGGCTAAACTGGAAATTATGTGATGATTTTGATGTCATATGAATGTAATGGATGTGTTTTGGGAGTTGGCACAATTTCCGGAAAGTGTTTCCGACTTGAAATAAGCGAAAACGGCCAAAAACGGCGTTACCGGGTGGATTTTGAGCCAACCGGGTGACGGCTGTGAAAACAGTGATTCCGTCACTGTTTAGGCAGCCCATGAACTGCCCTGACACTATTGGATCTGACCTGGGCAGTTTCTATAAGTGTCGGGTAGTCGGTTCGGTCAAAAACGCGTTTTAGGCAATTTTGCGGAAAAATAGTTTTCGTAAAAGTTTCGCGAGTTTTCAACTTGTTTATGTTAATATTTGATATTAAATAAATAGGTTTAGGTGAAATATGAATAAATTATTCATATTAGATATTGATTAATTTATTCAGTATTTTGAAAAAGTTTTAAAATACGATATCGCCCGAACCCGCGATTCCGCCGCGCCCCGACCCTAAAACCCCAACAAAAATGGTATCAGAGCGGGTCTGATGCTTCATCCATTACATTTTTCATGCTTGATATATGATATTTAATCCAATTTTAATGTTCGCACATGCTAGGAATCTAGATATGTTTCTTAACTATTCGGTTCTACGCTAACGAATGTGTAACGGAAATTTAATTGTTAAATTAAGTTATATTTTCTATAGGTAGAATTGGAATGTTTAGAAAATGATTTAGATTAAAATTCTGCATTTGATGTAGATTTATACTTTCGTAGGAAAATCTCCGTTTTTAAATATGGCTGTAAAGTAACGTGTATTGGATACATGTTTCTTGGTCCGCCTTGCCATACGGATGCAAATGATTTCCTGATGCTATAACTGTATCGTGCCAAAGCTGTGCAGTTATGGTTGATGGTAGTTCATTTGCGCCGGTAGAACTTATATGATAAGAGACAAATTCAAGTGAAAGTGGAAATCCTGAACGTGTCAAAGCTGTCAGGACTACACCGGTAGCTTGAGTTTGTCATTGACAAGTGTAGCCTTGATACGCCTCCCTGTGAACGTGCCAAAGCTGTCACAGCGAGAAACGGTCAGGACCAAAACCAGGAGTCACTGGTGAGTGATTGACAAAGAGCTGTCTACCTAATGAATATACGTAGGCGAGATCGTGCCAAAGCTGTGAGTCGAAATATATTCATGGGATCCTACTTTCACTATGGAATTCGATTTAATTATTGAATTCCCGTTGTCCGTTGGGATTACGGTATTACGTAAAGTAGTGGGAGACACTGCTGAGTTTAAAATCCATAACTCAGGCAGTGCGTAATTTTATGGAATTTACTGCTTTCGTTTTCTTTTATTCTATATTGTTTATAGATTTATACTTCTAATCCACTGCATTTATATTTCTTGAATATATTTTCTGACTTTACTTATGGTTGCGTAGTTCTAGAATATGTTCTAGAAAGACAGTAGACTTAGATATTGTTAGATTAGTTGAAACCATCGGGAACTGTTGTTCCGATTTTCTTGAAAATCAAGATGGTTTGTGACTTAGTTTCTAAGTCACGATAGTTAATCTAAATATATATCTGCTTTAGGATATTTTTCTAGTTAGAATTTTTTCTTATGCAGTAAGAATTGACTTGAATAGTTCATGTCTCGAGATTCTTGACTAGCATTAAGAAAACCATTTAGTATTTGTTTATTTTTTAATGACGTTTCTATTCTTTTAATGACTTTTAGAAGTCACGTGTCTGACACAATTTGCTAATCAATTGTTTGCAAGTGTTTTGAATAATTGAACGCAAATTATAAAGCTAAAGAAAGGAGATATGTATAGTTGTCTATAGAGAATATCGATTCTCGCATTACGACAACTGTAGGTATTGGATACCGATCTCCCGTATAGTTAATTAAAATAATGTTTAATAATTGTTTTGATATTTGATATTGGAACTTGTGACTATTGGATAGTTGCTTGTTCTGTATAAACATTGTTACATATTTTAATATAACTAGTAGTGTCATTGATGAAAGATAAACATTAAGAAAAATATTCGGTAAAGTAAATAATTTAGAACTGTGCGTTATGAGGTTTATCATAAAAGCATTAGATGATTGTTCCTTATGGTAAAGGATGGTCTGATACAAGATCACACCACATATCCTTTTCCATTTAATGAATATTGTATTCAGGTTGTGATTAAATCTCATTTAATCGATGATTGTCATTGGACCACCGATTTATTGGACTAATACATTGGATGTATGTAGTTTAATAAATTAGCCTTAAGATAGTTTTCTATGCTCCGTAACTTAGTTAATGATTTGTCATGACTTAGTTACGTGTTTCTAGTAGAGAACATGTTGAATGTCTTTAACTGTTCAAAGACTTTCATTATGTCTCTGATGAAACGTAAATATAATATTTTGAATGGTTCTAAGGGGGGTGTATTCAATTGAGATTTTAAAAGACTATTTATCGATAAATAAGTCCAGTAGATTCTAAAAGACATTTAAAGAATGTAATGACTTATAAGATTTTATGACATTTTTTTTAATAAAGATTTTTTACTTATAAGATTTTAAAAGATTTATATCATAAGAATTTGTAAGATTTGAAAGGACTACATATAGATTTTTTTGTTCTTTTTTTTTTTAAATAGATATTATATGGAATAGAATCATAAATAAAAAAAAAGCTAATGAAAGTCAATTGGTTCAAGCTGTGGACATTTGCATCAACAATAACAGAAAATAGAATCATATGAAATAGTCATATCCAATGGTAGTAATTCGCCGTCGAGTTAATGGACGTTCAATATGTTCACCACTCATCATAAACAAAAACTGATTTAACACATGCATTATTGAATAAATTGCCATAATTGAACAGTAAATGGCTTCATAAAATTCTTCATCATCCATATCTTTTTCATTAATTTCTTCTTCCTCTATGTCGTTACCTTCGTACATGTGCGATTGTGACATTATACATCCATAATATATATATATATATATATGAGGCTGCAAAACAATAAATTAAGAAAATTGATTGGATGTTAACAAACAATTTTTTTTTTTTCAAACAATGCATTTAGCTCAAAGGGTATAGGAACATATAATCAAGATTGATAAAGCAAACGGAATTTGATGATAAAATTCATCCCAACACAATCTATAGGAAGTGGAATATCAAAACTAAAAATAAATTGATAAGTTAATTTTTTTTTTTTTTTGATAAATTGATACCAATAAATCATCTTGTGCACATCAAATATTCATCAAAGTAAAAGCTAATATTCAAATTTCTTAAACAAAAAAATTATAATAACAATAGTTCAACCAATTATAACTGAATTAATTCAATCAAAGTAAAACCTAAAGGGGAATGATAAAAAATAGTTCAACAAATCCTAACATGATTAAAATATATAGGTTTGGTATATATTCGTTCAAAATAGCTTTCAGCCTGAGATTTAAAACTTTTAATTCGTTCACATCATTAATTATTTTCAACTGAAATTGATATGTGAATACTACTTCTAAAGCCATTTTACAAATTGTGATGGGTTAAGAAAGTAAGTACTTTACAAAAACAACATTTTTTTATTGAAAAATCAAACTGGAAGTTTTTAATCTTTAAAATCGGATTCACAGTGAGATTACTTTGAGAGTCAATAAAGGACACAACAACAACGAAAAGGACACAACAATCAAATATTTCAGGAATAAACCTAGATCATCAATCTATCTATTTTTCATTCACAAATAAAATCGATCCACACATAATAAAAAATTGGAACACAAACCTTGTTCACGAAGAGTTCACAAGTCTGTTTTTCTTCTCTTCTCTAGCCTCAAAAAAATCTCCTGTCAAAAGTCTGATGGGTTAGGGTGGGATTTTTTATAGGATTTGATTATTATACTTTCTACTAAAGTCTCGCACAATCCCATACATAAAAAAATCCTTCAAAATCAACAAGTTTTTCAATACCATAAGACTTTTTATTATTTGTTTAAAGTCCTGATTGAATACCACTGGATTTGGACACTCTATTTAAAAAGTCCTAAAAGTCTTAATGGAATACCACAAAACTTTTTAGATTATTTAAAAGTCTTAATTGAATACCACAAGACTTATTTAACTTAAAATAGTCTTTTAAAATCCCAATTCAATACATCCCCTTAAGATATTCTATTTGAAGTGTTGAAAACTATAAAATTTATCGTGGGTCTTTGAATTGTTCAAAGATGTTTGATATGATCAAATATGTGATTTTAAGGCAATTAGTTCTATAGTTATTTAATGAATATGATTTTTACTCAATATTAACTTCTGCGATTCAATTTTGATGGAATTGGTCAGTGGGAGTAATCGAATCTTATATGATTTGATTCGTTGATATTGAGAGTTATCGAATTAATTTTCAATACTCTTGGGGTTATGCTCCAATAACACTAATTCATCTCTTTAATTAAGGTTCCAATTATTTCTACAGTTACATATATGATATGTATAGTAGAAAATTCGAATCTTAAAAAGTTTGAGATTTGAAACTTTCGATTGTATAATGGTTATATAATTGAATGTACTTGTGCCTCAGAGGTATGAGTGAAAGGTTTATCATTTATTCTATTTAATAGAATATTGTATTCTATTTGATAGAATATTTTTTCTATGATCCCGAGTAATGAAATTGTTTTGTCACTTGATGGTTGACATTGGATGTTGACGATTGTAGAAAAGATTTGACTTTGTGAAGTCAAATGAGAGAGTGATAAACTGTAATGGAACTATATAATTAATAAGATGAAATGACCCTTAGACAATTTCTGTATAAGTTTAATAGGATGTCAGAATCATTTACAAAGTATTTGATACTTAATGATTCTGTTGTTTTCTTATTGAAGAAAATTATCCTATGACTCATAGTGAAAGCGATATTTGATATCGAATTCGGAAATTAGCATTGAACCATAGATCTAAGATTGTTCATGGCTTACGATGATCAAGTTTTGTACTTGATTGGGCTTTCGTCATGAATTGTTCATGAGATGTGCAAATTATTTGCGCAGTGAAGGCGAAGTGAGCTTGTAAAGGTTTGACCTTTATAGTATGACAGTGAGAAAGGTTATACTCAGTAATCTATTGTCGATTATGAGGAAACTTGTCTCTAGTTACACTAATTGAATAATTAAGGATCTGTTGGTTAATGTCGATATTAAACTGTATTTTGGCTAAAGAATGCAAAGTGGCGTTCTTGAGAGATTTCTTCGAATAAGAGATCCGTCGTGATTTCTTTATTTGAAGAATTCATTCTAGAATGGCCATAGAGTTTGCATTCTGCTAAGAGCACAGTTTGATATATTAGCTTATGCAGCCTATTGTAGACTCAGATAAGCTTTCCAAAAATTCGTGCGCTCTGTTTTTGATATTAGTCAGATTGTCTGGTTTTATCGAAGTATAGAGAATACGTATTTGTCAGTAGGGTCAGTGGGAGCGTACAAATTTCTTTATAGTATTATATATCCTTAAGTCTTCTTTTCTCTGTGGAAGCAGTGAGAGTAGTCTCTATTATATTAGATATAAAGTTTTATATTAGATATAAAATTGAGAGACTTGTGAGATACTCTCATTAGTCGCATATTAGATAGAATCTAATAAAGGGCACATCAAGACTATCTGTATGACAATTAGTATAACTGTTTGACAGTTAACGTGTCTTTTATGTATATAGTGTTCATATTTCGTAAAGGATGATTCCTTTGTCAAAAGAAAGATTGATTAGAATATCTAGTCAATCCTATGCATCATTGGATGATAGCGTAATGAATGCTATATTATGTGCGATTAAAGATATCAATTTAATTGTAATTGTTACGAGTTATTTTGATATGTTATAGACTATATGATGAGTCTTGGAACAAGTTCTTTGTTATCTATGAGATACTAAGAACGAGTTTCTTGTTCATGGAGAATTTAGTCAGCAACCATAAGGTCAGATTAGTTTTGATTCTAATAATGACATTAGATGGTCTATGTCATATAAAGTCAGAAAAGATACAGTGGGAGTGTCACCGTTGGTTCTACTGAATTAGTGGAATCAGTTGCAACTTATGAAGTATTGACTTATGAAGTTGCAAAGTGACCTCAATGATTAGAAGTGTTGATATTAGTTTTGTGTTTGCGGTTGTCTGCAAAGTATTTGGATTTGATCTCTAAATATATAGACAACTCAGTAGCTATAGCACAATACTGATATAGCATCTGAGTCATACTGATGTGAAATTTGGATTCTACAAAATATGAATGATGCTGGCTTAGGAAAACGATTGGGTTTGTTTGACAGACTCGATTTGTTAAAGCAGACTTACTTGTTCTTGCCTACCTCTTGAGTGCTGGTGAGCTCTTGAGAACCATGAGTATACGATACACATTGAGATGAGTATATGATACCATGGATTGGCACTAGAGCAAGTGGGAGAAATTGTTGGGGTTGGTGCTCCGAGTGCCAATCCGGATCGTATTTATGTCCGATTCATAAATACAGACAGTTCAATTTTCCATAATATTACCAATTTTACTGGTAGCACCCTTGTCTTTTATACACTTATTCGATCTAATCTCGATTAGATTGAAACTGAATCTGATTTAGTGATACGTGTATATTAGACAAAGACCCTAGGATTTACAATATAGTGCGCAGTTACAACGTAGTTTGTAATTGACATTGGGAAGGGCACTATTAGCTGTATATCCTTAAATAAAGTTCATGGTCAAGATTTACTAACACGGGTCGGTTAGTAAAATCCGCTGAGACCAGTACATGTCGTATATCGTGACTTGGTCCGATGGTTTATCCCAGTGAACCATGAGTCTCGGGAGACTCGTATAGACATGTAGGTGTTTATTTGATAAGACACTGAACGACTCACTGAAGGTTTCTAATAGATGGTACACCAACGTCAATAGGAACCTTCTCGAGTTGAGCGAGCATAGTGGTCCTTCGACTTGAGATACCACAGTGGGATATATGAGTTATCCTCCACACTTTGATGGCAGTCACGTCAATGATCTATTCATGATCAGACCTCCGCCTGTTCGTTGGGTGTGGACTGATGCTCATGATATCCAGTGCGTATCAAGATAGGATCCGTCAGTCCTGTGTACAGAGTATAGACATCCTCACGTATTTACGATCTAGTAAATCCATGGCCGTGGTATAACATCGGAAACCAGTTCCGAGTGTTATTTCGTGATCGTAAATTAAAAGTCGACTGTATTATACCGAACAGATTTGACGTTCTCATCTATATCCCAGGTATATTACGGATAGCCTGTGACGGAGGGATTATATGTATGCTATGACCTCGACTTGCATAGTTTAGCGAGATTATCTGTGGTCGTCATAATCCATGAGTGGGTGGATAATGGACACGAAATTGGATTTTGTGACGGATAAACCTAAACTTAGAGAGTCCCACAATATGAAGTGTACTCGTTGAGCACTTGGGCAACTCGTTATGAATAATATTGATTATTCATAATATTTTGTCGGATTAAATTAGTTAATTCGAATCGTTTAATTGGTAAACGGAATTACACATGCTGGGATTATTTTAATGTGTATTTGTATTTGATACATAATTAGATTAGATACACATTAATTGGTAAATTATCTTTTGACACATATAAAGTACATTAGACAAAATTAATTAATTATTTAGATAATTATTAATTTTATACTTTACATGTGTAAAAGTTTGACCATTTATAATATATATTAATTGTAATATATGGATAAATGTGTGCCATGTGGATGGGTTTTTTACCAAGCCCTTTCTTTTTAATTAAAGTTGTTTAATTGTTAATTTTTTTATAGACTTGACTCACGCCACTTTTTGAAAAAGTAAAAAAAGAAAAGTGTTTTCTTTGAATTTTGGTGGTGTACCAAGGATCCCACTATTAACCATTCACGCCACTTCTTTGCAAAGGGTGAGAGAAAAATGTTTTCTTCTTTTTGGCTAAGAGAAGCCACTGCCGAGAACAATAAACACAAAAGCACTAAACTTGATTTGATCAAACTTTGAAGAAAACAAAGGAAAAATTACAAGAAAATGGCTTAGGAGATTGAAGATTAAAGGTAATACTAAATCTTCTTGAGCTTGAAAACTTGTTTCTTATTTTCTTGTGTTACTAGTATGATTCTAGGGTTCTTTTGTTTCTTAAATTTGGGGCTTTTGTGTTTGGTGGTTGGAATTGGAAGATTAAGCATGTGTGAAGTGTTATTTTGGATGAAATTAGTGTAATCTTTATCCAATTTAATCAATTATTGTTGGACAATAAGTTGCCATTCTAGAGTATAAAATCCACTCATTTTATGCCTAGAATTTTTCTAGAGTGATTCATATGTGTGGTGACTTAATTTGGTGTGTTGATTAATTTGATTAATCTTGAATTATTGGATTTAAAGCATGAATTTTGTGAAATTTTTGGTTCCTGATCAGATTAGGCTAAACTGGAAATTATGTGATGATTTTGATGTCATATGAATGTAATGGATGTGTTTTGGGAGTTGGCACAATTTCCGGAAAGTGTTTCCGACTTGAAATAAGCGAAAACGGCCAAAAACGGCGTTACCGGGTGGATTTTGAGCCAACCGGGTGACGGCTGTGAAAACAGTGATTCCGTCACTGTTTGGGCAGCCCATGAACTGCCCTGACACTATTGGATCTGACCTGGGCAGTTTCCATAAGTGTCGGGTAGTCGGTTCGGTCAAAAACGCGTTTTAGGCAATTTTGCGGAAAAATAGTTTTCGTAAAAGTTTCGCGAGTTTTCAACTTGTTTATGTTAATATTTGATATTAAATAAATAGGTTTAGGTGAAATATGAATAAATTTTCATATTAGATATTGATTAATTTATTCAGTATTTTGAAAAAGTTTTAAAATACGATATCGCCCGAACCCGCGCTTCCGCCGCGCCCCGACCCTAAAACCCCAACAACAACAAGCCACAGACCAAACACAGCCCTTCTCACACTGATCGAACACACAAAGTTACTCACACACACACCACTCACAGAAACACGATCAAATACCACGTTCACATTCAAAACATTCACAGACTGCCCCCCACATTCACGGAATAAACACACTCACACAGCAGCATGACCAGTGAGCACAAACCAGCCCTTAAATCGAGAGTAAAATCACCCCATAAATCACCAAATAAACAGCCAAGCAGTCCCTCAAACCACCAGCAAACTTTGAGTCAGACCACCAAAAACACACCCCAGAAGAGTCCCAAAATATACCCCAAAATAGTCCAAAAACAACCCTCAAAACAGTCCAAAAATAAAACAAAAATAGCCTCTAAATCAGTAAAACAATGACAAAAATACAGCAAAAAATAGAAGCTCAAAAATAACAAAACAGCAAGCAGAAACAGCGAACCAACAAACCAGAAAAAACAGCAAGCTTTAATCCTCCCGGCGACGGCCTAACGCACTTCCGAGAAGCAACTTAAAAGGTAAGACCTGAGGGCACCCTTTACTATATTTATTTTGTTATTCTGGACGTGGCATGCCTAGTTAGACATGAAATACGTCCAGCGGGGTATGTGAGGTCCTATATTAAAGACGGCCAAATTTCTGGTCACATTTATTTTTTTAGCACTTTATTAGTTATTTATTTATTTAGTGTTATTTACTTTTTTTATTTATTCGCTTTCATAGTTATTTTACTATTCCGTATTCATTTTGCTATTTAGCTTTTTTTGTTTATTTACTATTATTGTTATTTTATTTTTTCAGCATTTAGTTTCGTTATTTATCTTCCGTTATTTATTATCCGCCTCTATTTTATTTGTTCATTATCCGCATGTGCGTTATTATGTTATTTCATGTCTATTTTTATTTACATTGCATTAATATTTATGCATGTTATCCCTTGCGGTATATCGGATGGAAACCCAGACGTAAATTTCGTAGCCGAATCTGAATAGACGATAGTGCGGTCTGTACTTAGGATACAACTCCACGTACCACTCGGGAAATGCTCGCATATGCATGACTAACCTTCCTTTTATTCAATATTTACTTATTAACTCTTTTCCCGCTTCTGACTGTTTATTATAATTTTCATTATCGCATTTCTTAATTTAATTTTCTTTTATTTACATTCATGTTTATAGGTGTGCAAATGTGTGTTTATTTGAATTATCTTGCATGTACTGCATAAGACTTGGTTATACCATTGTGTGAACTCGTCCATTATACTGGCATAAGTAAGGGACCATTCCGAACCCAACGGTTTAAGGTCTTCCCTTACGAGGGGTGAGCGCGACTTTAAATCATTTCCCAGTTCACACTGGGTGGTAACTCCTTTATTCTCCGGTTTAGTCCCCCCCAGGCTACTCCGTACTCTCTACGGGCTGCGAGCCCAACAGTGCCGCTGGTCGCATCCCTAAAGTCTGGCGACTCCATTGGGGATAGAGTATCGGCCCCGAAATAATGCCTTGTAATGACTGTGGTTTTTCCTTTAGTTACCCAAGTCTCATATATTTTGCATACCCTTTTTACCCCAATGTCGTCATGTATCGTGAAGTCGCTTTCACTCAAGGCGGTGGATCGTTATGTGATGATCATCAGTCGTTGGCATGTACTTTCGGGTATATAAAGGGCGCGCTCACTTGGTCGCTCAAACCCTTGAGTGGGGAGACCTAGTTGTGAGCAACCCTTCGCTGGCGGGAGCCTTTGTCCATACCCCTACAAACCCACATATGAACCATAGTCGTATATCCTATAGAAGCTATCCTTTATGCTTGTGTTTGGGACTATCATCATTTGGATCCATTTGAACTTCTCATCATACGATACGAACTTATTGGGCCATTTAAATTGGGACGAGTTTATATCTTATGATGATTGGGCCAAAAGCTTTCAAAATGAGGATAGGCCACTTTGTGTTTGGGCTCCCTATCTTTTGAGGGTGTTTAGCCACATTATTGCAAAATTGTAAACTTGTTGGGCCTTTTTCAACCGGGACAAGTTTGCACATCGCAATAACATGATTAAATGCTTTAAAATGATAACGGGCCAACTTGTATGAAAACCTTAATAGGCTTAGAAAGTCCAAACATGATCCAAATATGCCAGAAGCATGAGTCTGATATCCACACTGGCTTTCATCCGGAAAAGGGTACGCTTTGTTACGATATATTTGTATACTTTTGGATATCTCCAAGTCCATCCCCACAACCGTGATTACCAAAGGCCCAATTTGTCGTTTCTGGACAATGACATGATCCCTATAATAGGCTTAGTCAATATTATAAAGGGGCGATCTTTGTCTATTACTGATGAAAAGAGACTGAAGTAACCGAGGTTCACCCCGTAGCATAAGAGAAAACGATTTTGTGTATCCACTTTGGTGCACAAAATAAGCCATACCTAGGACAGAAATGGACTTACCACGAGTGTGGGAGGAATAAGGTCGGAAGGGTATATGCTATTTTGATAACCACATGCATCTCATGCATACACGCATCATGTTAACCACTGTGTCTTAAAAGCCATCATAGATATCCGTTGGGTTATAAAAGAAGAGAGACTTGTCAAAAAAGAGTTTAGAAAACATGGATATCGAGGAGGAGGAAGCCCAGAAACAGAAAAATTTTACGGCAATAATAGAAAGACCATTGGGGGGCCTCCAAAAAAAAGAAAAAAATTGTTTGTTTTTAGTCCTTAATAGTTAGGCATAAATCCAATGATGATATTGTTTGCTTTAGAGTGAAAAATTTGAAACAATAATTCCTTTAATGTACTTTTATATGATGGTTTGAGTAGTTTATCTATGTTAGACTCGTAAGCACTTAATTATATGTTTTTAGCAGTGAAAGCCTGAGTAGTTAAGAAGGTGACTAGTTGAATAAATTGCATGTCGATGAATGACAATTTGCTTAGATGTCTATCCTGATTTGCTTATGTTATGACGTGTGGTATGGTTAAAAAAAAAGAAAAGTCTCTAAAAGAAAGAAAATAAACCACTTATAACCGATAAACGTGAAGTTACCTATGAGCGAGTATTAGGACCACTATGAGGAGAAATGCTACCTTAAATGGTAGGTGTGTTGAAAAAATAAAAGAAGAAGAGAAAAAAAGAAAAAAGAAAAAAAAGAGACAAGAGAAAAGAAAAAGAAAACCATACCATATTGAGCACAGAAAAGCAATTGCAGAGCATAATTGAGACATCTATGTTGGTTTGACCCATCGATCCCAATTTTTGAAACGAAATCATTGAGTTGGCTTACCTAGGAATCAAGCTGTAAATAAACCCTTACACACACACTTTGAATCTAGCTTAGATCATTTATTCAAAAACTCGGATTTGAGTTGCATTGAGTGCTTTGAAGGTTCTATGGTCTCATTATTAGGCATTCTTTGAGGACAATAATATGTATAACTCTTTCATAGCCTGTAATATAGTATGTTGATACGGAATGCCATATCACGTAGTCCCTTGACCTAGTGTGAGCAACAGAGAGTAGAAAGCAAAACTAAGTCTGGGGGCGACTAGTCTACCACCTCGCGAATAATGGACATAACGGGATCTTGAGCCATGAGACCAAAGAAAATTAAGCAATCACTAGAGTAAATTTGATAGGAGGAAACTATAAACAGGCCCATGGGGGGCGACCGAAGACATTTGTAGGTAAAGGGCACCAAAGAGCACAAGGAAGACCTAACCCATCGGAATAGAAAATAAATCCATGCATACACGTCATATACACATAATTTTTGTTTTTTGTTCGCAGGTTTTTGAAGAAAAAAAGGGCAAAGACGAGCAAATCGGGAATGGCGACAAACTCAACTCGGTTCGGGAACAAAGCCCAGGGAATAAAGCCCACATTCAGCACAGTTCGGGAATAAAGCCCATACTCAACACAGTTCGGGAATAAAGCCCATGGAACAAAGCCCACTTTCAACACAGTTCGAGAATAAAGCCCACTTTCAACACAGTTCGAGAATAAAGCCCACTCTCAACACAGTTCGGGAATAAAGCCCACACTTAACACAGTTTGGGAATGAAACCCACATTCAGCACAGTTCGGGAATAAAGCCGACTCTCAACACAGTTCGGGAATAAGGCATGTGGAATAAAGCCCACTCTCAACACAATTCGGGAACAAAGCCCAAGAAATAAATCCCACACTCAACACAGTTCGGGAATAAAGCCCAGGGAACAAAGCCCACTCTCAACGCAGTTCGGGAATAGCCCACATTCAGCGCAGTTCGGGAATAAAGCCCACACTCAGCACAGTTCGGGAATAAAGCCCACACTTAAAACAGTTCGGGAATAAAGGCCATACTCAACACAGTTCGGGAATAAAGCCCACACTCAACATAGTTCCGGAATAAAGCCCACACTCAACACAGTTCGGGAATAAAGCCCACTCTCAACACGGTTTTGGAATAAAGCCCATATTCAGCACAGTTCGGGAATAAAGCCTAAACTCAGTAACGGTTCGGGAATGGACCACCTCTCAAGTAACGGTTCGGGAATGAACCATCTCTCATCAAGTAACGGTTCAGGAATAAATCATCCATCTCTTATCAGTAACTGTTTGGGAATGAACCATCTCTCATTAAGTAACGGTTCAGGAATGAACCATTCATCTTTTATTAGTAACGGTTCGGGAATGAACGATCTCTCATCAAGTAATGGTTCGAGAATGAACCATCCATCTCTTATCAGTAACGGTTCGAGAATGAACCATCTCTCATCAAGTAACTGTTCGGGAATGAACCATCCATCTCTTATCAGTAACGGTTCGGGAATAAATCATCTCTCATCAAGTAACGGTGCATGAATGAACCATTCATCTCTTATCAATAACGGTCCGAGAATGAACCATCTCATATCAGTAACGGTTCGGGAATGAACCATCTCATATCAGTAACGGTTAGGGAATGAACCACCTCTCAAGTACCGGTTCGAGAATGAACCATCCATCAAGTAACGACTTGGGAATGAACCATCTTATCAGTAATGATTCGGGAATGAACCATCTCACATCAGTAACGGTTCGGGAATAAACCATCTCAAATCAGCTCAGTTCGGTAATAAATTCTAGAGATTGCAGCATCTCGCATGGAAGAACTTTAAGGGTCGCAGCACCTCGTCACCAAATCAACTCAGTTCGGAGCATCTCGTAAAACAACAGGTAAGTCCGACGGCAGCCAACGAACCAGGTAAGTAAAAATACATGCATAACTTTGATAGGGTTGTCACTGTCACACACTGCACAAGCCTCATCAAAGTGGGGGTGACTGTAGACACTGTATTTTTGCATAAACCCAATGATGAGCCTCGTATGGAGGCACTACATGATAAGTCACGGAAGTCACGGGAAACTGATGCCGAAAGGGAAAATTCCAAAATTAATACCTCGTCAGATTTAAATTTACTAGTTTAGCCTCAGGTTCGCTTAGTTGATTTCTGTTTTAAATATTAGCCTTGGCCCAAAACCCCCCGCAACCCATGAAAGCCCATTTATCCATACAACCCATCCAAAGCCCATGCAACTCACAAGGCCCACACGCCTAAGCCCTCTCCAAAATAATAAAAACCTAGCAAAGCATAACAAAGAGAAACCATAGCAAGCAACTATAAAAGATAACCTAACAAAACCCTAAAGCCCTCTGACTTTTTTCCACCTCTCGCCTCTCTCTCAACATTCCCCTCTCCCTCTTACACATACTCACAGAATTCACCAAAGAAAAGAACCTCAGCTCTCTCCTCTCTCATCTTCTATTCCTCTTCTTCCTCTCACACAACCTTCGTAAACCAAAACAAGCGTAGAACCAGTCATGTGAACAACAAACTTCCCCTTAACCGAAAATAATACTAAACAAATAAAAAAGAAGCCCATCAACTGCCCATCTCCTTCCCAACCTGATGGCTAAATAGAACAAAAAACCCTAGACACTTTCGAAGAGACTCACGGTAAAAGCAACCAAAAACCTAGCTCTCTCTCTTCCTCTCCACAGACTCGGCAAACACAAAACCAAACCCTAAAAAAAGATTCTTCCTTCATCTCTCAAACACACACAGAGCCACCTCACACAACTCACGAACACACAAACTGCCCATTAACAGAGACATACGGCAGCCACACACTGACCGAGACACAATAACAAATCAACCAAGCTTCACGACACACACGTGAAGCAAAGTCAGCCCCTCCAGTAAAACACACAGGCCACGACATCAACAAGAACACACACACGCAGGCCTGGACACGCAAACAACAAAGATGCAAGGCAACTGACACTCACGTAAAAATTCACTCACGTAAGCTACAAACCAAATCAGCAACCCCTCTCCACTAACCGACAACACAACAAGCCACAGACCAAACACAGCCCTTCTCACATGGATCGAACACACAAAGTTACTCACACACACACCACTCACAGACACACAGACAAATCCCACGTTCACGTTCAAAATATTCACAGACTGCCCCCCACATTCACGGAATAAACACACTCACACAGCAGCGTGACCAGTGAGCACAAACCAGCTTTTAAACCGAGAGTAAACCAGCCCCCTAAATCACCAAATAAACAGCCAAGCAGTCCCTTAAACCACCAGTAAACCTTGAGTCAGACCACCAAAAATACACCCCATAACAGTCCCAAAATATACCCATAAATAGTCCAAAAAAGTCCAAAAATAGCCCCCAAAACAGTCCAGAAATACAACAAAAACAGTCCATGAATCAGTGAAACAGTGACAAAAAATATCACAAAAATAGCATCCCAAAAATAACGAAATAGCAAGCAGAAACAGCGAACCAACAAACCAGAAAAAACAGCAAGCTTTAATCCTCCCGGTGGCGGCCTAACGCACTTTCGAGAAGCAACTTAAAAGGTAAGACCTGAGGGCACCCTTTACTATATTTATTTTGTTGTTCTGGACGTGGCATGCCTGGTTGGACGTGAAATACGTCCAGTCGGGTATGCGAGGTCGTATATTAAAGACGGCCAAATTTATAGTCACATTTATTTTTTTAGCACTTTATTAGTTATTTATTTATTTAGTGTTATTTACCATTTTTATTTATTCGCTTTCATTGTTATTTTACTATTCCGAATTCATTTTGCTATTTAAATTTTTTTGTTTATTTACTTTTATTAATATTTTATTTTTCCGCATTTACTTTCGTTATTTATCTTCCGTTATTTATTATTAGCCTTTATTTTATTTGTTCATTATCCGCATGTGCATTATTATGTTATTTCATGTCTATTTTTATTTACATTGCATTAATATTTATGCATGTTATCCCTTGCGGTATATCGGATGGAAACCCAGACGTAAATTTTTTAGCCGAATCCGAATAGACGGTAGTGCGGTCTGTACTTAGGATACAACTCCACGTACCACTCGGGAAGTGCTCGCATATGCATGACTAACATTCCTTTTATTCGCTATTTACTTATTAACGTTTTTCCTGCTTCTGACTGTTTATTATAATTTTCATTATCGCATTTCTTAATTTAATTTGCTTTTATTTACATCCATGCTTATTGGTGTGCAAATGTGTGTTTATTTGAATTATCTTACATGTACCATAAAATACTTGGTTATACCATTGTGTGAACTCGTCTATTATACTGGCATAAGTAAGGGATCATTCCGAACCCAATGGTTTGAGGTCTTCCCTTGCGAGGGGTGAGTGCGGCCTTAAATCATTTCCCAGTTCACACTGAGTGGTGACTCCTTTATTCTCCAGTTTAGTCCCCCGTGGTCTACTCCGTACTCTCTACGGGCTGTGAGCCCAACAGCGCCACTAGTCACATCCCTACAATATCGCATGTCTTGGGCAGTTGTGACTTGTTGGCCAAAGTCAATGTCACTTCTTGTTCATTGACGTGGATTACGAAGCTTTCCCACTGTGAATGGGTCGCGCTTAACTGGAATCATTAAGCTTGTTGAGCCAAATCCAAGGCTTAGTTGATTTAGAGGAAAATGTTAGGAAATATATATTGGATATATATCTTGGACTTGGAGGTCTGCCTATCGGATCTAGGAATTGGATGAGATCCAATTGATCTTAGAGATCTACCTAGTTAAGTTTCATACAGCTTGTTGGCCAAAGTCAAGGTTGTGTGTTATTTAACGGAATCCTAGCCCACTAGGAAACTAGGTTTACCGAGTACTTAACAGAGGGTTAGAGGCTCGCCGAAAAATAGTGGGAGGCCAGTATTAAATTTGCAATTTCGTTTAATAATTGCCAATACATGCTCAATTATTTTTCTTCATCATATATTTATATTAGTTGGACTAATATTTTATTATTTTTATTGAACAGTTGGACTATACTGTTATAACTTCATTTGTAGTTGGTTATATAGTTAGACTATAATGATCATTATATTTGATTGTACTCGATATCGTTGATTGAATAGTTGGACTATTGCAATCAAGATGGCTGGAAAGATTAACGTTAGGGACATCATCATGGGCGATGATGTCTTTAACGGCGTGAATTTTTCAGATTGGGAGATGAACCTCAAGATAGTGCTAGGGGCTGAGAAGTTACTTTATACGATAAAGAAACCTCTCGGGCCTAAGCCCGGAGTTGAGCAGCCATTTGAGCTTGAGCTTTGGAAGACTCATAGTGATGATAACTCAATTGCTCAATCTGTCATACTTGCCGCAATGACCCCTCAATTTCATCATCAAAATAAGGGATTGGATCCCTACATCATGATGTTGAAATTGAAGGACCTTCACAAATCTAACCTTAGATCTCAGAAGTACGAATTACAAAAGAAGCTTTTTCGCTCGCGTATGTCAGAGGGTACATTTGTCCAGCACTCTGTGTCACATATGATTGCTGACATCGAACAACTAGGTCAGCTGGGCATAACCTTCGAGGTTGAGACTTCTATAGATTTGATCTTACAGTTTCTGGCCGATTGTTGGGGTAGGTTTGTCATGAACTATAACATGATGAACCAAGAGAAAACTATTGGAGAGTTAATGGCGATGCTGAAAGAAGCAGAGCCAGAGCTTCTGAAGGGCAAGAAGCGCGAGACGCACCTTACCTTGAAATCCCAGATGGCCAAGGCTTAGTCGAAGGCTTTTGGGGGTATGAAGAAAAGGAAGAAAAATGGCAAGGCTAAATCATCAAAGTCTTCTGGGAAGACTAAGGACATATTCCAAGACGTTTGCCTACATTGTGGCAAACGGGGTCACTAGAAGCGTGACTACCGTGAGTATAAGGCGGAGTTGAAGGAAGTGAAGACGGGCAAGGCTCCTGCTTCAGGTATGTTTGTTACAAACATGTCCACTACTGGTTTTAAAATTGGATTTTGATTCTGGATGTGGTACTCACATATGTACTGAAGTGCAAAATCTGCTGAATAGCAGGAGACTGGCTTCAGGCGAGATCGACCTACGAGTCGGAAACGGGAAGAGAGTCGAAGTTTTGGCCGTTGGGACCTATGTTTTGTATCTGCCATTGGGGCATGTAATTACATTAGGTGACTATTATTTTGTACCTAATTTGACTAGAAACATCATCTTTATATTTTGTTTAACCCGTTGTGAGTATACCTTTGTATTCCGAAACACTGGGTGTTTTGTATATAAAGATGACATTTTGATATATACAGCAAATGTTAATAATGATCTTTATATTTTGAATGTAAACGAATCTCAAATATATAATATGACAAACAAAAGGCTCAAACTGAGTAATACGGATGAAACTTATCTGTGGCATTGTCCTCTTGGACACATTAATAAGAATCGTATATCCACACTTTCGAAGAGTGGATACTTGGACGGATTTGACTCTAATTCATATGATGTCTGCGAATCTTTTTTATTAGGAAAAATGCCTAAAAACTCCTTTTAGCGGTAAGGGTGTACGTGCCATCGAGCTATTAGCCCCCGTACATGGTGACGTAAATGGGCCCATGTCTAGCTAGGCTAGAAGTGGTTATGAATACTTCGTAACCTTTATGGATGTTGCATCACGTTATGGTTATGTGTATCTTATGAAACACAAGTCGGAAACTCTTGAGAAATTCGAAGAGTTTCGACACGAAGTAGAAAAACAGACCAGTAAAAGTATTAAAACATTACGGTTGGACCGTGGTGAAGAATACTTGAGCAATGAGTTTCTCGATTACTTCAAAGAATATGTTATTCTTTCACAGTGGACTCCTCCCGGAACACCTCATTTGAACGGTGTGTCAGAACGGAGAAACCGAACTTTGTTGGACATGGTAAGGTCAATGATAAGTCGCACTGAGCTACTAATTTCTTTCTAGGGATACGCATTGAAAGTGCAATACTTATTTTGAATAAATTTATGTCAAAGTCTGTTAGATAGACTCCATATGAAATATGGACAGGAAAGAAACCAGATTTCTCATTCTTGAAGATTTGGGGATGCTGGGCATATGTTAAACGTTTGAATAATACCAAACTAGAACCCAAATCTGATAAGTGCCTATTTGTAATTAGTTATTCTAGGGAAACCAAAGGATATTATTTCCATAACCCACAAGAGAACAAAAATATTTGTTGCTCTCCATGCAGTTTTCCTCGAAAAGAAATACATAAATGCAGTGGTAAGTGGGAGGAAAATAGAACTTGATAAAAATCGGAGTGATACTATTTCTGGCACCGATCCCCTCCCGAAACACGAATAGTTCATCAAGGATGAGACTGTTCCAAAATCTTCTAATACACAAGAACCGCGTAGGTCGGAGAGAGTCAGAAAACAACCTAAGAGGTATGGGTTTCTGATCTCACCTCATGTAGATATCAATCTAACTAAGAAAGATGAACCAGCTACGTATGAGGAAGCGATACAAGGTATCGACTCCACTTTATGGCAAGATGCCATGAAATCTGAAATGGATTCCATGTATACGAACCAAGTTTGGACACTGGTTGATGTACCAGAAGGCATTATGCTTATTGGTAGCAAATGGGTCTTCATGGTGAAGACTGGCATGGATGGCAACATACAAACGTACAAAGCTAGGCTTGTAGTGAAAGGGTATCATCATCAACATGGTGTTGATTATGACGAAACTTTTTACCCGTTGCCATGATTAAATCCATTCGGATAATGCTTGCTATTGCTGCATATTTCGACTATGAAATATGGCAGATGGACTTCAAAACCGCTTTCCTTAACTGAAACCTTTTGGAGGATGTTTATATACAACACTCTGACGGTTTTGTTGTGCCAAAACATGCAAACAAGGTTTGCAAGTTAAATCGATTCATTTATAGATTGAAGCAAGTCTTGCGTTCTCGAAACCAATATTTTGATGAGATCATATTACAATATGGTTTCATTCAAAACGAAGATGATTCTTGTGTATATAAGAAGGTTAGTGGGAGCGCACTGACATTTATAGTCCTATATATTGATGATGTATTGCTTCTAAGCAACGATATTTTCATGCTACAATTCGGTGAAAGCTTGGCTTTTATTAAAATTCTCAATGAAAAACTTGGGAGAGGCAACCTTTATTCTAGGAATAAGGATATACTGGGATAGATCTAAAAGTTATTGGCACTCTTCGAGAGCTCGTACATTGACAAACATGTACGCGACCTGGTGTCTCATGTGCTTTGAGCATATGGAGTCACTATCAGGTCGATCCAGATGATGGTCACTGGATTGATGTAAAGAACATCATTAAATATCTTAGACAAACTAATGATGCTTTCTTAGTCCATGGAGAATGAGAACTTGATGTGACTGGGTTCACCGATGTAAGTTTCCAAACCGATAAAGACGACTGTAAGTCGCAATCAAGGTACATATTTTGTTTGAACAACGGAAGAGTGAGCTGAAAATCATCCTAGCAAGATATTGTTGCCGATTCAACAATAAAAAGCGGAATACATTGCTGCGGCTGAGGCAGCAAAAGAAGCATTTTGGATTTATAAAATTCCTAATTGGATTAGGAGTAGTTCTGTTAGCAGCTGAAGAATTATGGTATTATCAATGATCCAAGTATGTATTTCGACGGTTTCATATGATCCGTGAGATCATACATCGTGGCGATGTCAAGATCAAAAGATCGTTTCAGATGATAACCTTGCATATCTGCTGACGAAAGTGATATCTCAGTATAAGTATGAGCTACCCGTACATAGTTCAGGTGTTGGACACTTGAGTGATTGGCTATAGGCCAAGTGGGAGATTGTTGGACAATTATGACCTATAGCATCACTATTTGTAAAGAACATGGTATTTTTGTACAAATTAACTATATGACAAATGAAATTGCTCTTTTATCATTTTGTAATTGGATTACTTGGATATATAAATGATAAAAGTCCATATGATTAGTACCAGATTAATAAGATATGAGACATTATTAATCCACGAAAGGTTTAATTATTAAATATCCCTAGTCGTAGTATTATCGAGACTGGACATCGATAATGCGGAATAGGCTGGTATTGTACTTGTGCGCGTTATGGAAGCTTAACGACATTGTTCTCATATATTTAAGTATTGGATGTTTATGCAAGTGTGATAGGAGGTTCTGTTAGCCGTTGGACCGGGAACAGCTTCGCTCTGGATAGACCCATCAGAGTCCCATTGGTATTATGACTGTGTGTCTATGGGAATCCGAATCAGGGTAGGTGTATATGGTCTTAACCTGAGACTTGCATCGTTAATACTTGTGACAATCAGTACGCTTTGGTTTTGGTCATCCGGAGCTTTAACAGGTTCTGTGTATGCCTCTTCTGGGTTTACTGAGAATCGTACTTTATTGGGTGTGATGTTAAGATGGAAGTATCACTTCAGTTATATGGAGATGATGATCACGGAGGATACGGAACTAGTACTCTCAAATACTGTAATTATCGAGATAATATGACTAGGTCATGATTATCCGATTACAGAGACTAGTTACTAGTGATCCGATATATGCTTCGTACGGGGCAGACACAATTCCAGCCCTAAGCCTAGCATGTGACATCCGATACTGGATCGTATTATGCAATATTTCTTATACTACGCCTGATACAGATTATATATTCTTCGTTGAATATTTCTAGAGAATTGGGTAGGCACGGTGCTTTGCTAAAAGCTAACCATGTCTTGTAAATCGATAAGAACGTGGTACGGGGTACGCACGTGTTCAGATAGTCCGATGACTGTATTTACTACTAACATATCCAGATATCTCTTAGGTCGCTTCCCAAAGATTCACCGATGACATTTGACTCGAACAAAATTAATATGGGATTAATTACGACAAAAATTTATCTAGGATTAAATTCGTCTAGAAGAGAGAACGCGATTAATTTGGAATTAATCGGTAAAGTAAATTTAATAGTTAAATTGGATTTTACTATTTAATTTATTTACTTGGGCTAAAATAATATATTGGATATATTAATTGAAATTGGATTTCAATGCGGAATTAAAATTGGATTTTAATTAAAGCGAACGAATTAATTTGGAATTAATTCGTAAGCGACTTTCGTAATAATTTTACGAGGCATTATTATTTAATTAAATTTAATTTAATTACGTCGTAATGAAAAATTCATTTAATCGGATTAAACGAATCCGGGCCCAAAGTGTGTTGTGTAAGCCAACTTGAATTTTGAATTTAAAGTGGTGGGACTCACTAACTTATATCACTAGTCAATAGTTGATGGAAGTGGTTGGATGCATTTAATGCATTTTTCTTCCAACACACTTTATTTTACTTTTTGGAAAAGTATATACACTTTGTGAAATTCAATTTTGGGTATTAGTTTTGGAAAATAAAATATCAAAAATACTCTCTCTTCCTTTCTTCCTCTTTGCCGTGAGCTTGGGTTCTCTTCTCCATTGATTTTGCTTCAAAAATCTTCAAAGCTAGCACTTAAGGAGTCTTGTGAGGTGATATGGAAACTCACCATTGAGTTTGGAATTCAAAACAAAAGCTTGGAGCTTCCATTATCCAAACCAATCAATGTAAGTTATTTCCGCAAACTTACTCATTCTATTCACACACAAATCATATCTTAGAGACCTTGGACATGTCTAGGACACTAACAGTAAAGTGGGTGGTAGATACTGCAGCATCCTACCACGTCATTCCTCACAAAGATTTCTTCACAACATATAAAATATGAGACTTTGTTTCAGTGAAGATAGAAAATATCAGTTCATTTATGATAGTAGGAATTAGTGATATTCATTTGCGAACAAATGTCGGGTGTACATTAACTTTGAAGGATGTCCTGTATGTTCTAGAATTTCAACTGAATGTACTCTCGGGGATAGTCCTTGACAAACAAGGCTATGACAGTCACTTAAAAATAACACATGAAGAATGATAAAAGGTGTCATAGTTGTCACCTGATGACATGTTTACAACACACTATACAAGATTTATGTGAAGATTTGTACAAACAGTCTCAATGTAGCTGAAAAAGAGGCTTATCAAAATCTATGGAGCCAGAAACTCGGCCACATGAGTGAGAGGGGGTTATCTACCTTGACCAAGAATGAGCTTACCAATGATGCTGCACTAGGTCATTGTAACCACTATTTGTTTGGTAAACTACACATAGTCTCGTTTAATTTCTCTTCAAAGAGAAGATCAGAGTTGCTCAGTCTGGTGCACTCTGATGTGTGTGGCCCCTTGGAGGTTGATTCATTGGGTGGTAACAAGTATTTTCTGACTCTCATTGATGATGTTTCTCGGATAAGTATGAGTGTATTTCCTCTAGACAAATGATCAGATCATGGATCAGTTTAAACTGTTTCACGCTATGATAAAGCGTGAAACATGAAATAAACTGAAATGTCTCCATAAAGAAGATGGAGGCGAGTACAGTTCCAAGGAGTTCAATGCCTACTACATGAGAAACGACATTCGATATCAGAGAACTGTTCCACACACCCCACAACATAATGATGTAGTTGAAAGAACGAAATGCTCCATTACGAAGAAAGTCAGAAGCATTATCATTATGGCTAAGCTTCCAAAGCCATTATGGGGAGAAACTATTCGTACCACCTGCTAACTGATCAATAAATCACCATCTTTACTATTGAATTTTGAGATTTCAGAGAAAATATGGTTTGATAATAATCTATCATACTCTTACCTAAGTGTATTTGATAATTTACCCATTGCACATATATCCAATGAGCTCATAAAGAAGCTTGATGCAATGACTACTCCATGTATATTTCTAGGCTATGGAGATGAATAATTTGGATATATACTATGGGATCTGAGGGAAAAGATGGTCATTGGAAGTCGGGATGTAGAGTTTCTTGAAGGCCAAACAATTGAAGACATTGAAAAGTCCAAGATGTCTTCCAATTCCAATGCCGACAGAAATCTATACCCAACACCAACACAATTGGCCACATATAGGGTGCATGATATTTCAGAAGCAGAACTAGAGGAGGCAAATGAAGATGTTGAGCAGAGAGAGACACGGTCTGCTCCATCGGAAGCTATAAAATAGAGTGTTGAGTAGGGGGTCGCAAACCTCTCCAAGATCATCCTCAGATTTGGATGATGACAGACCTCCTGAAATCATTGGACCTCATACAAGAAAATCGGAGCAAGACATGATTCCATCAATCAGATATTCAGGATTCGAATATATTCTGCTTACTGATGAAGGGGAGCCAGAGAGTTTCTCGCAAGGTAAGAAAGCACTGAGGAATAAATGAGTGAAGAAATAAGACAGCGAAACTGTGATATGCAGAAACCTCGTCTATGAAATAAATCACGCACCTATGGTCGAGCCGATTGGGAGAGAATCAACAGATTCATTTTCGAAAAATATCACCTACTTGTGGAGATTTATTTTATTTTAAATGTGGCCGATTGTTTTTTTTTTTTTGACAAAATAATAAGGCAAAAGAACAAAAAATTCACAATAATAAATTTTACTCAAGAAAAATATGAAAGAGAAATCAGGGTTTTGACACCCTCTAATACTAAATTCTAAAACATGAAATGACAAAATGAAATTTCGAGTAATTATGACATAATAATAAAAATAACCTTATCAAAATAAAAACAAACGAATGAAAACGATTTTTAAATCTAAAATTTAAAAAAAAATGATACAAATCCTTTATAAGAAACTAATAATTAAAATTTGAAGTCCGAAAAAGAGAAATTTGAGGATAATCCATTGGGTCAAACAGAGTTCGTTCCACATATATCTTTTCAAGATATTTGAATCGGTATATTATGAGTTAAAATTTCAAGAGGCGTGATTTGGTGGTGTATGACTTAGGACCTCACCTTGAGATTTTAGGTTCAAATCCAGAGAGTTCGTTTCTTGTAAAAAAATGAGACAGTATGAGATTTTACATGTTCCGCTTAAGTCCGGAAGGGATAATTTGGCGGTGAGATTTTCAATATTTTAAAAAAAATAGAGAGAGAGAGTTGTAATTTGACATATAACCCAAAGTCATGACCATGTAAAGGTAAAAATGTCATATGTTTTACATTTTTTTTCCAGCTAATATTAGTGGACTAATTATTAAATTATTCTTTAAAAAATTATGGAATCATGTCTGGCTTGGGCATGGAACTAGGCCCGGCTGGCAGTTCGGTTCCGGTTCGGAACCGAACCGAACCGAACCGGCCGATTTCCGGTTTTCGGTTTCCGGTTCCACACTTAAGTGGAACTAGAACCTTGAACTGAACCGAAACCGACCGGTTCGGTTCCTAACATTTTTTTTAAAATTTTGAAAATTAATTAAAATAAATGAGATTAATTTTATAAATAAAAAAATTATTACATTGAAGAGCTTGAGCTTAAATTTTTAAAAATTTAAGTTGCCTACGTATCCTCCAAGGGTGAGAGGAATCAAAGCTCACGTAGTTCCATTACAATTTTAAAACATATCCCCTTTTTAAATTACAATTTTACAATTATCAATCATCATTATCAGTTGATCCTTCGGCTCCGGTTCCGCTTGCACTTGTTGTTGCACTTGCAGAAGCATTATCGAACAAATCTTCAAAATCATCGGGGGCATCTTCTTGTTGTCTCAGATCAGCTCGAGTCCAATCATCCACACAAGCTGTTGCTTATAGAGTGCTTGGATGTAATGAAGATCGCCTAACTTCCAATATATTACCTCCCAAGCTGAAGGCTTGCTCAACCGCAACGGTAAAAATAGGTGCTGCCAATATCTCTTTAACAATAATTGATAAAACATTATATATATTTTGATGCCGGTTCCACCATTCAAGGATTTTAAAATTTTTACTGCATAAACTTTCATTAGAAAACTCAAAATTTGTAGATAAATAATTATATAATTCAGGGTTATTAGTTGTCGTATCCCTAGCTTTTTTATTTCGTTGCAATAACCAACGATCCTCTGCGCTAAGTCTTGTTTGAATTACCGGTTCGCTACTACTAGATTCATTTAATGTTCCTAAGTTATATCTTACAATATAATCATTAAATAAAATAATTAAATCATTTCTTAATTTCGTAATTATGCTTATAATATCAATTTCATCAAATATTCATAAATAACCATAGTAAGCTTGTAAACCACCATTCAAACCTTCTAATTTAAATCTAGGATCAAAAACAGCAACAATAAGATAAAGTAAATGAATTTCTCTAAAATAATGCAACAATTTTACCTTCATAGCAGTAATGGCTTCGAACAAAATAATATCATTAGGATCGCCGCTGTCAACATGCTCATCGAGAGTGCCAACAATATTCAAACTCTCAAGAAGAAATAAATGTGCTGTAGGATAATAAACACCGCTAAAAACTAAAGTAGCATCATTAAAAACTCTTAAAATATCTAAAAAAAATTCACAAATATCTCATTGACTAGGATAAAAGTGTGATATTTTGAACATGTTAAGAAAAAAAACTACATAATGCATCTTTGTATTGAAATGCTTGCATAAAATAAAATAAGTTGAATTCCAACGTGTTGGAACATCTCTTGAAAATTTAATCGGTTTAATACCATTTATTTTACAAAACTTGATCCATTCTCTCCTAACTTGAGAATATGACCAAATACAGTTAAGTGTCGTTTTAATTGGATCAAGGAAAGGTGATAATAATTTTAGTCCGTCTTGCACATATATGTTAAGGACATGACATGTACAACGAATATGAAAAAATCGACCCCCTAAATTTGGTTCACATAAGGATTTTAAATCACTGATGGATGCAGTATTTGCCGATGTATTATCAAATCCAATTGTTAAAATTTTGTCTACTAAACCATATTCATCAAAAATTACATCATCATTCTATAAACAAAAATGCTACACATACATAAATTCTTACTAACAATTTCTACACCTCTCTCACTGTAGCTACAGTGATTACTGTAGCAATCACTGTAGCTACAGTGAGAGAGGTGCAGAAATTGTTAGTAAGAATTTATGTATGTCTATCATTGCTCTTCTATAAATATTATGTGCAGTATGTTTGTCATCAAAAACTCTAAATGCAATAAGTCGTTTTTGCATGGTAAATGATGTATCAATCCAATGACAAGTCACACATATGTATGAGTGTGTTTGCCAATGGTCACTCCAAATATCAGAACATATAGAAATACGACCTTTCATCTCTTTAAATATTTCATTTAAAATAATTTTACCATCTTTATATAATTTGAAAATATGACGTTTTGTTGTGTTTCGAGTCATTCTACATGCAGAAGGGTTTAAAGCATTATGCACGTAATTAGTAAAATGAAGTTTTTCACCAAAGCTTAAAGAAAGATGTGTCATACAAGTTAATTTCGCAAATTCTTCTTTATTTTTTGCATCAGAATATTTAAATAAATCTACACTACTCGTACATTTACTAGATGATGTGTACCTGGCCATTTGAGTTTGCGTCGTATATATCAATGCCAAGTTCAACCGGATGATATTTTTCCATGTGCTTGATCATATTGCCGTATCCACCAGAAAATTTATAGGTAACCCCACAATAGGTACAAATTGCTCGTTGTAAATCATCTTCTAGGCGTTCCAAATTAAAATGAATTTTGAAAATATCCGAGGACCGAGCCTTAACTTCTCTTCTCCGTGATTGTGCACTGACACTAGGGCCGCTCTCTTGAGTTGGCATATTTGACATTATGTTCTCAGATGAGCTTGCTATTTTTCGTTTGAGAAATTAGGAAGAAAAATAAGAAATTGAATAATTGCGAATGCCGAATGATAACAAATTAACAACTAATTGAATTGAGATTGAGAATAAGATTATAAGAGAATTGTATTGAAGTGAGATTGAGAATAAGAGAATTATAGAAAATAAGAGAGTTGAGAATTTGGTGTGTTGAAATAATGAAAAATGAATCTTATTTATAGATTTTTAGAATTTTTTTGATACCAAAAATGCCCCTAAATATAACCGTTTTATTAGGGATATATTAGTAATTTATATTTTAATTTATAAATTTTTTAATAAATTTTTTTTTTTACCTTATTGCGGCTAGTAGCCGTTGGGGTAGGGTTCATGTTGGAACCCTACGGTTCCAACCGGAACCGAACGGTTCTGGTTGGAACCGTAGAACCGGTGGAACCGTACGGTTCCACCGGTTCCGACCGGTTTGAGTTGGGGTCGAACCCCAACCGAACCGGTCGCCAACGGTTCCGGTTCTGGAACCGGAACAAGAACCGATTGGAACCGGAACCTTCCGGTTCCAACCGGTTCGGTTCCGGAACTTGAACCGGAACCGGAACCGTGGCCGGGTACTCCCCTCCTTTCTTAAACATGTAACTTGTAAAATTGATCATCCCCATTGTTTCTGATTGAAGTCCAAGACATACAATACCCAGAAATAGACCCGGCCAAGGTTCCGGTTCGGAACCGGAACCGAACCGGAACCGAACCGGTTGGAACCGGAAGGTTCCGGTTCCACCGGTTCCGGTTCCGGTTCCGGAACCGAACCGGAACCTGACCGGTTCGGTTAGGGTTCTTACCCTGACCGAACCGGTTGGAACCGCTGGAACCGAACGGTTCCAGCGGTTCCAACGGTTCCAACCGGAACCGTACGGTTCCGGTTGGAACCGGAAGTAAAAATAAAAAAAAAAAAAAAATATTTTCATGGAACCGTAAGGTTCCACAAGTAAATCTCAATTTTTTTAATTAATAATAATGACTTAATGAGGTTTAAAATTGCAATACTAAAACATGAATGTCCACATCCTTTTTATAACCAACTCTTGGTTATTGACTTCTTTATATAAGCGATGTGGGACACAATAGCCAAGTAACAAATATCCCACATCGCTTATATAAAGAAAGCACTAGCCAAGAGTTGGCTATAAAAAGGATTATATGTTAAAAGAATTTTATAAAAAAAAGATTCTATAAAAATGATGTGATAGTATGAAAAAACATTACGATTATAGAATTTTTTTTATTTTTTAAAATTTATTATTAAAAAAAAAAAAAAAAAAAAAAAACCGAAAGGGGAACCGTAAACCGAACCGGAACCGACCGGTTCGGTTCCGGTTCGGTTTACGGTTCCGGTTCCACACTTGTGGAACCGTGAACCGGCCGGTTCGGTTCGGTTCCGAACCGGAACCGAACCGGCGGCCAGGTCTACCCAGAAAGTGAAGTAGCATATTTTAAGACCAATTCAAGCCAATGCCCAAAAAAACTCATTTAAAAACCCCATAAGGCCATAAATCAAAACATAAAGAAGTTTCGAGTTAGAGAGATGAGGCAAGAGGGTGTTATTTGTTATTGTGCTTTAACATTTATCAGCAGGAACTAACAACAATTTGTAACTTGCGGAATCAAGCTCGCTCACACAAGTGTTGAAGAAAATTAAAGATGTTTGACATTCATACAAAGGTGTTTGATGAAAGTTCAAGTGCTGGTCTTGGAGGGAATTCTCAGCAGCGGATCTTGATGACAAAGTAATTAATCAGCTCATGTAAGATGACATTGCTTTAATTTAGTAGTCCAATTTTGGCCAACTTATCATGTTCTAATTTATTAGGCAGAGAGGAAGAAGTGCTTCTTAAATATTAAATTTTTATTTATTTGTAAATAACCATTGAGCAAATGATAGAGTTTCAAGCTTGATAGTGATATTTTAAATTAATTTCTATCAACTTGCTCACTGAATGGGGTATAAAACTTTACTTTTAATTGGGATATATAATCTGTATAATATTAATTTCTTGTTCAATTTTTAAAACAATGACTAAGTAAGCTAAGGAAAATTTTTCTGAAACTTTTATGGACTTTTCCTCAATTTGTATTTATTATTTTCATTGCTGGCTGGAAATTGTTGTTATGATCATATCCTAAAATTTTATTCACACACCACTGAATGTTTTTATTCTATAGAAAATATTTTTTATATTAGCTGGCTGTTGAATCTGAATGTTGATCATCTGAAATTGCACAGATATTCAGATAAGTAATACTATAACATTCTGTCTCTTTCAAGATTAGGAAAGGTTTGTCAGCATATAACCATCCAGGGCGGCAATAAAATTGCATAAATCTCCTATATGGTTTAGGCTAGTTACAGATTAAGTTGAAGTTTCAGAAAGTCAACAGAGACAACTAGTATGATATTTGTTGGAGAAAAAGGTTTTAAAACTCTTTATTTTCTTTTATAAATTTATTTTCAATTATCACATAAGATGTTACGACATTTTTCATCATTTTTGTGGTGTTTACAAGTTATTAACATATTATTTATATGGATTAATAATTGAAAGAGCTACAAATGTTTTATTTATTTTTTAGGTTAAATGTGTTTAATAGTTACAAATGTTGTATTTATAAGCACTATTATATGAGCGGATTTTTAGTTCTTAGGGTGTTGGTTAGAGGGTTGAGAAAATGATAAAACAGTTGGAAACTACAAATGTTGTTTATTGAGTTGTATTTGGAGTCAGAAAGGACCAATAAGACCTGCACGTAGAGAGGGTTTTACATCTTTAGGACAGTGCCATACACGTGCTTCCATATCCTTAAAGTCTGGTTTTGCTTTCTTTACCCCTCACATAATCTTTAAATTATTGTTTGCATCACATGCATGTACTTTGTCATAAATATTATTGTGCAGATTTAGATGTTTAATCTAGTACTCGCCGCTAGAACACTATTCATACCATGAATGAATAAGAAGCCTGGTTCATTTTCATCTTCCTTCGAGATTTCTATAAATGGGAAGTAGGATTGCCCTTTACTTTTTTACCTTATCGAAAGGATGGAGGATAAGAAAAAGCTTTATCCCACTGGCTATCCTGGACTCCCAGCAACTCCCAAAAAGGCTCTGGCTCACTCACTAGCTAGCTTGCCTAAAGCCTTGACCTCCACATTTGAAAAGTAAGCCTGCCGTATTAGCTCATCAACTCACCTTAACGCACCGTCACTATTAGCGCTAGTGCTTGACTGCTTTCAAGTCATTTGGCTTAGAGCAATATCAAGTTTCATCCTTAGAATAATATATGTGCCTACATAATTATATTTGCCACATCAAAGGCCTTTAGTCATATCGAAGGGTCACTTTGCATTCAAGATCATGATTCTTTTAACTCACTGCATCATTTTGGTTTGATTGCAGTGCATTGGCGGGTTGAGTTTGGTCATGGTTGACTAATGGTTAAGACAGCAATGATTATCAAACATCATACCAGCTATTTGAAAAAATGTCAAAAAGACTTGGTACTTGGTAGTGATGAGGATAAGGGTGGTGTCCATGATATTATTGGTAAACTTTCTTTCTATAAACCAACTAGCTTTCTATGTTCATGATATATAAATAAATTATCCGCCATCCGCGATGAATGTTAGATTCAGCCTTCAGGGAACTTCTTTGTTAGTTCTTTGATAATTTCTCTCTACATGCAATTAACTCAAATGTTAGGGGAGGTTTATGCAATTATTATGAAGTACACATTGACTTTGATTTGTTCAAATGATTATATAATGATGGCCGCATTAAATTAGAAATTGAAGTTTCTGCCTGGAGATTAGTGTGTAATACTTTAAAAAAAAAAATAATAATAATGCTTTTGAAAGTTTTTAAAAAAAAAGAGAGAAAGAGACAGACGTGTTTTAAAAAAAATATATATATATATTTTCTCTCTCTCCCATTTTCTCTCAGCCTTTCTTTCTCTCATATCTCTTTTCTTTTATTTTCTCTTTCTTCTTTTTCTTCCAAATACTCTGCCAACTTCAAACCGTCGCTGCCGCTTCACCGCCGGCCTTTAGCCGCCACGCGCCGGACCGCCAGAAATCTGCCGCCGTCAGCTTTCCATAGCCGCCGAGATCGAGCCGATCCGCTGCCGGACGCTCCTCCACGCGCCGCTTGAAGGGAGCGACTCGCCGCCGGTTCTTCTGCAATTTCCGGCCACCTCCGATCACTTCTGATGGCCACCTCCGGCGAGTGAACACTTTTCAGGCCGAGATCTTTCCAACGGCAGTGGTCACTTCCCGATCCGACATCGTTTGGGTTGTTTTCCGTTTTATATCTACCGGTAATTCGGGATTTGTACTGGAAGTTGAGATCCGACCGTTGGATCGACGATCCGAACGTTTCAGATTGTTGCTCTCGATTATACGAGCGTTTTGGTATATATATCCACGTTGAAAGTTTCTGGTGGTGGGGCCCGATCTTCGTGTGGGGCCGCTTTCCTCGTTAAGCGTATCAGCAAGTCCGAAGCCGTCGCTGTGATCCTTGAGAGGTTCACTGACCATTGGATCTTTCTTTGAGAGATTTGGAGATCGTTGGAGCTCGTATGTGATTATTACTTTTGAGGTGTAAATGATAGAATTGAAAAGTTTTGGATATAATTGTAAATTTGCATAATTAGAGGGTAAAATTGTAAATTCTGCTAATTAGGGATTAAATAGTAAATTTAAGAATTTTAGGACTATTTGGGCGTATCGGAAAAGTTTAGGGGAAATCGTAATTTTGGATAAATTGGGGGACCTGATCGTAATTTTACATTTTTCGATTCTTGGTGAGGATATAGATTTATTCAGAGCTTTTGCATGGATAGAGGTAAGTACACTCTGTGGTGATTCTCTTAACATATTGTTTGATGTTTGATGATTGTTGTGAGAGTCGGTATATATAAATATAATGGTATATATATATATATATATATATATATATATATATATATATATTGTGGAGATATAATATTGAGATATTGAAAGTATGATAATATGAGATCATAATTATTGAGATGAGACTTGTGGATTTGATGTGAGACGTGATTGTGTGGATGATGTGTGTTGTTGTGATATGCTGCCGGGTTGGTATAATAGTGGTCGGATTTGAGATGAGATGTGATGATACATCAGATGATATGAGATGATAGAAAACCTGGGAGTTGTCATTGGGTACTCTCCTACTGGTTTGATATAGGGGGAGTACGGGGGCTTCCTCATTGAGTATATTTTACTCACATTTTACGAGTTGATATGGTTGGAAACCTTGGAAGTTGTCATTGAGGACTCTTCCATTGGTTTTGATATGGGGGAGTACGGGGGCTTCCTCATTGAGTATATTTCAATCTCTGTTATACTAAACCGGATAGCAACCATGTTTGATGGATGTTTGTATTGTTGTGGGATGATTGTTGAGATGATATTATAATATATGTTAATTTCATATATTGTATTATAATATAAATTTATATATTTATATATGAATGTTGGAAAATGGACTGAGTAATCGATAGCATGAGAACATAAAAGGTGAATACTAATTTGAGATATAAATTGTATATTTGTACTATGAATTACAGTATTGAGTATTATGTGATATTGAGATAAGTTGATGGATGAAATGAGATGAGATGTGTTGTATTGGATGCTGTGTGAGATTATTGTTATGCTACCGGATTTAGTATGATAATGGTTGGAGATAGATGTGATGAGACATCAGGTGGTTTGAGATATTGATAAACCTTGGAAGTAGTGATGAGATACTCTTCCATTGGTTTCGAGTTGATGGTAACCCTTGGGAGTTGTGATGAGATACTCTCCCATTGGTTTTGTATGGTGGGAAACCTTGGGAGTTGTGATGAGGTACTCTCCCATTGGTTTCAATCCATTATTATACCGAATCCGGATAGCAAACCTTGATTGATTGAGATGTGCTGTTATGAGTATGTTTTGTCTGAGATAGTTGTTATATATATATATATATCCTATTTTGTTGGTGAGGTCAGGTCATGTTGAGAGAATGAGTGCTTACTTGCTGAGCTTTTTAAGCTCATTCCCCTCTTCCCCCAAACATTTCAGGTAGTTCGCGAGAGTAACAGGAGCAGTACCAGATTGGGATCCACGTGCCACAGTTGTATTTTCGGGTTGGTCCAGACATTCGAGTCGTCATTTGCATTTTTTTTTAAGTCTTGTGTTGTAAACCATAAAGGTTGTGTATACTTTATGAGTTTGTAATTTGTGATGTATTATTTGTGTGTTTTAAATTGGTTGATTTGGCATATAGAGTACTCGAGCTGAAGTTGATCGCGGACCTCTTTCTAGGGTTGGGCCCGCCCTAGGGAGGGGGTCGTGACAGATTTGGTATCAGAGCTTAGGGTTTTAGGTTCTGTAGACATGTTGCATTAGATGAGGGTATTAAAAGGGTAGTTTTGTGTCCGTAGTAAAATGTCTGGACGTGGCCGTGGTACTGGTACTCAACGTGGGAGAGGGATTGTTTGACGATACGCGGGAATGACGTGTAATAGTGTAGAGAGACCTCACACTCAGCCGATAGATCTTGAATTTGTTATAACTTATTTGGTGTTCATCTGATTGTTGAGGATAACGATGAGTTTAGACTTATACCTTCAGTAGTTTCGACAGTTGCCCTTTTCGCTATTTCCGTAGTTGTATCTGACGTGATTTCTACAATGGTACCTAATGTGAATTTGCTGTCGTAGTTATAACATCGTCGTGAGTGAGTAAGTCGAAGACATTAGAATTTTGGTGTTTGAGAAAGAAGGAATAAGAGTTTATTGACACTTTTGTTTAAGCAAACAAATGTTATAATACCAAGCAGTAACAAAATATAAGATTTATGATTTCATTATGGAATATAACAACTTGGTTGTGTTGCAAGGACATGATCATCTTCGAATTGATAATCTTCCCATTGGCGTTTCGCACGTAGAGACATTGGAATGAGGCCGTCGATGACTTGGATTTCGAGACTGTCGGGAAACTTGATTTTATTGTAACCTTGGACGATACTTCTAGATGACTCTTCGATAGTAGTGAAGATTTGCCAGTCTTTATCATTGGTATTACTTTCTAGGCTTCGACGGACTGAGTCTGCGGAGAGAGCTCTAAGATCACAGGATTGACGAAAGGTAATATCTGCTGGGAAAATATCATCGTATCCATAGTAAGCTCTAAGCTTCGGTCTAGATGGCCAATTACTGAGTCTCCAATTAGTGAGTTGATGTGATGGTATGATTCTTATAAGATGAATTGGGTGATAAATGAGTGAATAGTCGTCTGACCATTCTGGAGTAATGGTTTCGATCCAGACAGTAATACTTTTGTGGCGTTTATACCAACGATATAAGATATTACTGATGAAGGGAGGAAGCTCACTTAGGATGCCTTCTGAGATACCAGGATAGTTGGGATGGATTGGACTCGGTCCAAGAATAAATCCATTTAGGAAACCAAGTTCAAACAAGGTGCCGAGACTCCATTGGCAATGATTGAAGAAATCATGGCTGTTGATGAAAACTGTGGAATGGAATCTGTGATATCCACAATGAACAATCGCAGAATTATTTTTGTATTGGATTAAACCATTTGTTTTACCATTCCAAATGGTTCTAAGAATGAAACACCATCTCAAGAAGTTTGTAGAAACTCTTGCCACGATATCCATTGCAACCTCTTTAGGTAAAAGAGCGGACGGAGCTTCATTGAGACAATTGTAGATGTCTCTCCTAAGGTCTCGAACATAATTAGAGTCTATAATTGCACGATCAGTGACTGGCCATTTACAAAGCTTTTGGTATATCACCTTAGCTCTAGCAGAGATTTCGAACAGGGATTAGGATTGGTAGAGGAGGATGCCATGAAAGAAATTGAGTAATTCCATAAGAACTTATGCATTTCTTTATAGGGGTGATAGCAATAATTTCTTCGTGAAAAAAAAAAACGTTTTCACAGTATCCATGCATAATTGGAAGGGATAATAATTGTCGTGATGATTAGATGTAAAGCAGATGTATGAGGGACATGCAAATCCTCTTTTCGATAGTGGGAATCTTAAGGTGGTGGATTTTGCGAAAATTGCTAAAAACTCTTTACAGTTGTTGTCTGTACGGGACCCTTAGGTGGAGCCTTTTCTTTTGGAGACAAGATAGTTGGTTCGTAAGTTATAGCACAGGTTAGAACAATGATAATAATTGGAGGCATTATTCATATGATGGTGAGTGTGAAATGTATAATGATCGTTAGAGTTTGAAATATGTATCTATTCAGAAATATCTGAAATTTTGGAGATAAAGACGTTGGATGGAGTTTATAAGTGACTATGATTGTACTATTAATTATCATCCTTGAAAGGTCAATGAAGTTACGGATACACCGAGTAGGAAGAATGTGAGATAATTTTTGAGCGAGAATGTTCGAGGAGATGACATTGGTATGTTTGACTTTTGGATTGTTCAATAGTGGGAGTATTCTTGACTATATGAAGGTTCGACCCACACCGTTAGATAGAATTACTATAGCACAAGGCGGATGGACCAATATGGAAAATTAGGGAGCCGAGATTGTGAGAAATGGGGACTACTACTTTCAGATTGAGTTCAGAGAATGTATAATTATTAATGATAAAGTCGTGATACCATATAATAGAAAGCTCAAGTGGGAGATCTTGGACGAGACACACGATAATCATTATTATATGAAATTTGAGAGCACTAAGAGGTATCAAAATCTATAGAAGACTTAATGGTGGTTGGGAATGAAGAGAGAGATTTAAGTGTTTATACCTCGGTGTTTAGTTTGTCAGTAGGATAAAGGAGAGCGTCAGCATCCAGTTGGATTACTCCAGTCTTCACCTAGACCTGAGTGACCATGGAAATATCGTGATGGATTTTGTGGTATGGTTGTCGAGGACGCGGTATGGTTATGATGCAATTTGTGTAGTAGGGAATCGATTGTGTAGGTCTGCTCATTTTCTAGCAATTTGAGTTATGTGGGGACCAGAGAGTTTAGCAGAACTGTATGTGGAGCAGATTGTGCGGTTATATGTGTACCATAACGATTGTATTAGATAGAGTTGTCGGATTCACCTTTCAATTTTGACAAAATTTCTTGAAGACTATAGGATCGAAGATTTCTACGAGCACCTCATTCCACCCTCGGACTGATGATTAGTCAAAGTGGACTATTCAGACATTAGATGATTTGCTGAGATCGTGTGTTCTGACATAATGGAAGTTGGCGTGAATATTTGTATTTGATCGAGTTTGCCTATAACTATAGCTTTTTGACTAGAATCGACATGACTTCATTTAAGGCTTTACGAGAGAGGCGATTTAAGACTTTTGTTTATTGGAGTGAGATTGGAGACAGACAGATTCATGGCTCAGACTTGGTAGATTGATGACTAATAAGATCAGGTTGATCCGAGTGAGACTGTTGTTGAGTAGATAGAACGATAGAAGAGTTTGGTAAACAATATGGGGTATGACCTTGAGTTCCAAGTTGGAGATATAGTATTTTGAAAGTTTTCTTATTAGAAGGGAGGATTGAGTTTTGTCTGGAAGAGAAAGTTTTCGCCGAGCTGTATTGGTTCTTTTGAAATTTTGGAGAAAGTGTGAAAAGTGGCATATCATCTAGCATTATTACCGTGATTAGAAATGATTCATTTAGTGTTTTGCGTATTCGTTCTAAAGAAGATTGTACTAGACCATTCTCCGATTCTAGAGAGTCAACCGAAGGAGCCGAGCGGGAACTTTTGATTTATAAGGAAAGCGTGTGAAGATCGAAGATTGGAAGGTTCAAGAGTTGAGATCCAGATGTTTTTCTCTTGTAAAGGTTTTGTGGACTAATCATCACATTCAGGATGCGACTTGGGAAGTGGAACATGATTTGAAGGAGAAATATCCAGAACCATTTGAGGATTGAGAAATTTCGGGGACGAAATTTTTGTAAGGTGGGTAGATTGTAATACTTTAAAAAAAATAATAATAATGCTTTTGAAAGTTTTTTTAAAAAAAAAGAGAAAGAGACAGACGTGTTTTAAAAAAAATATATATATATATTTTCTCTCTCTCCCATTTTCTCTCAGCCTTTCTTTCTCTCATATCTCTTTTCTTTTATTTTCTCTTTCTTCTTTTTCTTCCAAATACTCTGCCAACTTCAAACCGTCGCTGCCGCTTCACCGCCGGCCTTTAGCCGCCACGTGCCGGACCGCCAGAAAGCTGCCGCCGTCAGCTTTCCATAGCCGCCGAGATCGAGCCGATCCGCTGCCGGACGCTCCTCCACGCGCCGCTTGAAGGGAGCGACTCACCGCCGGTTCTTCTGCAATTTCCGGCCACCTCCGATCACTTCTGATGGCCACCTCCGGCGAGTGAACACTTTTCAGGCCGAGATCTTTCCAACGGCAGTGGTCACTTCCCGATCCGACATCGTTTGGGTTGTTTTCTGTTTTATATCTACCGGTAATTCGGGATTTGTACTGGAAGTTGAGATCCGACCGTTGGATCGACGATCCGAACGTTTCAGATTGTTGCTCTCGATTATACGAGCGTTTTGGTATATATATCCACCGTTGAAAGTTTCTGGTGGTGGGGCCCGCTTTTTAGTGTGGGGCCCGATCTTCGTTGTGGGGCCCGCTTTCCTCGTTAAGCGTATCAGCAAGTTCCGAAGCCGTCGCTGTGATCCTTGAGAGGTTCACTGACCATTGGATCTTTCTTTGAGAGATTTGGAGATCGTTGGAGCTCGGTATGTGATTATTACTGTTTTGAGGGTGTAAATGATGGAATTGAAAAGTTTTGGATATAATTGTAAATTTGCATAATTAAGAGGGTAAAATTGTAAATTCTGCTAATTAGGATTAAATAGTAATATTTAAGAATTTTAGGACTATTTGGGCGTATCGGAAAAGTTTAGGGGTAAAATCGTAATTTTGGATAAATTGGGGGACCTGATCGTAATTTTACATTTTTCAGATTGGTGAGGATATAGATTTATTCAGAGCTTTTGCATGGATAGAGGTAAGTACACTCTGTGGTGATTCTCTTAACATATTGTTTGATGTTTGATGATTGTTGTGAGAGTCGGTATATATAAATATAATGGTATATTATATATATATATTGTGGAGATATAATATTGAGATATTGAAAGTATGATAATATGAGATCATAATTATTGAGATGAGACTTGTGGATTTGATGTGAGACGTGATTGTGTGGATGATGTGTGTTGTTGTGATATGCTGCCGGGTTTGGTATAATAGTGGTCGGATTTGAGATGAGATGTGATGATACATCAGATGATATGAGATGATAGAAAACCTTGGGAGTTGTCATTGAGGTACTCTCCTACTGGTTTGATATAGGGGGAGTACGGGGGCTTCCTCATTGAGTATATTTTACTCACATTTTACGAGTTGATATGGTTGGAAACCTTGGAAGTTGTCATTGAGGACTCTTCCATTGTTTTTGATATGGGGGAGTACGGGGGCTTCCTCATTGAGTATATTTCAATCCTCTGTTATACTAAACCCGGTAGCAACCATGTTTGATGGATGTTTGTATTGTTGTGGGATGATTGTTGAGATGATATTATAATATATGTTAATTTCATATATGTATTATAATATAAATTTATATATTTATATATGAATGTTGGAAAATGGACTGAGTAATCGATAGCATGAGAACATAAAAGGTGAATACTTTGAGATATAAATTGTATATTTGTACTATGAATTACAGTATTGAGTATTATGTGATATTGAGATAAGTTGATGGATGAAATGAGATGAGATGTGTTGTATTGGATGCTGTGTGAGATTATTGTTATGCTACCGGATTTAGTATGATAATGGTTGGAGATAGATGTGATGAGACATCAGGTGGTTTGAGATATTGATAAACCTTGGAAGTAGTGATGAGATACTCTTCCATTGGTTTCGAGTTGATGGTAACCCTTGGGAGTTGTGATGAGATACTCTCCCATTGGTTTTGGTATGGTGGGAAACCTTGGGAGTTGTGATGAGGTACTCTCCCATTGGTTTCAATCCATTATTATACCGAATCCGGATAGCAAACCTTGATTGATTGAGATGTGCTGTTATGAGTATGTTTTGTCTGAGATAGTTGTTATATATATATATATATTCCTATTTTGTTGGTGAGGTCATGTTGAGAGAATGAGTGCTTACTTGCTGAGCTTTTTAAGCTCATTCCCCTCTTCCCCCAAACATTTCAGGTAGTTCGCGAGAGTAACAGGAGAGCAGTACCAGATTGGGATCCACGTGTCACAGTTGTATTTTCGGGTTGGTCCAGACATTCGAGTCGTCATTTGCATTTTTTTAAAGTCTTGTGTTGTAAACCATAAAGGTTGTGTATACTTTATGAGTTTGTAATTTGTGATGTATTATTTGTGTGTTTTAAATTGGTTGATTTGGCATATAGAGTACTCGAGCTGAAGTTGATCGCAGACCTCTTTCTAGGGTTGGGCCCGCCCTAGGGAGGGGGTCGTGACAAGTTGCTTGCAAGTTGGATAGGAAAAGTTTGACACTCAATCGAATAAAATGACATTTATACTTCTAAATGACCCAGAACCCCTATAGACTCTTAATCTCTTGCATTGTAGTTGATAAAACACATCTTCTCTTCTTGAAGTTATATTCAGATTTCTCTCCACAACATTTTAAGATTTATTCTTCCCAATCATACTCCCTCATTTTTTCTCTTGTTAAAACTTGTGAAAAATTATGGGTAGTGTTCTTGGGGTCCAAATCTCATGTGATGCCGTTTTATCTGGTTGCCTAAATTGTACTCTCATAAAAGCAGTATATGTAACCCAGCTTGAAGTGTAATACCTTAAAAAAAAAAAAAAGGGTGTGTGCCTATATATAAAAGAAACACGTAAGGAAAGCTGAATTATTTTTCATTTACTTTCTCTCTCTCCCATTTTCTCTCAGCTACTCTCTCCCTCTCTGCCGAATTGAAACCGCCGCTGCCGCTCCACCGCTGACCATCAGCCACCACGCGCCGGACCGCCAGAAAGCTGCCGCCGTCAGCTTTCCAGATCCGCCAAGATCGACGCCATTGGACTTCGGACGCGCCTCCACGCGCCGCCTGAATGGGACGACACGCCGCCGATCTTTCTGCATTTTCCGGCCGCCTCCGGTCACTTCTGATGGCCACCTCCGGCGAGTGAGTACTTTTCAGGCCGAGATCTTTCCAACGCCAGTGGTCACTTCCGGAACCGACATCGTTTGGGCTGTTTTCCGTTTTATAATTACCGGTAATTCGGGAATAGCACTAGAAGTTGAGATCCGACCGTTGGATCGGTGATCCGAACATATCAGATCGTTGCTCTCGATTATACGAGCGTTTTGGTATATATATCCACCGTCGAAATTATTTCGTTGTGGGGTCCGCTTTTTGGTGGTGGGGCCCGATTTTCGTTGTGGGGCCCGCTTGCCTCGTTAGGCGTAACAGTAAGTTCCGAAGCCATCGCTGTGATCCTTGAGATGTTTGTTGACCAGTGGATCTTTCTTTGAGAGGTTGGAGATCGTTCGAGCTCGGTATGTGATTATTATCATTTTGGGGGTGTAAATGATAGAATTGGAAAGTTTTGGACATAATTGTAAATTTGCATAATTAAGAGGGTAATGTTTACGAATTGTAGGACTATTTGGGCTTATTAGAAAAGTTTAGGGGCTAAAACGGAAATTTAGAAACTTTAGGGGTAAAATCGTAATTTTGGTTAATTGAGGGACCTTATCGTAATTTTACATTTTTTTTTTTCAGATTCTTGGCGAGGTTATAGATTTATTCAGAGCTTTTGCATGGATAGAGGTAAGTACACTCTGTGGTGATTCTCTTAACATTTGTTTGATGTTTGATGGTTGTTGTGTGAGTCGGTATATATATATAAATATGTTGGTATAATTATATATATATTTTGTTATATATAATTACATATTTGTGAGATATAATATTGAGATATTAAAAGCATGATAATATGAAATCATGATTGTTGAGATGAGTTTGATTGGATTGGATGTGAGATGTGATTGTATTGGATTATGTGTGTTGTTGTGTTATGCAGCCGGGTTTTGTATGATAGTGGTCGGAGATGAGATGTGATGATACATCAGATGGTATGAGATTATGGGAAAACCTTGGGAGTTGTTATGAGATACTCTCCCATTGGTTTTTGATTTGATGGTAAACATTGGAAGTTGTGATGAGGTACACTTCCACTGGTTTGATATGGTGGGAAGCCATGAGAGTTGTGATGAGGTACTCTCTCATTGGTTTCAATCCACTATTATACTTAGCCCGGATTAGCAACCATGTTTGATGGATGTTTGTATTGTTGTGGGATGATTGTATGAGATGATATTATAATATATGCTATTTTCATATATTATATTATATATATATATTTACTTATATATATATATACTTATTTTGTGGGTGAGGTCATGTTGAGAGAATGAGTGTTTACTTGCTGAGCTTTTTAAGCTCATTCCCCTCTTCCCCCAAACATTTCAGGTAGTTCGCGAGAATAACAGGAGCAGTACCAGATTAGGATCCACGTGCCACAGTTGTATTTTCGGGTTGGTCCAGACATTTGAGTCGTCATTTGCATTTTTTTTAAAGTCTGTGTTGTAACCATAAAGGTTGTGTATACTTTATGAGTTTGTAATTTGTGATGTATTATTTGTGTGTTTTAAATTGGTTGATTTGGCATATAGAGTACTCGAGCTGAAGTTGATCGCAGACCTCTTTCTAGGGTTGGGCCCGCCCTAGGGAGGGGGTCGTGACATGAAGATAATGTTAATGCCTTGCAGACTGAATTGCAGAAACTGATTGAAGCAAGGAATGATGTGATCATGAGAGTTGTCTATGCTGAACGGCAACAAATGATACGGTTGAACAAAGTGCAAGGGTGGCTTTCAAGGGTGGAAGCTTTGGAGACTGAAGTTGGAAAGTTGACAAGAGATAGCTCTCAAGAAATTGAAAGATTATGTATTGGAGGCTACTGTTCCAAGAATTGCAAGTCAAGCTACAACTTTGGGAAAAAGGTGGATAGAAAGCTCCAACTTGTGGCTGCTTTAATGGGTGAAGGAGTTTTTGAAGTGGTAGCTGAGAAGGTACCCGAACCTGCAGTGGATGAGAGGCCTTGTGCACCAACAATTGTGGGTTTAGACTAGACATTCAATGATATTTGGAGATGCCTTGGAGAAGAACAGTTGGGAATTATTGGTCTTTATGGCATGGGGGGAGTTGGAAAAACTACTCTACTAACCCAAATCAACAATAAGTTCCTTGATAGCAGATATAACTTTGATGTTGTGATTTGGATTTTAGTGTCTAAAGATGTGCAACTTGAGAGAATTCAAGAAAAAATCGGAGAAAGGATAGGTTTGCCTGCAAACAGAAGTCTTGAAGAGAATGCCTCAAACATCTTCAGGTTCTTGAGCAAGAAAAAATTTGTATTATTGTTGGATGATATATGGGAACGAATTGATTTAGCTAAAGTTGGTGTTCCTTTTCCCAGTCCAGCAAATGCATCAAAGGTAGTTTTTACAACTCGCCTTGTCAATGTTTGTAGCCTGATGGAAGCTCACAAGACGTTTAAAGTGAAGTGTTTGGAAGATGAAGAAGCCAGGAAATTGTTTCTAAAGAAGGTGGGAGAAGACACTTTGGAGAGTCATTCTGATATTCCCAAGTTAGCGCAAACTATGGTCAAAGAGTGTGGTGGTTTTCCACTTGCACTTATTACCACTGCTCGAGCTATGGGTTTCAAGAAGACACCTCAAGAATGGAGCCATGCAATTGAGGTGTTAAGGAGGTCAGCCTCTAAATTTCCAGGTATGGGGAAAGAGGTTTATCCTCTTTTAAAATTCAGTTATGATAGTTTGCCTAGTGATATGCTTAGATTTTGTCTCTTATATTGTAGTTTATTTCCAGAAGATTATAAAATGGATAAAAATGAATTGATAGACTGTTGGATTGGGGAGGGGATTTTGGATAAATATGAAGGAATTAGAGATCAAGGATACTACATTATTGGTATTCTTGTTCATGCATGCTTGTTGGAAGAAGTAGAATCCGATTATGTAAAAATGCATGATGTGATACGTGATATGGCTCTGTGGATAGCATGTGAAGTTGAGAAGGAGAAGGAGAACTTTATGGTTTCTGCAGGTGTTCACTTAACTGAGGCACCAGAAGTTAAAAAATGGGAAGGGATGAGAAGGGTATCGTTGATGAGAAACAAAGTTGAAAATTTACCAGATACTCCTAGATGCCCTCATCTTCAAACATTGTTTCTTGGTACTAATAGGTTAAAGATCATCGGGAGCAGTTTCTTCGAATGTATGCCTTCTCTTATAGTTTTAAATCTATCAAAGAACCGTTACCTGAAAACATTACCATCAGGAGTTTCGAAATTGGTTTCACTACAATACCTTAATCTTTCAGATACTCCCATCACTAAGTTGCCAAATGAGTTGAAGGCCTTGGCAAAGCTCAAATGTTTGAACTTGGAGTACACAAGTTATCTCACTACAATTCCCCGACAACTAATTTGTAACTTTTCAATGTTACATGTATTGCGAATGCACAATTGTGGTTGTAAAGCTGAAATACCAGAGGACACTGTTTTATTTGGTGGTAGTGAATTTTTGGTAGAGGAATTGCTTAGTTTGAAACATTTAAATGTATTAAGCATCACCTTAAAAAGTTTTTCTTCTGTCAGAAAACTTTTAAGCTCCCAAAAGTTTCAGAGTTGTACAAAATCTTTGGAGCTTAGTGACTGTGATGATTCAGAGTTTTTTGCCTTGGCAGATTTGAAAAATCTTGAAAAATTAGGTTTTTCGAATTGTAGAAATCTAGAAGAGTTGAATGTCTACCGTGTCGAAGTTGAAAAAGCTCAAGAATGCTTTCGTTTCAACAGCCTTCGTAGAGTTACGATAGAGGCTTGCCTTAAATTGAGGGAGGTGACATGGCTTGTATTTGCTCCAAATCTCCAGATTATTTATATAGAAAAATGTAAAGAGATGGAAGAAATAATCAGTGCTAGGAAGTTGGGTGAAGTTCCAGAGATGATGCCAAATCTAAACCCTTTTGCAAAACTCCAGAATCTTCGCCTTCGAGTTCTACCAAAATTAAAGAGCATCTATTGGAATGTGTTGCCCTCCCCATATCTCATGGAAATTTTTGTATGTGAATGCCCAAACCTCAAGAAGCTTCCACTCGGTTTGAACAATGCAAAGGAGCCTAAAATTGTCATTAGGGGAGAGGAACACTGGTGGAATGGGCTGCAATGGGAGGATCAAGCCACTCTAAATGCTTTTCTTCCTTGTTTCGGATCCATTTGACGGGCATCAACATGGATGAGTATTTGCAGCAGACAAATTTGAATAATTTTCGGGTAAGTGTTTTTCCATTCATTGCATATTAATGTCTAATATTCGTTTTGCTTAATGGTATGTCAATTTTGCGCAATGTTGTTGTATTGTGACCTCCCTTTTCATTTGTTTGTTTACTTATTGACTAGTTGATTACTTATTGACTAGTTGATTTGATTCGTAAACTAGCTTTAATCGTGTCTCCTTACACATTGATTGCCCTTCTGATGCAGGAAATGCCGATTTCAAAAGGTCGTAATTTGGGCTAAAGATGTCAAAGATCTCAGAGACACTAACTAGTTACATCATTTAATGCCTCAAATTCACAATCAAATTCATTTGTTTTGTACTACCCAACATGAAGTTGACTTTCCTCAATCTAAAGTTTAAAGGATGCCACTGGGCTCGCGGCCCAGTGATGAGCTCGACTCGAGTATAGGTGAGTACTCCATATATTTGATGTGGGATTGGGAGTAGAGTTTCTCCCCATATTTAAGTGGGAGTATATATTCTGTCTTTAGTAGACGTAGATGTTTGGGTGTATTATAAAATATTTGTATTCAATATCCTCGTAAATTTGAGATTATATATCTATAAATTTGTATTGTAATAAAAAAAGTTTAAAGGATAGTTTTGTCATTTGAACATTTTTAACCGCATACTTTATATTGGCCTAACTGCTATTAGATTGGGGGAGGCCTCTATTTACTTTGCTGATTTTTTTCTTTATTTTTTGTGATTAGCCTAAACCCCAGGGGTGGTAGTGATATATGCAATGTGAGGATGTAGACTCAGTCACGGTTCCGGTTCGGAACCGAAACCGAATTGGTTGGAATCGGTAAGTTTCGGTTCCAATCAGTCTCGATTCCGGAATTGGAATCGGTTTTTCCGGTTCAGTTAGGGTTCGTCCCTAGCCGAACCAGATGGGTTTTAACGGTTCGAATCGGAACCGTTGGAACTGTTCGGCAGGGCAGGCCCAACGGCTAGTGGCCATTGGCTCCCTGCCCAAAAAAAAGTTTTATTTTTTTAAAAAAAATCTAATTACTAAATTACCTTTAATAACATTAATAAAAACGGTTAGTTTTAGGAGCATTTTAGGTATCATAAAAATAATCCAAAAATGTATAAAATATGAGTCATTCTTCATTTTTTCAACACACCAATTATCAATTCTCTCAATTTCTTCAATTCTCTCATCTTCAATTTCTCATTCTTCAATATTTCTTTAACAAAAAATGGCAAACTCATCTGAGAACGCCATGTCCAATGTGCCATCCCAAGAGAGCGGCCAAAATATCGATACACGGAGAAGAGAAGTTAAGTCTATATCTTCCGATATTTTCATCTAGTTGAGACTGAAAATGAAGGTCCAAGAGCAATATGCGACTATTGTGGTGTATCTTACAATTTTACTGGCGGCTATGGCAAGTACGTATCATCTAGTAGAAGTATGAGTTCTTTAGATTTATTTAAATATTTTGATGCTAAAAATATAGAAGAATTTGCTAAATTTACTTGTATGACACATCTTTAAGTTTTGGTGAAAAATTATTTTTACTAATTATATTCGAAATGCTTTAAATCTTGTTGCCTGTAAAATGATTAGAAATACAATAAAACGTCAAATTTTTAAATTATATAAAGATGATAAAATTATTTTAAATGAAATATTTAAAAATATTAAAGGTTATCTTTCTATTTGTTCTAATATTTAAAGTGATCATTGGCAAACACACCCATACATGGGTGTGACTTGTCATTGGATTGATGCATCATGAAACATGCAAAAATGACTTATTGCATTTAGAGTTTTTGATGAGCAACATACTGCACAAAATATTTATAGAATGATTAAAGTAATTTTTGATGAATATGGTTTGACAATGCATCTGCAAATACTGCATCAATTAGAGATTTAAAAAAAAAATATGTCAAACAAATTTGAGGGGTCGATTTTTCATGTTCGTTGCACATACCATGTCCTTAATTTATGTGTTCAAGATAATCTGATTTTTTTAGAATTTTACATTGATCATATTAAGATTGCAGTTAATTGTATTTGGTCATATTCTCAAGTTATGAGAGAATGAGTCAGGTTTTATAAATTAAATGATGTTAAATCGGTAAAATTTTCACGAGATGTTCCAACACGTTGGAATTCAACTTATTTTCTTTTAAGTCAAGCTAAGATGTATTATGTAGTTTTTTTCCCAACATGTTCAACATATCACACTTTTTCCTAGTCAATGGGATATTTGTGAAAAAATTTAGAAATTTTAAATTTTTTTATTGATACTACAAATATTTTTAGCGAAATTTATTATCCTACAATAAATTTATTTCTTGTTGAAAGTTTGAATATTATTGGTACTCTATATGAGCATGCTGAAAGATCTAATCCTAATGATATTGTTTTAATTGAAACTATTGCCGCTATGAAGAAAAAATGATTGATTTATTTTAAAGACATTTCATTACTTTATCTTAATGCCATAGTTTTTTTATCATAGATTTAAAATAGAAGGTTTGAATAGTGCCTTACAAATTAACTATACATATTTAGGTATACTTGATGAAATTAATATTACAAAAATAATATATAAAATAAAAATTGATTTAATAGATTTATTTAATGATTATGTTAGTATATATAACTTACAATATTAGGACAATCTATTAGTGAACCCGTAATTAGTTCAAGACTTAACGCATGTGATCGTTGGTTACTACAACGGAATAAAAAATATAAGGATAACACGACTAACAACCTGTAATTAGATAATTATTTATCTACCAATTTCGAGTTTCTAGCTGAAAGTTTAGTGTGAAATTTTTCAAATACTTGAATGGTGGAACCGATATCAAAATGTCTATCTTGTTTTATCAATTATTGCTAAAGAGGTGCTGCCAGCACTTGTTTCCACCATTGCGGTTGAACAAGCTTTCAGCTTATGAGGCAATATTTTGGAAGTGATACGATCTTCATTACATCCAAGCACTTTAGAAGGAACAACATGTGTGGATGATTGAACCATAGTTGATCTGAGGCAACAAGAAGATGCCCCTGATGACTTTGAACACTTGTTCGACAATGCATCTGCAAGTGCAAGCGAAATGAGAGCTAAAGAATCAACATGCACTGATAATGATGATGATTGATGAGTTTGAACAATTATAATGGGGAACTATCTTAAAAATGTAATGGAACTACATGAGTTTTGATTCCTCACCCCCAGTAGATACATAGACAACTTAAGTTTTTAAAAAGGTAAAAATGCAAAACTAACCCTCTAACTTTCACATTTTTTCATTTCAGTCCTCTAACTTTTAGTTTTGTCAATTCAGTACTCTAACTTTCAATTTTTGTCAATTCAGTCCTCCGTTACAAATCTGTTACTGCTGCCATTACTGCTGCCAAAACGACGCCGTTTAACGGAGTACTGAATTGATAAAAATTGAAAGTTAGAGGACTGAATTGACAAAACTGAAAGTTAGAGGACTGAAATGAAAAAAACGTGAAAGTTAGAGGACTGAATTGAAAAAACGTGAAAGTTAGATGGTCAATTTTGCATTTTTGCCTAATTTAATTTAGGCCATATTAAATTAGTTTTCTTTTTCTTATTTTTTTAAAATAGTACCGAATTGACAAAACTAATTTAATATTATATTACTACTAATAATAATATAAATTGAAAACAGATTCCAACAATTTAGACAAGTAATTAGTGAGCTAAGTAACAACCCATTCATTTAAAAAAAAAATCGTATTCATTCAATAAATAATTATCTGATGAAGGTCGATCCTGGACAAGCATTATCTTCAACATTTCCGGGAGGCATTAGAGATTACTGTTCAATTACATTATATTTATAAATTACATTGTCAAAATTATATTTATAAATTACATTGTCAAATCAAATATTAAAAAATTAAAAAATACATCACTTATCTTTGAAATGTAATCTCTAAAATTATATTTTGAAATGTAATTGTTGAAATATAATTTTTTCTTGTTATCATTAAAATTATATTCATTAATTTTCTTAACAGTTGTAGCCTATTTTCTTTTTCTTTTACTATTAAAAAAAAAAATGAAAAAGAAAACTAATTTAATATGGCCTAAATTAAATTAGGCAAAACTGCAAAACTGACCCTCTAACTTTCACGTTTTTTCATTTCAGTCATATAACTTTCACGTTTTTTCATTTCAGTCCTCTAACTTTTAATTTTGTCAATTCAGTCCTCTAACTTTCAATTTTTGTCAATTCAGTCCTCCGTTAAACGGCGTCGTTTTGGCAACAGTAACGGATTTGTAACGGAGGATTGAATTGAAAAAAAAATGAAAGTTAGAGGATTGAATTGAAAAAACTGAAAGTTAGAGGACTGAAATGAAAAAATGTAAAAGTTAGAGGGTCAGTTTTGCATTTTTGCCTTTTAAAAATTTAAGTTCAAGCTCTTTAATTTTATTTTTAATTTAATGAAATCTAAATTCAAAATAATAATTTTAAATAAATTTTTTAATTTCATTTTTAATTTTTTTTAAAAAATATTATTAAAATTTTAAAAAAAATCAAAACCGGAACCGTCCGATTTTATTTCGATTCCCGATTCCATAATCTTATGAAATTGAGAACCGTTCGATTTGATTTCAATTCGAAATCGAACCGAGCCGTTAGCCGGTCTATGAGGATGGAGATGAAGGTATGGAGGAATGCCTGAAAAAATCTCAATTTTATTTTTCATTAAAGATATCATTTTCCTTGTTTATCCATTCCTAATCATTGATGTTATTATAAAATTAATGATTAGTTAACAATCCATATATTATTATCTTATTAAAATTAAGTGAGTTTATTTATACTCTAATTTTTTTTTTTATTATGAATACTCATTTGTTAAATTTTTTATTTTATTTTGTTTTGTTTTTAATGATTGTTTTAGTTGGCATCGCCTTTTCACTTGTAATTAAATTTCAACCAATGAAATCAAGAGGGTTCTAAAGTTTTCATTAATATTTAATATTCACATACCTCGCATGAGGTTTGAGGTATTTTCATTCAGAGAGAATATATGAGTGTTTGATCACTGACCTCCCTTCCGTCTGGTAATCATTAGGGGTGAGCAAAAAAAAAAAACGACCGAATCGAACCGAACCGAACCGCAAAACGAATCAAACCGGACCGAATTTACGGTTTTTTTCTAATGGTTCGGTTTGCGGTTCGGATTGGCCCACCCCAAACGGTTTACGGTTCGGTTCATGAGCTAATCCGAACCGCACCTGTTAAACCGAACCGAACCGTTATAATTAAAAAAATTATATATTTTTATAAAAACAATTGTATTTTTCTTTTAATTTTATTCTATGTTTTATTTTTATTAGTATTTTAATACTTTTATTCTTAAATTTTTTGTTAATATATTTATTTGTTAATACTTTTATTCTTCAATTTATTTGTTAATACTTTTATTCTTAAATTTTTTGTTAATATATTTATTTGTTAATACTTTTATTCTTCAATTTATTTGTTAATACTTTTATTCTTAAATTTTTTGTTTTATGGTAGTATCATTATTCTTGAAAGTAAGATGTTTAATCAACGATTAGTGGTACTATATATATTATAATGATTATAATAGTCCAACTATATAATCAAATATAATCCAAATTAATTAACTTCAATTACATTGATTACTATAATCCAATTATAAAATCAACTGTAAACTGAAATTAATTAATTCAAATATATTGATTACTATAATCCAATTATATATAATCAACTATAATACAGTCCAACTGTTTATTAAAACAACATTAAATATTAGTCCAACTAATACTTTTAATATTACGACGAAATAATTTGAATGAGCGCGTTATGGCGAGTAATTGAACGAATATTGCAAATTCAATTCTTGCCTCCCACTATTTTTCGTCGAGCCTCTAACCCTCTGACGAGTACTCGGGAAACCGTGTTTCCTAGTGGGCTAGGATCCCGTTAAAGTATCACACAATCTTGACTTTGGCCAACAAATTGTATGATAATTAACTAGGTAGATCTCTAAGATCAATTGGATCTCATCCAACTCCTAGATCCAGTAGGTGGACATCCAAGTCCTAAACATATATCTTATATATGCCTATATATCGAATATATACCATAACCTTTTTCCTCTGAATCAACTAGGCCTTGGCTTTGGCACAACAAACCTAATGATCCCAGTCAAGCGCGGACCCATTGACCATGGAAGCTTCGTAATCAATGTCGTTGGACAAGAAGTGGTCTTGACTTTGGCCAACAAACCACAACTTGGACAAGACACCAATATGGAACAAAGCCTCGTGATTCAAACACATCTTCGACGGACAAGGGCTTGACTTTGGCCAACAACCCATGCCAATCTAGGATCTTGAGCAAGAATCACTCAATGGAAGGAAAAGACGCATGATATTTGATGAGGGCTTTTCGCGTGCAAATTGGCTACCAATTTCATTATCTTTGTTTAGGTCTCATCATCATACACCCTTAAACATGCATTCTAAATACATAATAAAGCGCATATGAAATAAAATAATAATGATATGCGGATGGATACTTAACATATTGATCCTAGATCAAATCTCTCCCTTTCTCACTCGAGCTAGCACTTGTTTTACTTCTACCCGTTACACTACACTTCTAAAGAAACCTCATTTACATTGAGGGGAATAGGTGAGAAGAGAATACAAAGAGAATAAAAGTGATAAGGCTGGACACGCAGGTCCAATTTAATAAATCGAATTTATTACAACAATTTCCAAAATTGCCCCACCCGACTAATATCCATCCGATATACATTATTCATTCATCACAACCATGTATTCACACATAAGCATGCTATCAATCAATCTAATCAAATTAATTAATCTGATAATTATGTGATCATCCAATGTTCAAACAACGATTTGATTTTGCTCGAGTCAAACTCGTTTTTGCGAATAAGTACTCAAAGTACGAATTCTTGAATTAAATTAAACTACATAATTAAATTCAATTTAACATGTATTTAATACTAATTCACTATTCAATTCCAAATTAAATATTACACTTTATTTAATAAACCTTTTCGACTTAAATTCCAAATTTAATCGCGTCGGGTCTCAAAGCCCGGTTAACGTCCAACGTCAATTCAATTTCAAGTCTAATGGGCTTTAATTAATTTCTATAAGGCGTGGGCTTCGGCAACCAAAGCCCAATCAAGGAGTAACCCCATAAGCCCAGAAATCAATTTAGGCCCATTAGTCCCAATTAAACTTTAAAGGTTTATAAGTTGCATTTGGGCTTTATGGTTATGGTTTTGGGCCCAATTGGATCCAATCCACTTGGCCTAAACCCAACTTGATAAAATCAAGCCCAATAAGCCCAATTACAACATTAAAGTCCAATTTCCAAAATTAGGCCCAATTAATTAAATACACAAAATCCAATTTCATATTTAATTAACCTAAAGTGTATTTCATGATTAATTACCCAAATCAATATTTCCAAAACATGAAATTAGTCCAATTAATCATGTTCATTATTATCATCACATGTCCAACATATTAATGAAAAAATCAAACCCATTTTACATGCTTCTAAGTCTCGGCCAAAGGAGGGATTTTGTGTCCGATTTGAATTTAATCCAATTAATTCCACAATCGACATCTAATTAACTTCCCGAATGATTTCCAATACATCTAATGTTCAAAAATCAAAAATCCAAGACTTTATAGGGCAATGTAGATTCGACCAAGGTGAAGGTATTAGGGGTTTTTGTTCAATTCAAAATTAATCCAATTCAATCTCAAATCAACATCATCCTACTTCATTACAACTCATCCAATGAATTAATAATGAAAAATTCCAAGAATTCCAACACCATAAATATTCGGCCAACTTAACATTTTTGGGCAAAATTGATCCAATCATATTTTCTTGAAATTGATCAAATCAATCTTCAATTCAACATATATTAAGCATGCTTAAACATCCAATTTTATAAAATCATGCTCAAATACAAAGTACCCAATTTTAAGCCCTACAATTTCATGCTTGAACCTATAGCTCTTGATGCCATTGTTAGGTTTTATCTAGGTCCCAAGATCAAACAAGCAATGAAATACATGTGTGAACACATCAACGGAGGTAGCGGAATACTCACATCGATCGGTTGAGAGACGCGGCAAGCAACAAAATTTGAAAAACCCCACTGTTTTGGGCGTGAACTGCAGTGAAGAAGTTCACTGTTTTGGCTTCAAATTTGGTCCTTCGTCAAGCTCCAAGCTTTGTCGAACGGATCCCGCCTCATGGGTGAACCTCCCTAACACCTTCGCAAGTCTCGTAAGTGTGCTAGCACTTGCGTTTTTGCAACAAAACACACTCATTGCTTCCCATTTAGCTCACGCCAGTGAGCAGTGAAGAAGAAGAAATGAAGCCCTTTTGGGCGTGAGAAAGAGAGAAGAATTGAAGGAAGTGTGTAATGGTTGACTTGATAAATGAATTACCAAAATTTGCTTTATATATTTTCCAAAAATTACAAAGCATTTACCATTTAAAATATCAAATAAAATAAATGGTAATGGCTTGCTCAACCACTAACACTATTCCAACAACTTACATCAACTATTCATTTTACTTTAATAAAGTGATGTGTGTCTTTCAATCAATCAATCACATCAATCAATCACATCACTCAAAGTGACATTTGATTTGAAGCTTGATGTAACGAATGATTTGACGCTTGATGTGACTTGCGTCGCCGCACTCGAATTCGAAATACGAATGCGCTCGCAATCACACTCGGGCTCGGTTTCGCTAATTCCTAATTAGCGAGTTTTTCCGTTGCGTCGTAATTAAATGATTACGCCTAGCGAATTCACTATTCACGTCGCTAACGAATTAATTCTAAATTAATTCGTTTGCCCGAATTAAAATCTAATTTTAATTCCGCGTCGAAATCTAATTTCGTTTAATATATCGAATATATTAATTTACCGATTAATTCCAAATTAATCATTCTCTCTCTTTAGACGATATTTTATCCCAGATAAAATATCTCCGTAATTAAATGATTAATTTTCTTTCTCTTCTATATAATCCCAGATTATTAATGAGTGCGAGTTATGCGTCATCAGTGCATTATCGGGAAGCGACCCATGAGATCCCCGGATAAGTCGGCAGTAAATACGGTCGTCGGAGTATTCGAATCACGTATGTACCAAGTACTACGTTCTACCGATTTACGAGACAAGATCGGCTTCTAGCAAAGCACGAAGTCTACCCAATTCTCCGGTCATATTCATCTAAGAATATTTAAGATCTATATCAAGCGTAGTATACCAAGTATTGTGTATATCGGCCCAGTATCGGATAGTCACGTGCTAGGGCTGAGGCTGGATAAGTGTCTGCCCCGTCCGAAGCACATGTCAGATGTCTGGTAACTAGTCTCTATAATCGGATATACATGACCTTGTCATAATATCCCGATGGCCGGCCAGCACTTAAGAGCACTAATACCGTATCCTGCGTGACATCATCTCCACTATGACTGGAGTGATACTTCCGTCTTGACATCACACCCAATACTCTACGATTCTCAATATACCCAGCATTGGCGTACACAGAACCGGTTAGAGTCCTAGACGACCTCAACTAAAGTATATTGATTGTCGTAAGCATTAGCGGTGCAAGTCTCAGGTTAAGACCATACACACCTACCCTGATGTCGGACTCCCATAGACACATAGTCATAATACCAATGGGATTCCGAGGGGTCTATCCAGAGCGAAGCTGTTTCCCGTACCATCGGTGAAACACAACCTCCTATCGCACTTGCATGAGTATCCAATACCCAAATATATGAGAACTATGGTGTTGTGCCCTCACAACGCGCACAAGTGCAATACTAGCTTATTCCGCATTATCGATGTCTAGTCTCGATAATACTACGACTAGGGATATTTAATGATTAATCCTTCGTGGACTGATACTGTCTCATATTATCTCAATCCAGGAACTAATCATATGAACCTCTCTTCATTTATATATCTAAGGTGATCTAATCACAAATGATGAGAGTGCAATTTCCTTGTCACATAGTTAATTTGTATAACAAGACTATGATCTGTACAAATAGTGACGCTATGGGTCATATTATCCAACATATAGAGGGTAGTGGACTGTCATTTTCCGATGGTCAGGTCCCCAGAACAAGCGCCCCGACAAAGCCTGAATGAATCATATCATCAGATGTCACAGAAGGTCAAAAACATAAAAACTATTAGGCATCGTGACAAAAAATAAGTTTCCAGGCGTCTCGATGGAAGCATAGTTTTATGGTTATAAAACGTCAAAAATAATTTTCAAGCGCAGAGATGGAATCATATATCTAAACATATTCTAACATGAGTTATCTGAAATCCTTTCTCTTTCAAAACTCTTTTAAAACGAAATTAAAAATATCATTAAAGCACAAATCAAATTATCAGAAAATCCAAAAATTAGAAGTAAAAACTGACAGACCTGACACGTAATGAGGGCCAGAAATTGGAAACTAAAGTCAATGGAAAACAAACATCTACAGACGACTTCTTACAGAGAACTTTAGTCGGGAACACGTAATAAAAACTTATAAACCAGAATTATGTACATAAAACAAAAGTCAGAAACATGTACATAAATCATAAAACGATAATACATACGAAGATGTAAGCAAATCATAAACTAAAACATATACAAAAATTCTTATACGATAACTTATACCAGAGACACAAGTAGAAGCATGTGTTGAACGTATACAGAAGACGTAACTAATAACGTAAGAAGAAATATAACGAATGACTTAAGTTGGAACATAAATGAAGTACATAAACTACTATCATAATACGAATACAGAAACTGAAGCTTTAACAGAAATACAAAACATAATACATATATTACATTATATATATACATATACATAATATATTATATAACTAAAAGAAATGATAAGGCATGAAAGGATGGGCGTTCACTCACAGATTTGACGATCAATTACCATCGAACCTGAAAGCGATCAGAAAGACTCCAACGAGCACGCTCCCGTTGCGCCAAAATTACGAATCATGAGTTCAAGTACAATTAGTGTACTCGAACTGATAAGTCTAAACGCTCGTGTTGCATGACATGTTCCTGACATACCAAATGATCATTCTAACACGACCGATATATTCTCTTGAAACAACCGATACACATCTAATAGCCAAAATCCTCAATTTTGGCTATCATACTCGGTAACTCCGATTCGCCTCAAAATCAAAACCTACAATATTCTAGCATGATACTCATTCAAAAACAATCTATATTATGCAGACTACGAGCATCAATTTCCCAAACACGAACCACCCTAAACTCGTGGCTTAACCTACCCAAACCCGTGGTGGTTTGGTTCTAATAGAAATAATGCATGCATAATGTCTCTAACGACCTCTAAAGCTTGATAGACATGCAGATTACACAAATGTGGCCCTAAAATTGAAATGCCCAAAAATGAGAGTTTCTAAAATTTACCAAATCACATGAAATAAATGGTCGAAAAAAAATTAGAAGGCTTACTTGAGTTTCTTGGAGCTTAAAACCATTGAAAAACTCGAGCTTAGCTTTAAAAGGGGCAAAAACTGAGCCCCTCTCATGAAAATGGCGTCGTTGCAAATGAAAAGGGCTGTCTAGTTTATAAAAACTCGCTGGGATCGATATGGTGATGTTACAAATCGATAAGGGTTGAGACAATGATGACCGGTTTAATGACCAATGAAGTTGACGTGGTGCCGGTGTGCCAGTGAGAAAGTGATAATGAGATCAATATGATTCCAGACCAGTTTCAATAACAGTTTTAATGTGCAGAGAACAATGGTATACTGATTTCCAGACCGGTATGTCGAGCACAAAAAATAATTTTAACTTAAGTGCATACGAAAATGCATCAAATGCCTATGATCTGGGACCGTACGTAGTCGCAACCAACATACATACACATCATGCGAACGATAAGCTTCTCATACATAACTCACAGAATATACAAAATTTGCATAGCATGCAAGACATGCCAAATACATGGGGTGTTACAAAAACTTATTAATTGATAGTATGCCCAACATTTTTTGGCATGAGTAGCCCATTCCGGATATCGCCACTACTTGTCACGTATATATAAATATTAATACAATAAATTAAAAAATAATGATATGTGTACTACTAATTGTAAAACCATATGTATTTAGAAAAACACAAGTGATAAAAAGAAAATAACTTATTTTTTAAGTACAGATAGTTGTATAATTATTGTTGTTTTATGCAAATATCATTTTCGATAAATAATATACATGTAATAAAGAGTGGATAAAAACAATACTTCCAAAATTTTCCTAATTAGACTTGCGACCACACATATGCACCATTAGGGGTACAATTTTTCAGATCAATCCGCGACCCGACCCGATCCGAAGGGTTTCAAAAAATAAAATAATGAATTTTCGGATTAACCCGATGATTGGTGGTAAACACACACGTAACGCAAGCGCACGTATCGCTCAAGTTGTATAAAAATATCGATCCTACGATGACTTAATTTCGACTGTTATTATTAATTATTGATACTATTTATTTACAGGTATCTAATTGAGGTGAGAATGGAATGATTGCTTGATTGGTTGGTTGAATTTGGATTTGCTAAATAATTAAATAAAAATTTAAAACAAAGGAAATTAATAATAAAGAAAATAAACATCTAGGGTTGTGATTCCACACAATATTATTATAATGATGAATTGATTCTCTTATATATGTGTAATAAATCAGTTTGTTAACTTGAAACAAGAAGATATACAAAAGCATCTTCCGATGCTCGAATGCAAACACCCAAAGTAACCCAATTAACTATATTCATATGTTAACCAAGTTACCCGAATTCATTAAGTTCAAGTTCCAATTGTGGCTATCCACGCCCGACATGTATATGTCTATCCTGGAAGGAAATCTCCCCTAAGGTGAGATCGTGAACTATTGAATCTAAGGCTGAAACCTAAAATCTATTTTCTAAGTTCATTTTAAGTTTACCACATCAATCTTATTGGTGATCACGCAACAATAAGCATTAAACTTAAGATTAAATAAATAAGCCTAAAGTATTACCCATAATATAATTAAATCAATTATTAAACTCGTGAATATCGTGCTTCATCACTTCCCTAGATTAAAAATAAAATACTGGGGGTTAGGAGATCCACCTTTACTATTTCAAATATAGAAATCTCCCTTATTATAATATATGAATTTGCATTATATTACCAACCGACCATATAGGCGGTATCCTGATTAAGTCATTTGATAATTAATTCCAACCGACCATAAATGCGGTTTCTAATTAAGTCAGGTTAAAATCAATTTAATTAAGTCCAACCGACCATAAAGGCGGTATCCAATTAAGTTAGGTTTTAAGATAATTTATATATTATAATTTAAGGGAGATTAATCTAAATAATCATAATAAAAGTTTCACTCTTCCCCCAGCAGAAATTAACTACAAAACATAAAAGAAATATAAAGTAAATAAACTATTGTTACTTCTAGAAATAAAAATACATAATTAAAATACTAAAAATAAATACAAACAAGATACAATCTTTAAATCCTTATTAAGAACCTTAAGGAAAGTGATGGAGCTTGGAGTGTCGATCCGATTTATATATTTTATTATTTATTAATAAAATAACAATATTTTTTCATTTCATACCTTATAATGGTATTTGTATTACGCGTATTAAATTGATGTATAGATATGCTAAGAATGACATCGACCTTAGAACAGTTTTGACACTAGGTGTCACTATTCTTAAGTTAAATATTCCTAGTCGTTGGTTTTGGAATACGGTCGAATTCCTATAACCTAGAAAACTAGCACATGCGTATATTGGAATTGGAGTTCCAATGGTTTAACGTGATGTGCCATGAGTTTTGGAAACTAAAATAGACATGTGGGTATTCATTGGAGTGAATACTGAATGACTCATATGTGATTCCTAATAGTTGGAAGTACACACCACCGTCAATAGGAATCTCCTCGAGTCGAGTAGCATATGTAATCCTTTGACTATATGATAGCATTGATTTTGTGTGATCCTCCACACTTAGATGCCATGTATGTCAGAAACCTTTCATTGACTGGCCTCTAGATGTTCGTTGGATGAGGACCGATGCACTCAGTAATCAAGTGCGAAGCCAGATAGGATCCGTCGGCCCGTATGTGTACCATAAGGGGTTTATGTATCCAAGTTAGTAAAATCACGATTCTTAAATCTTTGGCCAAAGTTGATCACCTAGGGTGGATCGCATCAGTTATGAAGAATCGTCGACATGAGATGTGCGTCTTGGAAACTTGACGATATATTCTATGTTTCCTAAGCACAACTCGGATAGCCTACGACGGAGGGATTGTTAAACATATATAATGACCTCGACTTGTATAGTTCAGAAAGGTCGTTCGTGTTCTTCGAGAATTCGGAGGTGGTCGAATTGCGTACATATTATCTAGGCTTATATGAAGAACGTGTCTGAACTTAGAGAGTCCCAATATGAAGTGTACTCGTTGAGCACTTGGGTAGCCAATTATTTTTTATAAAAGATAATATTCGATATTATAATTATCAACTAAGATAATCAAGTGTTATTGGATAACATTGATTATTTACTTTGACCTAATTGGATTAATTCAATAATTACACAATGGCTTAATTGTAAAATCATAATGATCTCTACTATTTTATGATATTATGGTAATTATAAGTATGTAATAATATGTGGTTTTGGCTTGATTTAATTGGATTAAATCAAGGTGGCAAACATTTAACTAATCCATTTCCTAATCCTTAGCTTGATTTAATTGGATTAAATTAAAGTGTGAGACAATGGAGATTAGTCACACCTAATTATACATATTTGCACAAATTAGATTAAGCCCACTTAAAAGTTGATTACAACTTTTATTAATTAAATATTGCCTAAGTTTTGCTACAAATAGCAAGCTTTATGAAGATTTTAATTTCAAGTTCAAATACAAGCATAAGTAAATTCTTGAGAGATCAGCATAAGTTAGAGAAGTGTTTAGAGAAACTTGTGAGGTCTCTACAATATTTCATCTAGGAAAAATCAAGATTGGATCTTGAAGTGAAGTTTGGATCTTGAAGTCGAGCTTGCACACTATTGAGGTTCTCCAATAATTTCAACAAGGAGAAGTAGATTGGATCTTGCATCAAGCTTACTAGGTAATGTTTGATCTTCTCCCAAGCTATGTTTATTTCTGTATTAGATGCATGATCACATAGCTTAATGTTGAATAAGGCTAATCAATTGTGTTAGGATACTTTAGAAGTATAAACACAACATGCTTGTAATTAGGTTAAAGATGTTCATGTTGGACATTGAACAATTAATTAGAGTTTGGAACTCTAGATTAAAGCTTAGAGCTATGGCTACCATTCTAGATTCACTTGACCACCTTTAGGTGGACTAGAATTGTTCATGAGACATTTCTAATTGGGATTCTAAAATGTTTTGTGTATTGGATTCAAAATTTACGCAAATGCGTATTTAGAATAAATTTATGTTTTTGGAAAAATATTTGATATTTTGAAAAACTTGATTTTTATTCTATAACATGTGTTAATGTTGTTTTTGAAATTAAAAATTAATTTTGGTTGTCTTTGAAGTATTTAGGGAAGACCGGAAGCAATTAGGGTAATAGACCCTAATTGCATAAGCTCTCTGGAAAATTTCCAGAGAGCTGAGCAACTGAGCATTTTTGAAATGAAAATAAAAAAAATTGCAAAGTGGTGCTACAATGCGCGCGCACTGTAGCGCGCGCTTACACTCACTACGCTCGATAAATTTGTTTTACTTCGTTCGGAAGCTTCCAGACTCCGATTCAGTCCCGATTTTTTTCCTATACACTCGTAATGGAATATATTATTTCATTAAAAGATTTAAAATTACACCCATTTCCATTGTTCGGGCACCGATCCGACCCTAGTGGTTCCACCACTGCCCAGCAGAATGGTATCAGTAGCAAGGGCTTAACCACACAACAAATATTTTGAATCTATGCCATATCAATTTTAATTTAATTATGCATAAGACATATTGGATATGTATTGCATGTTTTAAATTAAAAATTTGACCTAATAAAGTTAATGACTTGATTGTCATAAATCTCCCATGAATAGGTGATTACTTAAGGTAATAGTATTAATAATGTCGGGGCATTATTGGATGGTCCGTCTTGTCAATACGGAGATGAATGGGTTCTTAATACTCATATCCAATATCGTTATTAGTGTGAGGGTATAAATGCTCATAACTTAGGTCGCTCCGGTAAAACATTAGATGTAACGTGTTGAGTTAATGTAGGCACCCAATATCGTCATTAGTGTGAGGGTGTACGTACGAAGCTCATTAGTGCACATTGAAAAGTATACACCTAGAACACGTCTTAATCCAATATCGTCATTAGTGTGAGGATAAGAAACGGTTCAGGACCAAACCAGAAGTCACATGAAGTGATTGACCTTGCAGGTGTTGGGTTTCTAGGTTAGTCCCAAGATCAATTGAAGCAATGAAATCATGTGTGAATACTCAAATAAAGTATGGCGGAATCATACTTACATAGATCGGATTTGGTGATGCGAGGAACAACAAAAATCTTCAAGCTTTAACTCCATGTAGCTCACGGTTTTGGCTTGCTTTTGTGCTCCATGTTTTCGGTCCTTCAAGCTCCAAACTTGGTGTGCATTCCATGCCCACGGGTGAGTTTCCCTATCACCTTGGGTGACCCTTATGGTGTGCTAGCACTTGGAAATTTTGCCACAAAATTCCCTTTGGCTTCTCATTTGTTCTCGGCCAAGCAAGAATCAAGAAGAAAATTGGCACCAAGTACCGAATGGGGAGAAAAAGAAAATTGGCCTCTTGGCCGAATTGTGTATGGAGAGAGAGAGAGTGATGTTGTGTGTTGTGTATCTAATACACAAAATGAAATTCAAAAATCCATTTACCAAAATTTGGTACAAGACTTTAAAGCCTTTCAACCACCTCAATCAATCAATGAAAAATGACTAGTTGGCACATCACTCAAAGTGACTAGACATCACATCAATCAAAGTGACTAATGATTTGACGCTTGATGTGACTTGTGGGCTGCACTTGAATTCGAAATGCGAGTGGGCCCGCAAACACTCCCGGGCTCGGGTTCGCTAATTCCGAATTAACGAATTTTCCGTTGCGACGTAATTAAATAATTATGCCTAGCAAAATTACTATTCACGTCGCTAACGAATTAATTCTAAATTAACTCGTTCGCCCGAATTAAAATCTAATTTTAATTCCGCGTCGAAATCCAATTTCGTATAATATATCGAATATATTATTTTATCGATTAATTCCAAATTAATCGTTCTCACTCTTTAAATAATATTTTATCCCAGATAAAATATCTCCGTAATTAATCCCAGATTAATTTTCTCTCTCTTATAATTAATCTCATATTAATAAAGTGCGAGTCATACGTCATCGGTGAATCTTCGGGAAGCGACCCATGAGATCCCCGAATATGTTGGCAGTAAATCCCGTCGTCGGACAATCCGAACACGTACGTACCTAGTACTACATTTTTTTACCGATTTACAAGACATGGTTGGCTTCTAGCAAAGCACCGTGCCTACCCAATTCTCCAGAAATATTCTTATAGGAATATATGATCTATATCAGGCGTAATATACATAGTATTGCGTATTACGATCCAGTATCGGATGTCACGTGCAAGGCCTGATGATTGAATTGTGTTTGCCCCGTATGAAGCACATATCAGATCTCTGGTAACTAGTCTCTATAATCGGATAATCATGACCTAGTCATATTATCCCGATGAGTGCAGTACATAAGAGCACCAGTTCTGTATCCTACGTGATCATCATCTCCACTATGACTGGAGTGATACTTCCGTCTTGACATCACACCCAATACACTAGGAATCTCAATATACCCAGAAGAGGCATACACAGAACCTGTTAAAGCCCTGGACGACCAAAACCAAAGTATATTGATTGTAGCGGTGCAAGTCTCAGGTTAAGACCAAAGACACCTACCCTGATTCGGACTTTCATAGACACATAGTCATACTACCAATGAAATTCCGAGGGGTCTATCCAGAGCGAAGCTGTTTCCGTACCATTGGTAAACACAACCTCCTATTACACTTGCATGAGTATCCTATACCCAAATATATGAGAACTATGCCGTTATTCTCCCACAACGCGAACAAGTGTAATACTAGTCTTTTACGCATTATCGATGTCCAATCTCGATAATACTCCGACTAGGGATATTTAATGATTAAACCTTCGTGGATTGATACTGTCTCATATCATCTCAATCCGGAACTAATCATATGGACCTTTTATCATTTATACATCTTGGTAATCTAATTACAAATGATAAAAGAGCAATTTCCTTTGTCATACAGTTAAGTTGTACAACAACACCATGATCTGTACAAATAGTGATGGTATGGGTCATAATTGTCCAACAATCTCCCACTTGGCCTATAGCCAATCACTCAAGTATCCTACACCCGAACTATGTACGGTTCACTCAAACTTCTGCTGAGGAAAGGCTTTCGTCAGCGGATTTGCATGATTATCATCTGATGCGATTTATTCGATCATCACATCGCCACGATGTATGATCCGAACGAATCAGATGAATATTTGAAGTATATATCTGGATCGTTGATGAGACCATTAATTCTTTGGCCTGTGCTGTAGCCTAGCTCACCTGCTAACAGAACTACTCCTAATCTGATTAGGATTATTATCGATCCAAAAGGCTTCTATGGCTGCCTCAGCTGCAGTAATATTTTGCTTTTATTGTTTGTTCGGTAACAGTATCTTGGTTGGAAGATTTCCAGCTCATTGTTCCGTTATTCAAACTTTATAGTACCGTTGTTACGACTCATAGTCGTTTTTATCGGTTAGGAAACTTACAAAGGTGAACCCAGTCACTTCAAGTTCTCCTTCTCCATAGTATAAGTCAACATCCTTAGTTCATCTAAGATAATTAAGGATATTCTTAACATCGATCCAGTGACTATCACTTGGATTGGCCTGATTGTGACTCCATATGCTCAAAGCATATGAGACACCAGGACGCGTACATTTATTTTAATGTACGAGTTCTCGGAGAGTTTTAACAACTTTAAATCTATCCCAGTAGATCTTTATTCCTAGAATAAAGGTTGTCTCTCCCAAGAATTCTACGGAGAATTTTCATGAAAGCCAAGCTTTCACCGACTGTAATATGGGAATATCATTTCCAAGAAATGACATATCATCATTTATTTAGGACATTCACTGTCAGTGCGCTCCACTAACCTCCTTATATACACAAGAATCATTTTCGTTTTGAATTAAATCATATACCATTATGATTATATCAAAACTATAGTTCCAAGAACTCAATGCTTCCTTCAATCCAAAAATGGATCGAATTAACTTACAAACCTTGTTTGCTCGTTTTGGTACGACAAAACCGTCAGAATGTTATAAACATCCTCCAAAAGGTTTCTGTCAAAATGTCATAAATGAAATATGCAACATCAGCAAGCATTATCCAAATGGATTTAACCATGGCGACAGGTAAAAGGTTTCGTCGTAATCGACACAATGTTGATAACGATACCTTTTCGCTACAAGCCTAGCTTAGTACGTTGGTATGTTTCCTTCCATGTATGTCTTCCTTGAAGACTTATATAGTACCAATAGGCACAATGTCTTTCGGTACATCAACTAGTATCTAAACTTAGTTGATATACATGGAATCCATTTTGGACATCATGACACTTTGCCATAATAAGGAGTCGATACCTTGTATCACTTCCTCACACGTAGTCAGTTTTTCTTCCTCAATAAGATTGACATCTTAACGAGGTGAGATCAGAAACCCATACCTCCCAGGTTGTTTTCTGACTCTCTCCAACTTGAGCGGTTCTTGTGTATTCAAAGATTATTGGTATAGTTTCATCCCTGATGAACTATTTGTGTTCTATTAAGGAATCGGTGCCTGGAACAGTATTACCCCAATTTTCATCAAGTTTTACTTTCCTTCCACTTACCACTGCATATAGGTATTTCTCTTAGGAAAACCGTATGGCGAGCAACAATTACATTGTTCTCTTGTGAGATGTATAAGTACTATACTTTGGTTTCCCTAGGATAACCTACAACTTAGGCACTTATCCGATTTGGGTTCTAGTTTGGTATCATCCAAACATATGCCTTGCATACCCAAATCTTCAGGAATGAGAAAACCCAGTTTCTTTCCTGTTCATATCTAATGTGAAGTCTGTCAAACAGATTATTATGGAACCTTATTCAAAATAAGTTTTACATTGTTTAAACCTTATCCCTTGAAGGAAATGATAGCTCAGATCATGTCCAAAAAAATTTGGTTTCTCTGTTCGGACACACCGTCAAATTGACGTGTTCCGGGAGGAGTCCTCATTGAAAGAATACTATACTCTTTCAAGTATTTTAGAAACTTATTACTTAAGTATTTTCCATCATGGTCTAACCGTGACGGTTTAATACTTTTTCCGATCTGTTCGTCTACTTCGTGTTGAAACTCTAAAAGTTTCCGATCCGTGTTTCAAAAGAAACACATAACCATAACGCGATGCCACATCCGTAAAGGTCACGAAACATTCATATCCACCTCTAGCCTAGCTAGACATGGGCCCACTTACGTCACTATGAACGATGGCTAACAAATCGGTGGCACTTGCACTTTTACCAAGTAAAGGTGTTTTAGACACTTTGCCTAATAAACTAGATTCGTAGACATTATTTGAATAGAATCAAATCCGTCATAGTATCCACTCTTCGAAATTGTGGATATACGAGTCATGTTTAATAAGTCCCAGACAACAATGCCACAAATAATTCTCAACTGATTTAGTCAGTTTGAGCTATTTGTTTGTCCTATCATACGTTTGAGATTTATTTATATTCAAAATATAAATATTGTTATTCACATCTAATGTGGTTATCTCAATATCATCTTTATAAAATAAAACACTTTAGCGTTCTAGAATATAAAGGTATACCCGCAACGGGTTAAACCCTGATATAGAGATAATGTTCCTAGTCAAACTAGTTATATTATAACAGTTTCCTAATTTAAGTACACAACCAAAGGGTAGTTCCTAAACTTAGGTTTCTACGGTTAAAACAGCGACTTTCGTCCCGTTTCCGATTCGTAGATATATCTCATCTGAAGTCAGTATCCTGCTTTTCAGCAGATTCTGCACATCAGTACATATTTATGTACCTCACTTAGTATCTAAAATCCAATTTTAATAGTAGTAGTGAACATATTTATAACAAACATATTTGAAGTCGGAGCCTTGCACCGTCTTCACTTCCTTCATGTCTGCCTTGTCCATACGGCAGTATGCTTCCAGTGAACCCGTTTGCTATAGTTTAGGCAGACATTTTGGGATATGTCCTTTGTCTTCCTAGATGATTATATTGATTTTTGCCTTTGCCTCTTTTCCACACCCCAGAAGCCTTCGGCCAAGCCTTGGCCTTCTAGAATGTCGAAATAAGATGCGCCTTGCGCTTCTTGCCTTATTGCAAACTTTGGCTTTGTCTCCTAGAGTATAGCCATTAACTCTCCAAGAGTTTTCTATTGCAATTAGTTCTTCTAAGATCTAAGGATAGATCTATGAAGATCCTTCAATTTCATTATCATACGATAATGATCTAATCCTTAGTTCTGACTAAGAAATTAAGGAGTCTTTTGCGGCAAGCATAACTGATTAAACACTAAAGTTATCATCACATGAATATTCTAAATATCATGTTCTACTATTTGCTCTACTCCGGGCTTAGGTTCGAGACGTCACTATATCAAATAAAGTAACTTCTCGATTTCCAGGACTATCTTGAGGTTTTATTCCCAATTTGAAAATTAAAGCCGTTTAAATACATTTTCACCCAGGATTATGTTTAAACACTAATCTTTCATTTATCTTGATCGCTATAGTCCAACTATCCAATCAATGATTTTAGGTACTATTTATTATAATGATTACTATAGTCTAACTATATAATCAACTATAATTTAATAGGTTAAATTCAATTATATTGATTACTATAATCCATTTATAAAATCAACTATTAATTGAAGTAGTTTGAATATAATCCAACTGTTTAATTTAAAACAACGATTAAATATTAGTCCAACTAATATATTAATTTATTTGACGAAAAATTGAAATGAGCGCGTATGGCAAGTAACTAAACGAATATTGCAAATTTAATACTTGCCTCCCACTATTTTTCGGCGAGTCTCTAACCCTATGTGAAGTACTCGGGAAATCTTGTTTCCTAGTGGGCTAGGATCCCGTTAAATAACAAACAATCTTGACTTTGGCCAACAAATTGTATGATAATTAACTAGGTAGATATCTAAGATCAATTGGATCTCATCCAATTCCTAGATCGAGTAGGTGGACATCCAAGTCCGAAACATATATCTTATATATGCCAATATATCCAATATATTGCCTAACATTTTTCCTCTGAATCAATTAAGCCTTGGCTTTGGCACAACAAACTTAATGATCCCAGTTAAGCGTGACCCATTGACTATAGAAAGCTTCATAATCAATGTCGATGGACAAGAAGTGATCTTGAAATTTGGCCAACAAATTACAACTTGGACAAGACACCGATATGGAACAAAGCTTTCATGATTCAAACACATCCGCGACGGACAAAGGTTTTGACTTTGGCCAACAAACCAGTGCCAATCTTGGAGCTTAAGTAAGAATCACTCAAGGGAATGAAAAACGCTTAATATGTGTTGAGGGTTTTTTCGCGTAAATTGGCAACCAATTTATTATCTTTGTTAAGGTCTCATCATCATACACCATTAAACATGCATTCTAAACAAATAATAAGACGCGTATAAATAAATATAATAATGATATGAGGATGGATATTTAAAACATTGTTCCTAGAACAAATCTCTCAATTTCCTCTCTCCCGCTAGCACAAGTATTACTTCTACCCGATTATATAACACTTCTAAAGAAACCTCATTTACATTGAGGGGAATAGGTGAGAAGAGAAATACACAGAGTCAAGAGGTAATAGGCTGGACACGCAGGTCCAATTAATAAATTCTAAATTTATTACAACAATTTCCAAAATTTCACTCACCCATCTAATATCCATCTGATATACATTATTCATACATCGCATCCATGTATTCACACAAGCATGTTATCAATCAATCTAATCCAATTAATTAATCTGAAAATTAATGACCATCCAATGTTCAAACAACGATTTGATTTTGCGCGAGTCCGACTCGTTTTACGAATAAGTACACAAAGTACGAATTCTTGAATTATATTAAACTACAATATTAAATCCAATTTAATTTGTATTTAATACTAATTATATATTTAATTGTAAATTAAATATTACACTTTATTAATGAACCTTTAGCGACTTAGATTCTAAATCTAATCTTTACGGGTCTCAAAGCCCGCTTAACATCCAATGTTAATTTAATTTAAAGTCCAATGGGCTTTCAATTAATTTCTTAAGGCATGGACTTTTGGTCAATATGGGTCAAACTCAAATACCAAATCCCATTTAAGGAATCACCCTTATTTGCCAATGATGAGTGGTATTTATACCACTATTTCCCACTCATTTGACCTAATGTTTTGTATTGTTTCTCGAGATTTATGAACGTTTTGATGTGTTTTGTTGTTATTTTGCAGATAAATAAAGTTTGGACAGCACTGGAAGCAATTTGGGACAAAACCGGACAAAAATGGGTCAACTGGAATAATTTCATCTTCTTCGCGTCGCGACGCTGTAGCCTTGCGCGCCGCGACGCCCAACGTGCGCCGGTTCCACTAACATGCGCCTGGTCAACAAATCAGATTTTGAGAAGTTTGACTTTGCTAACGTGCGCCGTGCCACGTGTCAACATCACAACGGAGATGCTAAAAATGCGCCGTGCCACGTGTCGAAATCTTATTGCTTGGACGGCCACCGCCCCACGTGTCATCCTACGTGTCGCCACATCATCGTCCACATCAGCAGCCACGTCAGCAAGTCAACCGAGTCAACATGCCACGTCATCATCAGCCAATCACAGCGCGACACGTGTCAACATCTCATTCGTCCGACGGCCGCCGCCCCACGTGTCGCCACGTCGCCTTCCACATCATCAGCATGACGCAAGCAATGACGTCATGAACAGTTGACACGTCAGCATGACGTAAGCAGTGACGTCATGAACAGTGCCACGTCAGCGGATCAGATCTGAGTCAACGAATCAGCAAGTGACACGTGTCACTGTAGCGCGCGGCGCGACGCGCGTCCAGCGTCGCGACGCGCGCACCCCATCGAAGCCTATAAATTCAGCACCCGATTTCAGAAATTTGTATCCCATCCTCTCTCTTCAATTCCTTCTAAAGAGAGAGTTTCTCTCTCTAAAAGTCTTTAGTTTTTACTTTTTTACTTTTGTAAATAATTTTTAATTACTTTTTGTAATAATATTAGTAATTTATTTTTACTATTTACTTTCTTTTGCAGTTTTTACTATTTACTATTTACTTTTTACCGTTTTTACTATTTACTTTTTACTTTTTACAGTTTTTACTATCTACCGTGATGAGGTAATTTCCTTATGTTCGGGTGAAAGGTAATATCTTTTACTAATACTATTTAGATTCATCTCCCTTAAAATAATATATTTACTATTTAAATTGGACTTAATCAGGATACCGCCAGATTGGTCGGTGGGTAATAAAATATATATTCCGCCTTTATGGCTGGTTATTTTGGTTCCGCCTTTATGGCTGGTTATTTTGGTTCCGCCTTTATGGCTGGTTATTTAGGTTCCGCCTTTATGGCTGGTAATAATCACAAGTTTATATATTATTTTAATGGGAGATATCTAAATAAGTAGTAGTAGAATTAATTCCTTTTACCTTAACATTTTATTTTATTTTACTTTTCAATATTTTTTTTTATGTCTTTTATTTTTATGTTTTTATTAGTCCTAGTTATGTGTTAGTTAATTAGGGGTTGTGATGACTTTTAATATCACTAGTTTATAAGGGATTATTTTATAGTTTGGGTGATTTATAAGTTTACTTATTAAGTCTTAAGCTTAATGCTTCTTATTGTCTGATCACCAATAAGATTGAAATGGTAAATCTAAAATGAACTAGACATAGGGATTTTAGGTTTCAGCCTTAGACTTAATAGCCCACGATCTTCCTTGAGGATAGATAACCCTTTAATAGATTTCCTTACAGGATAGGAATATACCTGTCGGGCGGGGGTAGCCATAATTGGAACTTAGACTTAATGAATCCAGGTAATGTGGTTGACATAGGAATATGGTTCAATTGAGTTATACTGGGTATTTGTAGTTGACCATCGGAAGAGGCTCTTACATAATTTAGTGTTCCAGGTTAGTAAACTGATTTATTACACAAACATAAAATAATCACTTCATCTTTTAAATGATATTAAAGGAAATCACAACCTTATATCTTTTTATCTGTTATTTTCCTTAGTATTTTCTTTTGTCTTTTATTTATTTATTTAGCAAATCTACAAACAACCAAATCAATCAAGCAATCAATTCCATTCTCCCTTTAATTAGATATTTGTAAATAAATAGATTCAATAATTAATAACAACAGTAGGAATTAAGTCCTCGTGGGATCGATATTTTTATACTACTTGAACGATACGTGCGCTTGCGTTATACGTGTGTGTTTACGAATGGTCAAGTTTTTGGCGCCGTTGCCGGGGACTTATATTTCTTGAGTTGTTAATTTTGAAGCTATCTAATTTACTTGTATCTAATTTTCTTTATTTTTATCTGTAATTTTTATTACTTTCTTTTGATTTCAGGTGACTTAAAAATGGAACATTACTGGGAGATTGAAAGATTACGTGCTTTACAAGAAGATACACCCCAAATCTGGGAGCAACAATCCGGTTTTCTGAGGCCTGTTGTCGAGCCCAATGATTATCACTGGATGCTAGAACCAAGCAATGCTACATTTGTTCATCAGAACGAAATGGGGAGATGTGTGATTTGTGATAGTAACCACCCGAGCGATCAATGTATATATCGATCAGAGTGGGAGAATTTCTGGAGACAATCATGCTATGAAGAGCCATCACATTTCACAGAACCACATTTTCCATCTTATCCACCATCTACCTTTGATCTTCATCAACAACCAGAACCATCCGAGGAAGATCAATTGATTCACATGTTCATGGAACAGACAGCTCAATTTGATGCACAAGTTCAGAGTAACACAGAATCCATACAAAGAATGACAGATCAGATCAGACAATTCACAGAAAACCAGAACTACATACCTCAAGAATCAGTTCCAGATGACACTGATGAAGCCTTCAATTACCAATCATTTCACAATGACATTTCAACAGAGGAGGAGGCTGAGCAGTATCAACAACCAGAGGTATCAGTTCAGGAACCCGAACCGGCAAAGTCTCGATTTGATTTCTATTATTCTGACTCTGACGAGGAGGAAGCTGATCCATTTATACCAACTGCACCAACAACGGAGGATCAAACTTTCAAGCCTCAAAATGAAGATCTTGGAGATTCTATTGCACAAATATTTGATGAAGATCTACCTAAGCCAATCATTTCACCCAGATCAGAGGATGAAGACCTAAAATCTAACATTTCTTTTCATCCTCAGGTTGAAAATTTTGATGCATGTATTTCACAGATGACAGATGAAGAGCTGAATGCAGAAATTTTCAAATACATCTGCGAAGAAAAGGTGGAGCAAAAAGAAGAGCAAATGGAGGAGCAAATGTCAGAACTTAATAAAGATCTAGAGCATTCAGGAAAAACATCGCTGTTTTGGGGAGTACAAATCAAAGATATCACCCAAAAGCTCGAAAAAATGGAATTTCCATTTCAAGTCAAGCACCATACGAGACCTCCTGATTTTCTTTCTTTCTTTTCAGGAACCACTGGAGCAAAAAGGAGTAAAAAGGTGGCACGAGCATTGAATGAGACAAAATTCTTTTTGCCACTTTACCGTTGGAAGAGACCATTCAAAAGCAACGCTCACGGGATTGTCCTTAATCGGACATCCAAAACGACATTGAAACCTCCTTAACAGATGAATTTCAGTCACGTCTGGCTGAAGACGAAAAATTCAGCGCTAGCAGGGAGGCAACCCATGCAATTTGTTGTAATTTATTTTTTCATGTTTTGTGTGAACTTTTTAATTTTGTGTGTTATTTTTGTAGGGAAAGGCACAAACGAAGCATTTTAAGACAGAAGGAATTGTTTTTGGCAATCAAAGATGAGAAACAATTCATTAGCAATGGCTGAATAAGGAATGAAATCTTGAGACGCATTCTAATGAATTTATACTAAGCGAGTGGCGTATTGCATACACAATTCCGTTACCTTAATTATTGCTTTGATTCGCTTTTCTGTTGTAATTATTTTTATTTTCGTAGACAGGATCCAGACTTTTTGACCTTTCACGATTTGTTTTGTTGTTTAGCTAACAAACGTCCTCTGGAAGATATTAGTGCTATTATTACTCACCCTTTTTCAGGTACTATAAATTCAGCCCGTCATTGCACTTTTGAAGGCATCTTGATTTGAAAAAGAAATACATAAAAAAAAATGGAAGCCACTTCAAGAAGACGAGTTGAAAACATCTGTGTGTTTTGTGGTAGTACTGTTGGTACTAAACCACAATACATAGAAGCAGCACGGGAATTGGGTCGAGTTTTAGCTGCAAGGAATATGCACCTAATATATGGCGGAGGAAATCTCGGACTTATGGGGATCGTTTCAAAAGCCGTACAGGAATGAGGCAGTCATGTTTTGGGAATCGTCCCAAAACCCTTGGCAGAGGCAAATCTTATTGGATCATCAAACGGAGAGGAACTGATCGTATCAGGTATGCCTGAACGCCTGGTAGAAATGATTAACCGTGCTGATGCTTTTATCGCTTTGCCAGGTGGATTGGGTACATTGGAGGAAATTTTTATAGTTCTATCTTGGGCGAACCTGAACATACACCAGAAACCAATTGGTTTGCTCAACGTTGATGGATTTTATGATTTTCTTTGTGTGTTTCTTGATGATGCTCGAAGAAATGGGTTCGTTTCGAAACCTATGAAAGAACTCCTCTTCACTGCCAGACTTGCTCCAGATCTAATAGACCAACTCATAGCCTATGAACCACAAGTTGACCCTATCATTTCAAAGATAAATTGGTCTGAGGACGATCGTGGTAAGAGGCGTCGAATTAATCTGGATCTTAACCTTTAATTTCCTGTAGATTTCAGCTAACCAGGTACAACCTTCTAACTCTCCTTTTACTGTTTAAGACATTGGGGACAATGTCTCATTTAGGTTTGGGGGAGAAATTTAGTTGATTAGTACCTTGTTTTTAGTTTGAATGTTGTTTTTATTTTTAGTCCAAAATTTTTCGAAAAATACAAAAAAATTGAAAAATTTTCAAAAATTACAAAAAATATTTTGCATTTTTTGTTTTTATTTTGACTAAAAAGGTGAAATTGGTAAAAGATAGCCGAGTAAGGAATTTTCACTCCTGAGACGTATCTCAAACCTATTTCGAAACAGGTTAATTTTTGTTTATTTCATTTTGAATTATTTAATTTGTGAATTCTCCTTAACACTGACTAAAATGGATCTTCATATGTTCAGTTGACAGGTATTATGAACTTACATGGAACATACAGTCATGAGCTAAAATTGAAAAGTTTGTAATATTCAGTGCTATAGTTTAATTGGAAGAAGCATCTCTAAATAGTGATGGAGTAAAAAAAAAAAAAAAAATCAGAAAAATCAGAAAATTATTCCATTGCTACAAAAAGGTGTGAAATCTGTTAGAACTTTAGGACAAAAATATTACTCTCTTATCAACTGCACTTATGACTGTTGTGGGCAAAAATGAGTTGATTAATATTTTGTTGATTGTGTATATGAAGAATGGTAAAAATAATCGGAGAATTTACTTATTCGGTAATTTAGAAAGAAACAAAACAACTAGTAACTTGGAGTAGAATTTTCACCTGATTAGTCACTAACTTCTTTATTCTCTTTTCGCTTGTCTTTTTTGCTTTTGTGTGCATTAGTTTTAACTAACTTTTTACTTTTGTAAAATGTTTGTGGGTATCATTGCTGTAAGCCCTCACGAGACTACACTCGTCCACTAGGGACACCTAGGGGTTTAAAGGCTTGTTGCATATGCTAAATGCAACCGTGATCCCTACGAAAGTGGCTTAGTTAAATTTTATTTTCATGTTATTTTATTTTCTGTTTTGCTCGAGGACTAGCAAAATGTTAGGTTTGGGGGTGTGATGAGTGGTATTTATACCACTATTTCCCACTCATTTGACCTAATGTTTTGTATTGTTTCTCGAGATTTATGAACGTTTTAATGTGTTTTGTTGTTATTTTGCAGATAAATAAAGTTTGGACAGCACTGGAAGCAATTTGGGACAGAACCGGACAAAAATGGGTCAACTGGAATAATTTCATCTTCTTCGCGTCGCGACGCTGTAGCCTTGCGCGCCGCGACGCCCAACGTGCGCCGGTTCCACTAACATGCGCCTGGTCAACAAATCAGATTTTGAGAAGTTTGACTTTGCTAACGTGCGCCGTGCCACGTGTCAACATCACAACGGAGATGCTAAAATGCGCCGTGCCACGTGTCGAAATCTTATTGCTTGGACGGCCACCGCCCCACGTGTCATCCTACGTGTCGCCACATCATCGTCCACATCAGCAGCCACGTCAGCAAGTCAACCGAGTCAACATGCCACGTCATCATCAGCCAATCACAGCGCGACACGTGTCAACATCTCATTCGTCCGACGGCCGCCGCCCCACGTGTCGCCACGTCGCCTTCCACATCATCAGCATGACGCAAGCAATGACGTCATGAACAGTTGACACGTCAGCATGACGTAAGCAGTGACGTCATGAACAGTGCCACGTCAGCGGATCAGATCTGAGTCAACGAATCAGCAAGTGACACGTGTCACTGTAGCGCGCGGCGCGACGCGCATCCAGCGTCGCGACGCGCGCACCCCATCGAAGCCTATAAATTCAGCACCCGATTTCAGAAATTTGTATCCCATCCTCTCTCTTCAATTCCTTCTAAAGAGAGAGTTTCTCTCTCTAAAAGTCTTTAGTTTTTACTTTTTACTTTTGTAAATAATTTTTAATTACTTTTTGTAATAATATTAGTAATTTATTTTTACTATTTACTTTCTTTTGCAGTTTTTACTATTTACTATTTACTTTTTACCGTTTTTACTATTTACTTTTTACTTTTTACAGTTTTTACTATCTACCGTGATGAGGTAATTTCCTTATGTTCGGGTGAAAGGTAATATCTTTTACTAATACTATTTAGATTCATCTCCCTTAAAATAATATATTTACTATTTAAATTGGACTTAATCAGGATACCGCCAGATTGGTCGGTGGGTAATAAAATATATATTCCGCCTTTATGGCTGGTTATTTTGGTTCCGCCTTTATGGCTGGTTATTTTGGTTCCGCCTTTATGGCTGGTTATTTAGGTTCCGCCTTTATGGCTGGTAATAATCACAAGTTTATATATTATTTTAATGGGAGATATCTAAATAAGTAGTAGTAGAATTAATTCCTTTTACCTTAACATTTTATTTTATTTTACTTTTCAATATTTTTATTTTATGTCTTTTATTTTTATGTTTTTATTAGTCCTAGTTATGTGTTAGTTAATTAGGGGTTGTGATGACTTTTAATATCACTAGTTTATAAGGGATTATTTTATAGTTTGGGTGATTTATAAGTTTACTTATTAAGTCTTAAGCTTAATGCTTCTTATTGTCTGATCACCAATAAGATTGAAATGGTAAATCTAAAATGAACTAGACATAGGGATTTTAGGTTTCAGCCTTAGACTTAATAGCCCACGATCTTCCTTGAGGATAGATAACCCTTTAATAGATTTCCTTACAGGATAGGAATATACCTGTCGGGCGGGGGTAGCCATAATTGGAACTTAGACTTAATGAATCCAGGTAATGTGGTTGACATAGGAATATGGTTCAATTGAGTTATACTGGGTATTTGTAGTTGACCATCGGAAGAGGCTCTTACATAATTTAGTGTTCCAGGTTAGTAAACTGATTTATTACACAAACATAAAATAATCACTTCATCTTTTAAATGATATTAAAGGAAATCACAACCTTATATCTTTTTATCTGTTATTTTCCTTAGTATTTTCTTTTGTCTTTTATTTATTTATTTAGCAAATCTACAAACAACCAAATCAATCAAGCAATCAATTCCATTCTCCCTTTAATTAGATATTTGTAAATAAATAGATTCAATAATTAATAACAACAGTAGGAATTAAGTCCTCGTGGGATCGATATTTTTATACTACTTGAACGATACGTGCGCTTGCGTTATACGTGTGTGTTTACGCCGGTCAGCCAAGAAACCAATTTAGGCCCATTAGGCCCAATTAAAATTAAAGGTCCATTAAGTCATAATTGGACTTTATGGATATGGCTTTGGGCCCAATTGGATCCAACCAATTAGCCTAAACCAAACTTGGCCCAACCAAGCCCATTAAGCCCAATTACAACTTTACAAGCCCAATTCCAAATTTGGCCCAATTAATTAAATTACCAAATTTCCAAATTTCATAATTTAATTAACCTAAAGTGTATGTCATAATTAATTAACTAAATTAACATTTCAAAACATCAATTTACATAATTAATCATGCTAATTATCATCAAAACATGTCCAACACATTTGAATCAAAAAATCATATCATTTTACATGCTACATAGTCACAGCATTTTAGGGGTTTTATTGTCCGATTCAGTTTCAATCCAATTAAATCCACAATCAACATTTCCCAAATGATTTCAACTCATCCAATGATCAAAATAAAAAAAATACCATGACTTAGGGCAACATTACACATTCGGCCAAGCCATAATTTTGGGGAAAATTTGATCCAATCTAATTTTCACAAAATTGATCACAAATAACTCCAAGTCATTCATTAACAAGCATGCTCAAACAAGTAATTTCACTCAAACATGCTCAAATTCAATTTACCCAAATTTTACCCTAATCAAATTTCATGCTCAAAATGGCTCAAGATACCATTGTTGGGTTTTAGGTTAGTCTCAAGATCAATGCAAGCAATGAAATCACGTGTGAATACTCAAATAAAGTATGGCAGAATCATACATACATAGATCAGATATGACGATGCGAGGAACAATAAAAATCTTCAAGCTTTAACTCCATGTAGCTCACGGTTTTGGCTTGATTTTGTGCTCCATGTTTTCGGTCCTTCAAGCTCCAAGCTTGGTGTGTATTCCATGCCCACTGGTGAGTTTCCCTATCACATTGGGTGACCCTTATGGTGTGCTAGCACTTGGAAATTTTGCCACAAAATTCCCTTTGACTTCTCCTTTGTTCTCGACCAAGCAAGAATCAAGAAGAAAATTGGCACCAAGTACCGAATGGGGAGAGGAAGAAAATTGGCCTCTTGGCCAAATTGTGTAGGGAGAGAGAGAGAGTGATGTTGTGTGTTGTGTATCTAATACACAAAATGAAATTCAAAAATCCATTTACCAAAATTTTGTACAAGGCTTTAAAGCCTTTCAACCACCTCAATCAATCAATGAAAAGTGACTAGTTGTCACATCGCTCAAAGTGACTAGACATCACATCAATCAAAGTGACTAATGATTTGACGCTTGATGTGACTTGTGGGCCGCACTTGAATTCGAAATGCGAGTGGGCCCGCAAACACTTCCGGGCTCGGGTTCGCTAATTCTGAATTAACGAATTTTCCATTGCGACGTAATTAAATAATTATGCCTAGCAAAATTACTATTCACATCGCTAATGAATTAATTCTAAATTAACTCGTTCGCCCGAATTAAAATCTAATTTTAATTCCGCATCGAAATCCAATTTCGTATAATATATCGAATATATTATTTTATCGATTAATTCCAAATTAATCGTTCTCTCTCTTTAAATAATATTTTATCCCAGATAAAATATCTCCGTAATTAATCCTAGATTAATTTTCTCTCTCTTATAATTAATCCCAGATTAATAAAGTGCGAGTCATACGTCATCGGTGAATCTTCAGGAAGTGACCCATGAGAACCCCGGATTTGTTGGCAGTAAATCCTGTCGTCGGACAATCCGAACACGTACGTACCTAGTACTACGTTTTTTACCGATTTACAAGACATGGTTGGCTTCTAGCAAAACACCGTGCCTACCCAATTCCCCAGAAATATTCTTATATGAATTTATGATCTATATTAGGCGTAGTATACGTAGTATTGCGTATTACGATCCAGTATCGGATGTCACGTGCAAGGCCTGGGGCTGGAATTGTGTCTACCCCGTATGAAGCACATATAAGATCTCTGGTAACTAGTCTCTATAATCGGATAATCATGACCTAGTCATATTATCCCGATGACTGCAGTACATAAGAGCACCAGTTTCGTATCCTACGTGATCATCATCTCCACTATGACTGGAGTGATACTTCCGTCTTGACATCACACCCAATACACTACGATTCTCAATATACCCAGAAGAGGGGTACACAAAACCTGTTAAGGCCCTGGACGACCAAAACCAAAGTATATTGATTGTCGCAAGTATTAGCGGTGCAAGTCTCAGGTTAAGACCAAATACACCTACCCTGATTCGGACTTCCATAGACACATAGTCATACTACCAATAGAATTTCGAGGGGTCTATCTAGAGCGAAGCTATTTCCGTACCATCGGTAAACACAACCTCCTATTACACTTGTATGAGTATCCTATACCCCAAATATATGAGAACTATGCCGTTATGGTCCCACAACGCGCACAAGTGTAATACTCTTCTTTTACACATTATCGATGTCCAATCTCGATAATACTCCGACTAGGGATATTTAATGATTAAACCTTCGTGGATTGATACTGTCTCATATAATCTCAATCTGGAACTAATTTTATGGACCTTTTATCATTTATATATCTTGGTAATCTAATTACAAATGATAAAAGAGCAATTTCCTTTGTCACACAATTAATTTGTACAACAACACCATGATCTGTACAAATAGTGATGCTATGGGTCATAATTGTCCAACAGCAGGTCTACCTAATGAGTTTACAAAGGCCAATATTGTCATTAGTGTGAGGCTGGAGTAAATGTCATGGGGTCCACTTCCAGCTATGAAATTTTGATAGTCAAATTTCTATTTTTCCGTTTAGCGAGATTACAGAATTACGTAAAGTATTGGGAGAGCACTAACAGATTTAAATTTTCATAATAAATTAGTGTTATCACTTTTGAAATGAAAATTGTTCTGCTACTACTCCAAGATGTCGTCTTGTAGATGGCTACCACTAATCCATTGATGAAACTTTTGGATTCCTATTAGCTAAAAGGAGCCGAGAACTATTTAGAATGGGAAATGAACATACGTCTTGTCTTGGAGTATGAAAAGTTGACTTATGTCACGATCAATCCACTGTCTATTGATATCGATCCTGACTCCAATCCAAAAAAGCGAGAAACTTTTGATAGATGGAAGGATGATAACCTGAAGGTGAAATCCTACATCTTGGGATCGATGGTTCCAGATTTGCTGAGATAGTACATTGAAGTACCAGATGCTTGGAGCATCATACGAACACTCATGGAGTTGTTCGAGGCAAATCAAGAGATGTAACTTTATTGAAGGTCTAAGGAATTGTTCCGTGTTGAACTCAAGGAGGGAGGAGCTGTTAGCACTAATGTTTTGAATATGATAGACCAAATTCGATATCTGGAACGACATAACATTGTGTTTGATGAACGACTAGGCTGTAATTTGAATTTGTCTTCTTTTCCTTGTTATTTTGCTGGCTTTGTATTGAATCTCCATATGCATTCAATGCAAGCCACATACTAAGAACTTCATAACATACTACGCACGGCGGAACAAGATTCGAAGAAAGACAACCCCACACTGTATCTCCATGGTGGAGCTGGCTGTTCAAAGACTTCTGGGAAGTTAAAGAAAATCAAGATGGGGAAGAAGAAGATATCAAAGAAAAACTCCAAGAAGCACAAAGGCGCAAAACCGAAAGTAGCTCATGATCAATGTCTATAATGCAAGAAGTCTAGACACTGGAAGAAGGACTGTCAAGAGCTTAAAGCATGACCCTCATTTACGCTTTATATTTTTCCAATTATTGACATCTCATTAGCCTTAGATGTAAATAGTGGATGAGTGTTAGACACTGGCAGTCCTACTCATATTTGCAATTCCCTGTAGGAAATGAGGGTTAAAAGAAGGCTAAATAAAGGGGAGATCCAGCTTAGAGTTGGCAATGGCGAGACATTGGATGTCAAGGTCATAGGAACAATTATTCTAGATCTCCCAAATGGATGTAAATTAGATTTGCATGACTATTATTATGTTCCTTCAATTATCAGAAAAATAATATCACTGCCAATATTAGATAATGAGGGATATAAAATAAACATTAAGGAAGAATCTTTATGTTTGTATGATAAAGAAAATTTATTGAAATATGAATGTTCTTTATCAAACAGCCACTATGTTTTGGAAACAATTAGAGATGTCTTTAATATAGAGAAAAATACAAATAGGAAGTCTGAACTAAATAATACTGAATTATAGCATATGAGATTGGGCCACATAGGTGTTAGACGTCTATCCAAATTGGTAAAGGATGGTTTGATTGAAAATCTTACCTTTGATCCTTATCTGATTTGTGAGTCATGTATCAAAGGAAAGATGACAAAGGCCTCATTTCAAGGTATATGACTGATAAGTGCGGTTTATACCCACTTATTATGGCATTCTTAGCTTACTATTTTGTTATGTTTCGTGTCATTTAATGTATTTTTAGATTCTTTCATGTCTTATTTATAGGAAGCATTAAAACATCAATAATGGATTAAATACGAGTGTTTTGGGAACTTTCGGAAGCATCGGACGCGCATGGGAGCGACAGGAAATAGAACGCAGGAACTAGTGAAGATTTTATCACTGGCGCCGCAGCGCCCAAGTCCTGGCACCGTAGCACCAGCGAGTAGATCACGTGTTCAATACAAACTCCCGAGAGATTGGCGCCGCAGCGCCCAAGCCTAGGCGCCGCGGCGTTGCGTACCTGACACATTCCAGAAACATAAATTTAGGGTTTTTAAGATACCTAATAACTCTAGGGCTCTATTATAAATACATTAGTTCATCCACAACTCAAAAAAGAGGCTAATACACAGCACAAAACACAAAAACACATATTTTAAAGAGATCCAAGGAGGAGGATTGAAGAGCAACAAGAGGAGACAAGGGCGGTGACGTCCGAAGAGGGAGAGATTCAATTCAGGTTTTATCTTCTTGTTTCTTTCTTGGAACTCTAATGATTTCCATTAGATTCATGACTTTTTTATCATTGTTTTTATCTTTTGTCATGAACTAAACTCCTTAATTCTGGAGAATGATGTAACTGATGCTTGAACCTTGTAATTGTTTGTCAATTTTGTTATGAAGTTTTATTCAGTTTTTTTGTATTCTCTTAAGTTTAATGCCTTGTGTTTGCTGGCCACAAATATGATGATATATGTTTGAAATCTATCACTCGAGAAAGGGGATTTTGAATAGATATAGAGAATATAATCTAGGAGTTTTATAGAGTTCGAGAGAATATATAAGTTCCTTTGAAGTCGTTAACATAGAATCACAAAGCGTAATGAATTGTTAACTATTAGATTTTTATAGAGATATCGAAGTCTATAGTTGATGATATTTTCACTCGGCACTGGAGAGAGGGAGTGGATATTTTAGGAATATTGACTTATAAATAATATAACTGAACAAAGATTAATTGGCATGAAAAATACATAGGTGACAGCTAGGTGAAATCGGACTCTAGAATCTCTATCGTATTAGTTCCTCATATCTAAGTATTTTTATATTATATTAATTTAATTAAATCTTTGTTAATTATGTCTAAATAAAGTTAGGATTATCAATTGTAGTGTTAAGTGTGAGTTAACGCAATACTTGTGGGTTCGACACTCTTCACTCATATTTATAATAAAACTTGACACCGTGCACTCTTCACTCATTTCAAGGTGTAGGACACCGTGCTGGAGATTTACTGGAGCTAATACACATCGATATGTGTGGTCCATTAAATCATGTCGCTCATGACGGTTCGACATACTTTGTGACTTTCACAGATGACAAATCTAGATATGAATATGTCTATCTGATGAAACATAAGTCAGAAACATTTGACAAGTTCAAAATATTCTGAAATGAAGTAGAAATACAAACCAGTAAATTCATCAAATGCCTTAGATCAGATTGAGGCGGTGAATACATGAGTGAAGAATTCAGAAAATATTTAAGGGAGAATGAAATTCTCGCCTAATATAGCCCACTAGGAACACCTCAACACAATGGAGTGTCTGTGCGTAGAAATCGTATTGTATTTGATATGGTGCGAACAATGATGAGCTATACAGATCTTCCTTATTACCTTTGGGGTTACGCTTTACAAACTGCTGCCTACATACTTAATAGTGTTCCATCGAAAGCTATTTCTACGACCCTCTATCAGATATGGTTCGTTAGAAATCCAAGTCTTAAACATTTAAAGATTTGGGGTTGTTATGCATACGTTAGAATTGTGTAGCGGGATAAACTAGCACCTAGAGGGTATAAATGTAGGTTCGTTGGACATCATGATAATTCTATGGGATATCAATTCTACGATTCCGAACAACGAAATGTATTTGTTATCCGCTTTGTAACTTTTCTTGAAAAGCAATTTTTGAGAGAAAGTGGGAATTGTAGAGAGATTAAACTTGATGAGTTTGATCCAAACATTAAGGAACCTGAGATAGAACCAGAGATCCAACTAGGTGAATGATCTAAAACATAGGTTCTACGTAAGTCGAATAGAATATCAAGGCCTCTTGAGAGATTATTTTTAACATCTGATGTGAGCCTTGATGTTCTCCTCTTGGAGGAAGCAGATCCGACTACGTATAAGGAAACGATATTGGATATCAATTCGAGAAAATGGCAAGAAGCCATGAAATCCGAAATGGATTCAATGCATGCCAATCAATTCTGGGACTTAGTTGAACTTTCTGAAGAAGTTAAAACTATTTGCTGTAAATGGGTTTACAAAAGGAATTGAGGGCCCGATGGAAAGGTGGAAACCTTTAAGGCCCGACTGCTAGCGAAAAGGTTACACTCAAAATCCTGAGATTGACTATGAGGAAACTTTTTCACCAGTAGTCATGCTAAAATCCATTAGGATTCTTTTAGACGTCACTCCATATCACAACTATGAGATATGGCAGATGGATGTGAAAACCGCTTTCCTAAATGGATTCCTTGAAGAGGATATCTATATGGAACACCCATAGGGTTTCGTATCTACTGAGACTTCAAACTTGGTTTATAAGCTCCAAAAGTCTATTTATGGACTTAAATAGGCATCCCGAAGCTGGAATCATCATTTTGATGAGATAATTAGATTATAAGAACCATGTGTTTATAAGAAAGTTAGTGGGAGCATGCTAGTTTTCTTAGTCTTGTATGTAGATGACATCATTATCATAGGAAATGATGTAGGGATGATGAAAAGTGTGAAAGCTTACATTTGCAAGAACTTCTCCATGAAAGATATGGGTGAAGCTTCCTATATAATAGGTATAAGGCTCTATCGAGATAGAGTTAGGAAGCTTATAGGGTTGTCACAATCAACTTACATAGACAAGATGTTAGAAAGGTACAGTTTTACCAACTGCAAGGCAGAAAATGTACCTTTCCGATACAGCATACATCTTTCGAAGAAAATGGCACCTCAAACTGAGGAGGAGAGAGTTAGGATGTCTAACTTTCCATATGCTTCTTGTATTGGAAGCATAATGTATGCTATGTTATATACTAGACCTGACATCAGTTTCGGCGTCAGTGTGACCAGCCGATATCAATCTAATCCAGGAACTAATCATTGGACAGCCGTGAAACGTATCCTAAAATATCTTAAAGGCACCAAGGACAAGTTTCTGATATATGGAGAAGATGAGCTACAAGTTAAAAGTTATACAGACTCCGACTTCCAGGGAGATCCAGATGATAGAAAATCTACATCAGGATACATATTTACCCTTAACGGTGGTGCGATTAGTTGGCGTTGTTCAAAGAAAGGCTCAACATCTGATTCCACCACTGAGGCGGAATTTATAGCGACTTCAGAAGCTGCTAAAGAAGCTGTTTGGATTAAAAACTTTTATCACCGAACTTGGCGTTGTGCCTAGTATTACATATTAGATCCTATTATACTGTGATAATGAAGGAGCCATTGCGCAGGCTATGGAGCCGAAGGAAAAGAAATACCGCGTAATTAGAGAGATAATTGAACGAAAAGACATAGTGGTCTTGAAGGTTCATGGACAAGACAACATAGCAGACCCGCTTACAAAGGCCTTACCTTCTAAGTTATTCGATAAACATGTGGAGGGGATGGGACTACGGTACCATCCAGATTGGCACTAAGCGAGTGGGAGTTTGATGGAGTTGGTGCTTGGAGTGCCAATCTAATTTGTATATTTTATTATTTATTAATAAAATAACTATATTTTTTCATTTCATACCTTATAATGATATTGTCATTATGCGTATTAAATTAATCTATAGATATGCTAAGAATGACATCGACCTTAAAATAGTTTTGACACTAGGTGTAACTATTCTTAAAGTAAATATTCATAGCTATTGGTTTTGGAATACGGTCGAATACCTATAACCTAGAAGATTAGCACATGTTGTATATTGGATTTGAAGTTCCAATGGTTTAACGCGATGTACCATGAGTTTTGGAAACTCGTATAGACATGTGGGTATTTGTTGGAGCGAATACTGAATGACTCATAGGTGATTCCTAATAGTTGGAAGTACACACCACCGTCAATAGGAATCTCCTCGAGTCGAGTTGCATTTGTAATTCTTTGACAATAGGATAACATTGATTTTGTGTGAGATCCTCCACACTTAGATGCCGTGTATGTAAAAAATATTTTATGGTCTGGTCTCTAGATGTTTGTTGTGTGTGGACCGATGCACTCAGTAATCAAGTGCGAAGCTAGATAGGATTCGTCGGCCCGTATGTGTAACATAAGGGGTTTAGGTATCCATGTTAGTAAAGTCACGATTCTTAAATATTTGGCCAAAGTCGATCACATAGGGTGGATCGCATCAGTTATGAAGAATCGTGGACATGTCGACATGAGATGTGTTGGGAAGCGGCCGCGAGTGCGCAGTGGAAAAATTCATTAAAAATTAAGATGCCGCTATCCATTTGCCCAAGACCCATTTGTTTTGATTATTCTACAAGCCTAGGCATGTTATTATATATTCTAAGCATAAAACTCATAAAACATGCAAAGAACATAAACTTAAACATGCTAACTATCATAAGAACTCTAATTTAAAATAAATAAATAAAAAGACTTACTTGAACCGAAGACTCCTCCTGTCTACCCTCCAATCTACAAGCTTTTCTCGAACTCAGCAAGCTCTTCCACGTTCCAAAGAGCCACCCAAGTGTGTGGCCTCCAAAGATGCACACACCAAAGCTAAAACTCAATGGCAAGACTAAGCCTTGAGTGCACATGTATTTTGCCCTTGGTGCTAGCCCATGCAAATACCTCAAAACTTTTAACTCGAGGTTCCTCTAGTCAATTAGACTTAAGGATCCTCAAAAATCAGTGGCTTACTCTTAAACTTTAGAGTTGCTCACTTATATAAACCCAAGATATGAAAGGTTTGGTGTAAAAATTTGTAAAGAATTTTTTGGGTTTATGTAGTGCTCCAAAGACAGCAAAATTAATTAAGAATCTGATGTGGGATAAATGCTAATTTAATCTTAGCCATTAGATCTTAATTTATTTGTTTAATGAGATTATAAAACCCTAATAAGAGTTTGGGCCGAATTGAAATTCAAAATAAATAACAAATAAATTTTTTTACTATTCACGTTTTTATTTATTTATTTATTTATTTATTCCAATTCCCAAAATGCCCCTATCATCATTCACCAATCCCTAAGCCACTATGGAACCTCATAAATGATCTGTTCAATAATTAAACACATTGAACCATTTATGAACAATTCCTACAACAATCATATATGTTGTTAAATTTGTACTGTGCACTGTTAACCATTGATTTCGACTTTGTTGTGTGTGACCTTTTGGGTTCCCCTTAAGTTGGACATGAAATGAATCGTGATAATTTAATCGAACATAAATTATCCTCCGATCAGATGGTCGTTCGATTTCAATGACCAAGGTTGACATCTAGCAACATGCCAAGGCCCTCAAATGAGAAGGAAATATATATACCCATTCTGTATGCGATTTACATATGATACGGTCCCTCGCCTCACTGTATCCCCACCATTTGACCTAGGGTACGGAAAGTGTCTACCCATATAGTCAAAGGTATGATGTTGATAGTGTCATGAATCGTGCTGACCCAAGAATCTCACATGATTCTTCCGCTGTGGCCACAGTCTCAAGCACTGATCACACATATCAACCTACGAACTGGAATACTACTCTTATAAGAAAATATTATATGAGAGAGTGGCGATTCTCTGTTGTATCTTTACAAACTTCATGTGTTTCAACAAATGACCCAATCATACCCTTATGACCATATCTTTTGAACCGGGGAAGGAGAATGTCAAAGTTATTTGATCCACACATAAGATTATAAAGACCTCAAGTCTAAGGACTAGTCATACAATCGATACATGAAAGTTCTCACAGACACATGGGATAAACACTATATGTGAAAACTTTCGGTGGTCAGTTCGATGGACACGAACAACTCATGCATCCATGTGATACACCAAGCGGACAGATCTCCGCTGAGATTATTCACAAAACTATGACTAGGAACGTTTAAGAGTAATGATTCTCATAAGGCGTGGAAGCCATCATCTTATTACTCCAAGGGCTTTATTACAGTGTTTGATGATTCATATAAGTTATGTAAGACACGTATAATAAAGATTTCCATTTTATTAATTAATAAAAATATTACAAATACATGTACATATAGCCCATCCACAAGTTGGGTATAGGGCATATCCCTAACAATCTCCCACTTGTACTATAGCCAACTAGTATAAATCTGGACACCATACTCTCGGGTGTGCCTATCATGCTTTTGTTGAGTCAGCCCTTTAGTCAGAGAATCTGCAAGATTATCTTCTGTGGGTATTTTCTCTATAATAACTTCTTTTCTCTCAACAATCTCCCTGATGAGATGTAATCGCCTGAGTACATGCTTGGATTTCTGGTGGGACCTTGGTTCCTTTGATTGAGCAATGGCGCCCGTGTTGTCACAGTACATCATGACGCCATTCTTTATCGCGGGAAGCACTTCCGGCTTCATGATAAACTTCTTTATCCAGACTGCTTCTTTAGCTGCCTCAGATGTTGTAATATACTCGACTTCAGTGGTGGAGTCCGCTGTAGTTGACTACTTTGAGCTTTTCCAATTGACAGCTCTGCCATTCAAAGTAAACAATATCCTGTTTATGATCTACTGTCATCCCTATCGGTCTGAAAGCTCGCATCACAGTAACCAATGACTTTCATCTCAGAACAATCTCTGTATGTCAAAAACACATCCTTAGTTCTTCTCAGATACTTGAGGATTGTTTTGAAAGCTGCCCAGTGTTGCTCACCAGAATTTGCCTGATACCTGCTCGTTATGCTAAGAGCGTAAGAGACATCAGGTCTTGTACATAGCATGACGTACATGATTGATCCTATTGCTAAAGCATAAGGGATCCTACTCATACGCTCTCTATCTGAAGGAGTATGTGGACATTGCTCCTTAGATAATTTGATTCCATGACAAGTAGGTAAATTACCTCTTTTGGAATCTTCCATTTTGAATCTTTTCAAAACTTTATCTATGTACGTAGATTGAGAAAGTCCTAACAACCTCTTAGATCTATTACGGTAGATCTTAATGCCGAGGATGTAGGCTGCTTCTCCCAAATCTTTCTTGGAGAAATTCTGAGATAACCATTGTTGGTGGCTTGCATCATGGGAATATCATTCCCGATGATTAATATGTCATCGACATATAATACAAGAAATACAACAGCACTCCCACTACTTTTCCTGTAAACACAAGGCTCGTCTACATTTTTGATGAAGTCAAATTCTTTGATTGTCTCATCAAATCGTATATTCCAACTTCTGGAGGCTTGCTTGAGTCCATAAATGGATCGTTTAAGCTTGCATACTTTATTATGATCATCCTTAGATGCAAACCCCTCAAGTTGTGTCATATAGACTTCCTTTACGAGGTTCCCATTAAGGAAAGCTGTTTTGACATCCATTTGCCAAATCTCATAATCAAAGTGTGCAGCTAGTGCCAATAAAATTCGAATGGACTTCATCATCACAACATGTGAGAAGGTTTCGTCATAGTCAATTCCTTGGATTCGTCTATAACCTTTCGCCACCAACCTAGCCTTATAGGTTTGGATGTTGCCTTCTGCATCATTTTTACGTTTGTAAATCCACTTGCAGCCTATGAGTTTTATCCCTTCAGGTGCATCCACCAAGTCTCAGATTTGATTCTGATACATAGAGTCTATTTCGGATTTTATGGCCTCAAGCCACTTGACTGAATCAATGTTACGCGTTGCTTCGTCATAACTGGTGGGATTGTCATTATCAATGACCTGATCATGTTCCTCACCAATATGGAAACCATATCTTTCAGACTCATATCTTTTCCTACCAGACCTTCTAAGGTCATAACCTTGTGGTTGTTCCGTCGCTACCCTTTAGAAGGGCATGGGGTTTAGTTCTATGTTAGTTTGTTCTTCTCGTACCTTATCGAGGTCAATTATACTCCCACTATATTTCTTGAGAATGAATTCATTCTCTAGAAATTTAGCATTTTGTGAGACAAATGTTCTTTGTTCATTTGGGACGTAGAACACCTATGCTATTGAGTTCAAGACATATCCTACAAACTTACATTTAACTGCCCTATCATCCAATTTATTAGTTTATGTGAGCTTAACATATGCGTCACATCCCCAAACTCTTAGATAACTAAGACTAGGTCGTTTCCCAGACCATAACTCATATGGTGTTTGACTAACAGTCTTGGAAGGAAGTTGGTTTAGTAGTAGTGTTGCAGTTTCTAAAGCAAGACCCCAAAATGAAAGAGGTAGATCCATGTCTGGCATCATTGATCGGACCATATCTAATAATGTCTGATTTCTCCTTTCGGAGATCCCATTATGCTGTGGAGTTCCCGGAGGAGTCCACTGGGAAACAATGTCATTTTCTCTAAAGTAATCTTGAAATTTGTTGCTTAAGTATTCATCACCTCGTTCAGACCTTAGTGACTTAATACTTTTATTAAGCTGGTTTTCTACTTCAGTTTTGAAGTCTTTGAATTTCTCAAAGGCTTCATATTTGTACCGCATAAGGTACACATACCCATATCGCAAGTGATCATCGAGTTAACGTTGTATATATTAGAGGTTGAACATTTTTTGTTAGTTTGTAAGACATAGATACCATTATTCAAAATACCATCTCCATATTTTATTTCATTGAAATAAATAGAGCATTCATTACAACTTATTAGGCATGAAAAGCCTTTATTACATAAAGAAGAAATTGAAATGATGTTCTTTACTAGAGAATATACATAAACACAATATTCTAAGTCTAAAACTAAACCATTCGGAAAAACTAATGAATAAGTCCCCACACACAATGCAGCCAGTTTTGCTCCATTACCCATGCGTAAGTCAACCTCCCCATGATGAAGTCTCCTACTGTTTCTGAGGCCCTGCACATTGTTACACAAGTGAGTCCCAATACCGGTGTCAAACACCCAAGTAGAAGGTTCAGAGTTTTGAGAATATAGTTCAATCATATACAACATACCTGAAGCATTGGGCTTCTTGGCCTCTTGGGCTTCCCTAGCTTCCTTGGCTTTCAAGGAACTGCAGTCTTTCTTCCAATGACCATTCTTTCCACAAAAGAAACATTTCCTATTTCCCTTTTTCTTCTCCACCTTACCATTGGGCTTTAGGTGATCTGGAGCCTTGGCCTTGCCCTTATTTTTCTTTGGGCCTCGTGGCTTCAGGTCCGTACCCGTAAGCATGACGGAGGTTTTAAGCTCCGGTTTCAAGTCATTCTCTGCTTACTTTATCAGATTGTATAATTCTGCTAAAGTAGCTTCTTTATCATACAGATAAAACTGCATAATAAAGTTAGAAAATTCTTTTGGTAAGGACTGAAGAATTAGATCGTGACCTATCTCATGATCCATGATGAACCCGAGGTTGACCAATTTTTCAATGTGGCCAATCATCTTAAACACATGTCCACTAACAGATCCTTTCTTATATCTTGTTTGAAATAAGGCACATGACACTTGGAATCTCACGGTATGAACGAAAGTTGCATATAACTCCATCAAGTGAAAGATGATGGTTTTTCCGACATAGAGCCAAGCATTATGCAAACTGCTTTCTCATCATCATCGATGTGTTTCTTCCAAGCATCAAATGTATTTTGGTCAGCATTTTCTGCGGGTTCATGGGGAAATGATCTTTCAAGAACATAGAAAATATTTTCTTATCGTAAGACAATTTTAAGGTTTCTAAACCAGTCATTGTAGTTGTCCCATTTGAGCTTATGCTCATCAAGGATGGAACGAAGTGATACTCTATTTTCCATTTGAATGTTTGTGAAATATTTTAACCCACCTGTTAAAAGAGAATGTTAAAATTAGGAATATGTATTCATTAATGTTTCATAATAACATGGGCTTTTAATATTATGAAGTTGCTCCCACTCAATTGTTTTAAAATTTTAAGCAAATCGCATCAACCCCAATATGATGTATTTATTGTGGGCAAGGATCCCATTATCATCATTTCATAACTCCGACTAGGGCCGGTCATTATAAAATACGATAATTAGGTAGGTTCCCAACCAATTTATGATATAAATCATAATTCCTTGATCATTGGGTTGGGCAATCAAACATGCCATAGCTTATGCTAGTCCTTGTGGACACCAAATCTTTGCCACTAAGTTATAAGACCACGCCTAAGGGTCGCTGCGTCTTATGACTCAGAAAAGTCAAACCATTGACAATAGTATGATTTAGGGACAAATTGGTATTGGTCAGTCTGGTAAAGCCTAGTCCTGCCAATACGGTTTAAGCCCTTTGGGTCTATACTTTACAATGGGAGGCAAATTTTTAGACTTAAATTATTATTGAGGATTTTAGCAAGTTTAAGTGAATAACTGTCAAATGGATTCCTCCATTGAAAATTCCCCAGAGGGAGGGTGGAGCGAACTCTCTTAAATACCCTTACCTCTTAGGCTCTTATTGCCTTGGTGACAGGAATAAACAATAAATCCTCCAAATTAGTCCAACACTTTAAATATGCTTTAAGGTAAGCCTTGATTAAATGATTATCTAGATGTTTTCACAGCTTTTCCTTTTAACTTTAAAAAGGTAGTGAGTGAAGGAAGACATCAAATCATTATCTAACTCTAGTAATACCTTTGGTTAAATTAACTTTAGTTTGGAAAGTTTTATTAACGCATTGATCCCATCCCACTTGTATCTTTTATAATCTCTTTTATTATAAACAAGTTATTTATATTTATTAACCTTAAAGGTAATAAATCTCTAAGTTCATCACATAATAATTACTTAGCTAAGGGATAAGCAATACACTCTCTATTCCTTAGAAAGTCTCTAGATGCTTGCACCCTAAAATAATCATGCCAATTCTAATCATACATAGAATCATGAAGCATATGATTTTTAATATGTTGGAATTATTTTAGGCATTAAATAACTTTGATTAATATTTAATTATGATATTGCATTTTATTTTATTCAAATAAATTTACTATTCACGTTTTTTTTGCAGATGCGTGAACTTTAAATGCAATTTCATAATTCAAATCTTAACTAAATCATGTAAAACTTGTGCCTAAAATTAAGTTCAGGGTGTTAGCTTTCTAACGAGCTTTTACACACCTAATTTTGAGTTCAAATGAGGGAGAACTACATCAAAATAAAAACGGCGCGCTGATACCACTGTTGGGAAGCGGTCGTGAGTGCGCAGCGGAAAAATTCATTAAAAATTAAGATGCCGCTATCCCTTTGCCCAAGACCCATTTGTTTTTATTAATCTATAAGCCTAGATATGTTACTATATATTCTAAGCATAAAACTCATAAAACATGCAAAGAACATAAACTTAAACATGCTAACTATCATAAGAACTCTAATTTAAAATAAAGAAAGAAAAAGACTTACTTGAACCGAAGACTCCTCCAGTCCACCCTCTAATCTACAAGGTTTTCTCGAACTCAACAAGCTCTTCCACGTTCCAAAGAGCCACCCAAGTGTGTGGCCTCCAAAGATGCACACACCAAAGCCAAAACTCAATGGCAAGACTACGCCTTGAGTGCGCGGGTATTTTTCCCTTGGTGGTAGCCCAGGCAAATACCTCAAAATTTTTAACTCGAGGTTCCTCTAGTAAATTAGACTTAAGGATCGTCAAAAATCAGTGGCTTACTCTTAAACTTTAGAGTTGCTCATTTATATAAACCCAAGATATGAAAGGTTTGGTGTAAAAATTTGTAAAGAATTATTTGGGTTTATATAGTGCTTCAAAGATAGTAAAATTAATTAAGAATCTGATGTGTGATAAATGCTAATTTAATCTTAGCCATTGGATATTAATTTAGTGGTTTAATGAGATTATAAAACCCTAATAAGAGTTTGGGCTAAATTGGAATTCAAAACAAATAACAAATAAAAAAAATTTACTATTCACATTTTATTTATTTATTTATTCCAATTCCCAAAGTGCCCCTTGTTGGGTTCTCTAAGAATTAGCCAAGGATCAATTAAGCATAAAACATGTGTGAATAAACAAAACAGGATAGCGGAAAGTAATCACTTTGATCGGCTATGAGGATGTAGGATTTCAAAAATTTGCTCCTTTGTGTAGTGCTCCAAGCTCCTCCTTTTATTGTATGTTGAGCTCCAAACTTTGGTGAATGAATTCCAAACTCATGGGAGTAGTTTCCCTATCACCTTTGTTGACCCTTTTGTGTGCTAGCACTATGAAAAATTTACAACAAATTAGTTCCTTCTCTTGTGAATGTCTCGGCCAAGCCAAGAAATTTTGAGAGGAAAATGGCTTTTCACGCCAAAAATGGAGAGAGAGGAGTAAATGATAAAGTGAAGTGTTTTTCCAAAATTGAAAGTCATATACCAAATACAATAATTGGTAAATGTCATTCAATCTTTCAAACTTGTGTGTTGGACAAGCAACCATCAAATTCTCTACTAACTTCCATCACCAAAAAATTGAGAATGACAAGTGTTGTGACCTGTGTGGGCCCCACTTCAATTCAAAATCCGAGTGGGCCCGCAAACACATTCCGGGCTCGGGTTCATTATTATTTAAAGTCGGTTGCGAATTTATTCTAAATTAATTCGTTCACCCGAATTAAAATCCAATTTTAATTCCGTCATGAAATCTAATTTCATTTAATATATTGAATATATTATTTTATCGATTAATTCCGAATTAATCGTTCTCTCTATTAATTTAATTTTATCCCAGATAAAATCTTTCCGCAATTAATCCTAGAATAATTTTCTCTCTCTTATAATTAATCCCAGATTAATTATATTCGAGTTATACGTCATCGGTGAATCTTCAGGAAGCGACCCATGAGATCCCTGGATATGTTGGCAGTAAATCCGGTTATCGGACTATCCGAATATGTGCGTACCCAATTCTCCAGAAATATTCTTTTAAGGAATATGTAATCTTTGTCAGGCGTAGTATACGTAGTATTGCGTATTATGATCCAGTATCGATATCACATGCTAGGCCTAGGGCTGGAATTATGTCTGCCCCGTATGAAGCATATATCAGATCTCTGGTAACTAGTCTCTATAATCGGATAATCATGACCTAGTCATATTTAGGGGTGTGCGCGGGTTGGATTGAGCGGGTAAAGACCAATATTTCTATCCAATCCGCCACTAGCGGGTTGGGAAAATTCCAATCCGCCACCAACCCACCAAAGTCTAAATCTGGCGGATTGGTTACAAATTTTGGCGGTTTTAACTCAGCGGGTTAGGCGGGTTGGCATTAACAATTTTTTTTTTTAATTATCACAAACTACAATTTGTTATTGATAATCTCAAAATATAACTAATGCACACAAAAAAATTAAAGGTAGATTTCATTGAATAATCTCAATTCCAACACAAACATAGAGTCAATGAAAAAGAGATATATCATCTCTAGCAAAAGTAGGCTTTTCCTTACAATTTTTTGAAGGTCGGTTTTGTTTAGGGAATTGATGATTGATTAGCTGTAAAAATTTATTAGGTGAATTGATTAACTTTAAATACTTAACAATTTCAACTAATATATATATATATTTTTTATGTATGTAAAATTATTAATTAAGCGGGCGGGTCGGGTTATAGCGGGTTGGCAATTTTTCAATCCGTAACCCAATCCAATCCGCAATTTTGGGGATCTAACCCTCCCAACCCAAACCATCTAACTTAATGACCCGCACATGACGGGCGGGTCGGTTGCGGATTGGACGGATCGGCGGGTTAAGCGGATTTTTTGCACACCCCTAGTCATATTATCCTGATGACTGCAGTACTTAAGAGTACTAGTTCTGTATCCTGCGTGATCATCATCTCCATATGACTGGAGTGATACTTCCATCTTGACATCACACCCAATACACTACAATTCTCAGTATACCCAGAAGAGGCGTACACAGAACATGTTAAATCCCTTGACGACCAAAACCAAAGTATACTGATTGCCGCAAGTATTATCGATGCGAGTCTAAGGTTAAGACCAAATACACCTACCCTGATTCGGATTCCCATAGACATATAGTCATACTACCAATGGGATTCTGATGGGTCTATCCAGAGCGAATCTGTTTCCGTACCATCGGTAAACAGAACCTCCTATTACACTTGCATGAGTATCCAATACCCAAATATATGAGAACTATGTCGTTACGCTTCCATAACACGCACAAGTGTAATATTAGCCTATTCTGTAGTATCGATGTCTAGTCTCGATAATACTACAACTAGGGATATTTAATGATTAAACCTTTGTCATATAGTTAATTTGTACAACAACACCATGTTCTGTACAAATAGTGATGCTATGGGTCATAATTGTCCAACAATCTCCCACTTGGCCTATATCCAATCACTTAAGTATCCTACACCTGAACTATGTATGGGTCGCTCAAACTTCTGCTGAGAATCAGCTTTTGTCAGCGGATTTGCAATGTTATTATCTGATGCGTTTTATTCGATTATCACATCGCCACGATGTATGATCTGACGAATCAGATGAAATATTCAAAGTATATACTTGGATCGTTGATGAGACCGTAATTCTTTAGCCTGTGCTGTAGCCCATCTCAGCTGCTAACAGAACTATACCTAATCCAATTAGGATTATATAGATCCAAAATTGCTTCTTTTGATGCCTCAGCTGCAGCAATGTTCCGTTTTTGTTATTTATTCGGCAACGGTATCTTACTTGGAAGATTTCCAGCTCACTGTTCCGTTATTCAAACTATGTAGTACCCTTATTGCGACTTACAGTCGTTTTTGTCGGTTTGGAAACTTACAACGGTGAACCCAGTCTCTTCAAGTTCTCATTCTCCATAACTTAAGAAAGCATCCTTAGTTCGTCTGAGATACTTAAGGATGTTCTTAACATTGATGCAGTGACCATCACCTGGATTGGCCTGATTGTGACTCCATATGCTCAAAGCATATGAGACACCAAGTCGTGTACATTTAATTCAATGTACGAGTTCTCAGAGAGTGCCAACAACTTTTAGATCTATCCCAGTAGATCTTTATTCCTAGAATAAAGGTTGTCTCTCCCAAGAATTCTATGGAGAATTTTCATAAAAGCCAAGCTTTCACCGATTGTATTATGAGAATGTCATTTCCAAGAAATAATATATCATCATTATATAGGACAATTACTGTCAGTGCGCTCCCACTAACCTTCTTATATACACAAGAATCATCTTCGTTTTGAATTAAATCATATACCATTATGATTACATCAAAACGATGGTTCCAAGAATTCAATGCTTGCTTCAACCCATAAATGGATCAATTTAACTTGCAAACCTTGTTTGCTTGTTTTGGTACGACAAAACCATCAGGATGTTGATAAACATCCTCCAAAAGGTTTCGTTAAGGAAAGCAGTTTTGACGTTCATGTACCATATTTCATAAATGAAATATGCAGCATTAGCAAGCATTATCCAAATGGATTTAATCATGGCAACAAGGGAAAAAGTTTCATCTTAGTCAACACTATGTCATGGACGATACCCTTTCTGTATATGCCTAGCTGTGTACATTTGTATGTTGCCATCCATGTATGTCTTCCTTGAAGACCCATTTAGTACCAATAGGCACAATGTCTTCTGGTACATCAACCAGTGTCCAAACTTAGTTGGTATACATGGAATCCATGTCGGACTTCATGACACTTTGCCATAATAGGAGTCGATACCTTGTATCACTTCTTCATATGTAGCCGGTTTGTCTTCCTCAATAAGATTGATATCTACATGAGGTGAGATCAGAAACCCATACCTCCCAGTTTTTTTACTGACTCTCTCCGACCTATGCGGTTCTTGTGTATTCGAAGATTATTGGTATAGTTTCATCCCTGATGAACTGTTGATGTTCCGTGAGGACTCGGTGTCTGGAACAGTATTCTCCGATTTTCATCAAGTTCTACTTTCCTCCCACTTACCACTGTATTTTGGTATTCCTCTTAGGAAAACTGCATGGAGAGCAGCAATTACATTGTTCTCTTGTGAGTTGTATAAGTACTATACTTTGGTTTCCCTATGAAAACCAACAAATTAGGCACTTATCTGATTTTGGTTCTAGTTTGGGATCATCCAAACATATGCCCAGCATTCATAAATCTTCAGGAATGAGAAACCCGGTTTCTTTCATGTTCATATCTAATATGAAGTCTGTCAAACAGATTTACATGGAACCTTATTCAAAATACGTATTGCACTATTTAATGCATATACTTTGAAGGAAATCGGTAGCTCAAAGCGACTCATCATTAACCTTACCATGTCCAACAAAGTTTGGTTTCTCTGTTCGGACATACCGTCAATTTGAGGTGTCCCGGGAGGAGTCCACTGTGAAAGAATACCATACTCTTTCAAGTAATCTTGAAACTCATATGTTTAAGTATTTTACACTATGGTCCGACCGTAATGTTTTTAATACTTTTACCGGTCTATCTCTTAGTTCGTGTCGAAACTTTTTGAATTACTCAAAAGTTCCTGACTTGTGTTTCATAAGATACACATAACCGTAATGCGATGCCACATCCGTAAAGGTTACGAAGTATTCTTATCCACCTCTAGCCTAGCTATACATGGGCCCACTTATTTCACTATGAATAAGGGCTAACAGATCGGTGGCACTTGCACTTTTACCAAGTAAAAGGTGTTTTAGGCATTTTGCCTAATAAACTAGATTCGTAGACCTCATTTGAATTAAAATCAAATTCGTCATAGTATCCACTCTTCGAAAGTGTGGATATATGAGTCTTGTTAATGTGTCCCAGACAACAATGCCACTTATAAGTCTCAACAGATTTATTCAGTTTGAGCTTTTTTTTGTCATATTATATGTATGAGATTAATTTATATTCTAAATATAAATACTGTTATTCACATCTAATGTGCTTATCTCAATATCATCTTTATAAATAAAACACTTAGTGTTATAAAATATAAAGGTATACCCGCAATGAGTTAAACTAGATACAAAGATAATGTTTCTAGTCAAACTAGGTAGATTATAACAGTTTCCTAATTCAAGTACATGCCCCAAGGGCAGTTCCAAAACTTAGGTTTCTACGGCCAAAACAGCGACTCTCGTCTCGTTTCCAACTCATAGGTCGATCTCAACTGAAGCCAGTCTCTTGCTAATCAGCAGATCCCGCACATCAGTACATATTCTTATGTACTACTTCCAGTATCTAAAATCCAATTTTAAAACCAGCAGTGGACATGTTTATAACAAACATACCTGAAGTCGGAGCATTGTCTGTCTTCACTTCCTTCATGTCTGCCTTTGTCCATACGGAAATCACGCTTCCAGTGACCCCGTTTGCCATAGTTTAGGCAGACATCTTGGGATATGTCATTTGTCTTCCCAGAAGACTGTGACGATTTAGCCTTGCCTTTTTTTTCACACCCCCAGAAGCCTTCGGCCAAGCCTTGGCCTTCTAGGATGTCGAAGTAAGATGCGCCTTGCGCTTCTTGCCCTTTTGTAAGCTCTGGTTGTGCTTCTTGAGCATAGTCATTAACTCTCCAAGAGTTTTCTTTTGAAATTAGTACTTCTAATATCTAAGAATAGATCTATGAAGATCCTTCAATTTCAATATCATACTATAAGGATCTAATCCTTAGTTCTGAAGAAGAAATGAAGGAGTCATTGCGGCAAGCATAACGGATTGAACACTAAAGTTTTCATCACGATGAGTCTTCCAAAGCTCATGCTCTACTTTTTGCTCAACTCCGGGCTCAGGCCCGAGATGTCACTCTATAAAGTAACTTCTCGGCTCCCAAGACTATTGTAAACACTGTATTTTTGCATGAAGCCCAATGATGAGCCTCGTATGGATGCACTACCCGATAAGTCGCGGGAAACAGACGTCGGAAGGGAAAATTCAAAAATCAATACCTTGCCAGATTTCATTCGTTTTCTTAGTCTCGGGATCTGCTCGATTGGTCTCTATTTTAACTGTTAGACTCGGCCCAAAAAAACCCCCGCACCCATCCAAATCCCATTTCGCCCAAGCCCAATCCAAAACTAATTAAAACATTTAAAAAACATGTCATAAATGAAATTAAATTAAATCTAATTAAATTAAATAAATCAAATCAAATCACCTTCCTAAATTAAACAAATCATTTTCTTAAACTAAATAAATCACCTTTCTAAACTAAAGAAATCATTTCCTTATAACAAACTGATTAAATATTCCCCATTATGGCACAATCTTTGTTTCCTACCCATACAAGGTTAACCCTAACCCACTCTTATAAAAATGACCATAAGCCAAACCCTTCCACTGGAGGGAGCTCATTCACGGTAATAATAAAAAAAACACCCTAACCACTCACGGACTCCTCACGACTCTCTCTCTCTCTCGGCCACAACCAGAAAAGAATAAACCCTAATGTGGTCTTTCTCAATCTTCACGCTTATCTCTCTCTCTCCTTCCTCTCCTCACTTGCGCATGAAGACCAGAAACCCTAGCACTGAACCCATCAGCCCCCACCAAAAACACTCTCCTCGGCAGCCCATCTCTTTGCTCTATCTCCTCTCGGTAGCAACAACAAAAAGACCCTAGCAGATGACCCTCCAACTCACCGACCTGAACAGTCCACGCCACCGACAACCAAATCAACAAAAAAACAAAACCTAAACACACTCCTTTCATGACAAACACATGAAACTGCCCATCCACCTAACCGACTCGGCAAACATAACAAAAGCAAACAAGACCCAGCCCTCCACCGAGCAAAGTGACGAACCCTGTAGCCGAAACACATGGAGGCCACGTCCCTTCTTCACACGACACACACACCCATTTTTACACACACACAAAATAACCTAAAAAACCCCTAAGCAACCGTACTCCCTCCCATCTCTGTCAACAAACTCAGCAACGACCAAACGCAAAAACCCTAGGGGAGGTCTCGGCTTCTCTCTCAGTCCCCACGAACTCACTTCTCTCACCTCTCACACACACACACGGCATCAACAAGCAGGCCACATGGCTTCACACCCAGACCTTACACAACCCAAGCAGCCAACGCCACTCTCTTCTGTCAAACTCACACGGCAATAAACTCCCATTGGATTCTCCCTCACGACAATGAAACCCTAAACCCTCGTCTCTAACCTCTCTGTGGGCAGCCTCTCTCTCCTCTTCCTTTCGGCCCTCTCTTCTTCTCATCAAAACAGCCACGCACTCGGATTCACACAACTCACAAACCGACCAAAAATCCAAGGCACACACGTCTTCTCACTCCACCAAACCGACCAAGACGCACATGAATCCAAACCAAAGCCATCAACCCACCGAAAAACCCTAAGCTTCACGTGAACCATCAAAAACTCTAAACCAGAGACGTACACATCCCTCTCTCGCCTCCACTGGTCGAGACATAAACAGTCCAAAACAGCAAGCAATAACCCCTAAACACAGTCCAGAAAATAACCCAGAACAGTCCCAAAACAGCGAGTGAAAATAGTGAAAACAATCGCGGAAAAACAACGAGTGAAAATAGAGAAAACAGCGAGCGGAAATAGCGGTTGAAAATAGCGAGTGGAAACAGCGAGTGAAAACAGCGAGTGGAACGAGTGAAAACAGAGAAATCAGCGAGCGGAAATAGCGAACCAGACAAAACAGCATAAACATTAACCCTTCCGGCGACATCCCAACGCACTCCCGAGAAGCGACTTAAAAGATAAGACCTGAGGGCACCCTTTATTATATTTTATTTTGTTGTCCTGGAAACGGCATGCTTGGTTGGACGTGGAATACGTCCAACCGGGCATGCGAAGTCCTACATTGAAAATGGCCAAATTATTTGGTCACATATTTATTATTCCGCATTTATTTCGTATTATTAGTCTTTTATTATTTCGCATTTAATTCATGTTTATTGTTGTTTTATTGTTCCGTATTTATTTTGTGTTATTTATCTTTCTTCATTGTTTCGCATGTTTGTCTCTTCGGTTATTTATGGTTATATGCATTATCATGTTTCATGTATGTCATTTGAATCATCTTGCATGTGTTGCGTAAGACTTAGTTACATTATTGCATAAATCCGTTCATTACAATTGACATAAGTAAGGGACCATTCTGAACCCAACAATTTGAGGTCTTCCCTTGCGAGGGTTGAGTGCGGCCTTAAATCATTTCCCAGTTCACACTGGGTGGCGACTCCATTTTATTTCTCCGATTTAGTCCCCCGCGGGCTAATCCGTACTCCTGACTGGCCGCGAGCCTGGAACAGCGTCGCCGATTTCTGTGTCCTACAAATATCATGAGGCTCCATTCCCAATTTGAAAATTAAAGCCGCTTAAAGACATTTTCATCCAAGATTATGTTTTAAACGCTAATCTTTCAGTTATCTTGATTCCAAAAGTCCAACTATCCAACCAACGATTTCGGGTACAATCGAATATAATGATTACTATAGTCTAACTATATAATCAACTACAATTGATCGATTAAATTCAAATGTATTGATTACTATAATCCAATTATATATAACCAACTACAAATGAAGTAGTTTGAATACAGTCAATTGTTCAATTAAAACAACAATTGAATATTAGTCCAACTAATATATATAAATTTTTTTAATGACGAAAAAATGAAATGAGCGCGTATTAGCAAGTATCTGAACGAAATTGCAAATTTAATGATTGCCTCCCCCTATTTTTCGGCGAGCCTCTAACCATATGTGGAGTACTCGGGAAACCTAGTTTCCTAGTAGGCTAGGATCCCGTTAAATAACACACAACCTTGACTTTGGCCAACAAATTGTATGAAACTTAACTAGGTAGATCTCTAAGATCAATTGGATCCCATCCAATTCCTAGATCCAGTAGGTGGACATCCAAGTCCGAAACATATATCCAATATATGCCAATATATCCGAAATATTCCCTAAACTTTTTCCTCTGAATCAACTAAGCCTTGGCTTTGGCTCAACAAGCTTAATGAAACCAGTTAAGCGTGACCCATTGACAATGGGAAAACTTCGTAATCGAGGCCGATGAACAAGAAGTGACCTTGACTTTGGCAAAAAAATCACAACTTGCCCAAGGCGTACGATATGGAACAAAGCTTTCATGATTCAAACACATCCGCGATGGACAAAGGTCTTGATTTTGGCCAAAAAACCAGTGCCAATCTTGGATCTTGAGAGAGAATCACTCAATGGAAGGAAAAACGCTTAATATAAAATGAGGGTTTTTGTTGCGATTTGGCAACCATTTTATTATCTTTAATTAGGTCTCATCATACACCCTTAAACATGCATTCTAAAAGCATAATAAGGCGTGATAAATAATAATGATATTCGGATGGATATCTCACAAATTGTTCCTAGAACAAATCACTCATTTTCCTCTCCCCGACTAGCACTATTCTAACTTCTACCCAATTACATAATACTTCTAAAGAAACCTCATTTACATTGAGGGGAATTGGTGAGAAGATAATTACAAAGAGTCGAAAGATAAAGGCTGGACACGCAGGTCCAATTTAATAAATTCTAAATATATTACAACAATTTCCAAAATTGCCATCACCCATCTAATATCCATCTGATATACATTATTCATACAATACATCCATGTATTCACACAAAACATGTTATCAATCAATCTAATCCAATTAATTAATCTTTGATTAATGACCATCCAATGTTCAAACAACGATTTGATTTGCACGAGTCCAACTCGTTTAAGAATAAGTACTCAAAGTGCGTATTCTTGAATTATATCGAACTACAATTTTAAATCCAATTTAATTTGTATTCAATACTAATTCTTTATTTAATTCCAAATTAAATAATTACACTTTATTAATGTGCCTTTTAGACGTAGATTCTAAATCCAATCTTTATGGGTCTCAAAGGCCCAATTAGTATCCAATACTATTCAATTAAAGTCCAATGGGCTTTTAATTAATTCTTTAGGCATGGGCTTTGACAATTATGGGTCAAACCAAATATGCCAAGGCCCAATTAGGAATCACCCTATGCCAAAAATCAATTTAGGCCATTTGGCCCAATTAAAATTTTAAAGGCGCAATTATCATATTTGGACTTTATGGAAATGGTTTTAGGCCCAATTGGATCCAACCAATTATCATAAACCAAACTTGGCCCAACCAAGCCCATTAAGCCCAAATACAACAACATTAGCCCAATTCAAAATTAAAGGCTAATTTATTTAATCACAATATTCCAAATATCACAATTATTTAATTAAAGTGTATTAGCCATAATTAATTAGTTAAATTAATATTTCCAAAACACCAATTACACTAATTAATCATGCTTTAATTAATCAACTTATGTCCAACACAAATTGAAGCAAAATCAATCCCAACATGCTTCCAATAGCTCACGGCAATATGGATATTTTTTCATCAATTTTAATTTCAATCCAATTAAATCACAAATCAATATATCCAAGTATTTTAAACACATCCAATGGTCTAAAAATCAAAATTACCAAGAGTTTAGGGTTCATCACATTTTCAGCCAAGCATATGGAATTAAGGGAAAATATATCCAATTCATTTTCTTAATTCCTAAGATGCACAAATCTAATTTAACATCATCCAAGCTCAACCAAATCATCAATTTGAAGAAATCATGCTCAAATCACAAAATCCCAAATTAAAGTATATAAACCCTAAGTTCATTTCATGCTTAATTTAGGCTCTGATACCATTGTTGGGTTCTCTAAGAACTAGCCAATGATCAATTAAGCATAAAACATATGTGAATAAACAAAGCAAGATTGCGGAAAGTACTCACTTTGATCGGCTATGAGGATGTAGGATTTCAAAAATTTGCTCCTTTGTGTAGTGCTCCAAGCTCCTCCTTTTATTGTATGTTGAGCTCCAAGCTTTGGTGAATGAATTCCAAACTCATGGGAGTAGTTTCCCTATCACCTTGGTTGACCCTTTTGTGTGCTAGCACTAGGAAAAATTTGTAACAAATTGCTTCCTTCTCTTGTGTGTGTCTCGGCCAAGCCAAGAAATTTTGAGAGGAAAATGTATTTTCACGCCAAAAATGGAGAGAGAGAGGAGTGAATGATGAAGTGAAGTGTTTTTCCAAAATTGAAAGTCATATACCAAATACAATAATTGGTAAATGTCATTCAATCTTTCAAACTTGTGTGTTGAACAAGCAACCATCAAATTCTCTACTAACTTCCATCACCAAAAAGTTGAGAATGACAAGTGATGTGACTTGTGTGGGCCTCACTTTAATTCAAAATCTGAGTGTGCCCGCAAACACATTCCGGGCTCGGGTTTGTTAATTCCGAATTAACGAATTTTTCGTTGCGACTTAATTAAATCAAATTTAATTAAATAATAATGCCTAGCAAAATTATTATTTAAAGTCGCTTGCGAATTAATTCTAAATTAATTCGTTCGCCCGAATTAAAATCCAATTTTAATTCCGTCATGAAATCTAATTTCATTTAATATATCGAATATATTATTTTATCGATTAATTCCGAATTAATAGTTCTTTCTCTATTAATTGAATTTTATCCCAGATAAAATCTTTCCACAATTAATCCTAGATTAATTTTCTCTCTCTTATAATTAATCCCAGATTAATTATGTTCGAGTCATACGTCATCGGTGAATCTTTGGGAAGCGACCCATGAGATCCTTGGATATGTTGGCAGTAAATCCGGTTATCGGACTATCCGAATACGTGCGTACCCAATTCTCCAGAAATATTCTTTTAAAGAATATGTAATCTTTATCAAGCGTAGTATACGTAGTATTGCGTATTACGATCCAGTATCGATATCACATGCTAGGCCTAGGGCTGGAATTGTTTCTGCCCCGTACGAAGCCTAAATCGGATCTCTGGTAACTAGTCTCTATAATCGGATAATCATGACCTAGTCATATTATCCCGATGACTGCAGTACTTAAGAGTACTAGTTCTGTATCCTGCGTGATCATCATCTCCATATGACTGGAGTGATACTTCCATCTTGACATCACACCCAATACACTACGATTCTTAATATACCCAGAAGATTCGTACATAGAACCTGTTAAAGCCCAGAATAACCAAAACCAAAGTATACTGATTGTCGCAAGTATTAGCGATGCAAGTCTCATTTTAAGACCAAATACACCTACCCTGATTCGGATTCCCATAGACACATAGTCATACTACCAATGGGATTCCGATGGGTCTATCCAAAGCGAATCTGTTTCTGTACCATCGGTAAACAGAACCTCCTATTACACTTGCATAGTATCCAATACCAAATATATGAGAACTATGTCGTTACGCTTCCATAACACGCACAAGTGTAATACTAGCTTATTCTGCATTATCGATGTCCAGTCTCGATAATACTACGACTAGGGATATTTAATGATTAAACCTTAGTGGATTAATATTGTCACATATCTTATTAATCCGGTAATAATCATATGGACTTTTATCATTTATATATCTTGGTAATCTAATTACAAATGATAAAAGAGTAATTCCCTTTGTCACATAGTTAATTTGTACAACAACACCATGTTCTGTACAAATAGTGATGCTATGGGTCATAATTGTCCAACACCACTATCGTCATTCACCAATCCCTAAGCCACTATGGAACCTCATAAATGATCTGTTCAATAATTAAACACATTGAACCATTTATGAACAATTCATACATCAATTATATATGCTGTTAAATTTGTACTGTGCACTGTTAACCATTGATTTCGACATTGTTGTGTGTGACCTTTTGGGTTCCCCTTAAGTTGGACATGAAATGAATCACGATAATTTAATTGAACATAAATTATCCTCTGATCAGATGGTCGTTCGATTTCAATGACCAAGTTTGACATCTAGCAACATGTCAAAGCCCCCAAATGAGAAGGAAATATATATACCCATTATGTATGCGATTTACATATGATACGGTCCCTCGCCTCACTGTATCCCCACCGTTTGACCTAGGGTATGGAAAGTGTCTACCCATATAGTCAAAAGTATGATGTTGATAGTGTCATGAATCGTGTTTACCCAAGAATCTCACATGATTCTTCCGATGTAGCCACGGTCTCAGGCACTGATCACACATATCAATCCGCGAACTAGAATATTACTCTTATAAGAAAATATTATCCGATAGAGTGGCGATTCTCTGTTCTATCTTTACAAACTTCATGTGTTTCAACAAATGACCCAATCATGTATGTTGTTAAATTTGTATTGTGCACTGTTAACCATTGATTTCGACTTTGTTGTGTGTGACCTTTTAGGTTCCCCTTAAGTTGGACATGAAATGAATCATGATAATTTAATCGAACATAAATTATCCTCCGATCAAATGGTCGTTCGATTTCAATGACCAAGATTGACATCTAGCAACATGCCAAGGCCCTCAAATGAGAAGGAAATATATATACCCATTATGTATGCGATTTACATATGATACGGTCCCTCGCCTCACTGTATCCCCACCGTTTGACCTAGGGTACGGAAAGTGTCTACCCATATAGTCAAAGGTATGATGTTGATAGTGTCATGAATCGTGCTGACCCAAAAATCTCACATGATTCTTCCGCTGTGGCCACAGTCTCAAGCACTGATCACACATATCAACCTACGAATTGGAATACTACTCTTATAAGAAAATATTATACGAGAGAGTGGCGATTCTCTGTTGTATCTTTACAAACTTCATGTGTTTCAATAAATGACCCAATCATACCCTTATGACCATATCTTTTGAACCGGGGAAGGAGAATGTCAAAGTTATTTGATCCACACATAAGATTATAAAGACCTCAAGTCTAAGGACTAGTCATACAATCGATACATGAAAGTTCTCACAGACACATGGGATAAACACTCTATGTGAAAACTTTCGGTGGTCAGTTCGATGGACACGAGCAACTCATGCATCCATGTGATACACCAAGCGGACGGATCTCCGCTGAGATTATTCACAAAACTATGACTATGAACGTTTAAGAGTAATGATTCTCATAAGGCATGGAAGCCATCATCTTATTACTCCAAGGGCTTTATTACAGTGTTTGATGATTCATGTAAGTTATGTAATACACGTATAATAAAGATGTCCATTTTATTAATTAATGAAAATATTACAAATACATGTACATATAGCCCATCCACAAGTTGGGTATAGGGCATATCCCTCACAAGATGTGTGTTTTGGAAACTTGACGGTATATTCTATGTTTCCTAAGCACAACTCGGATAGCCTACGACGGAGGGATTGTTAAACATATATAATGACCTCGACTTGCATAGTTCAGAAAGGTCGTTCGTGTTCTTCGTGAATTCGGAGGTGGCCGAATTGCGTACATATTAGCTAGGCTTATATGACGAACATGTCTGAACTTAGAGAGTCCTAATATGAAGTGTACTCGTTGAGCACTTGGGTAGCCAATTATTTTTTATAAAAGATAATATCCGATATTATAATTATCAACTAAGATAATCAAGTGTTATTGGATAACATTGATTATTTACTTTGACCTAATTGGATTAATTCAATAATTACACAATGGCTTAATTGTAAAATCATAATGATCTCTACTATTTGATGATGTTATGGTAATTATAAGTATGTAATAATATGTGGTTTTGGCTTGATTTAATTGGATTAAATCAAGGTGGCAAACATTTAACTAATCCATTTCCTAATCCTTAGCTTGATTTAATTGGATTAAATTAAAGTGTGAGACAATGGAGATTAGTCACACCTAATTATACATATTTGCACAAATTAGATTAAGCCCACTTAAAAGTTGATTACAACTTTTATTAATTAAAAATTGCCTAAGTTTTGCTACAAATAGCAAGCTTTAGGAAGATTTTAATTACAAGTTCAAATAGAAGTATAAGCAAATTCTTGAGAGATTAGAATAAGTTAGAGAAGTGTTTAGAGAAGCTTGTGAGGTCTCTGCAACATTTCATCTAGGAGAAATCAAGATTGGATCTTGAAGTGAAACTTGGAAGTATTGGAAACAAGATTGGATCTTGAAGTCGAGCTTGCACACCATGGAGGTTCTCCAACAATTTCAACAAGGAGAAGTAGATTGGATCTTGCATCAAGCTTACTAGGTAATGTTTGATCTTCTCCTAAGCTATGTTTATTTGTCTATTAGCTGCATGATCACATAGCTTAATGTTGAATAAGGCTAATCAATTGTGTTAGGATACTTTAGAAGTATAAACATAACATGCTTGTAATTAGGTTAAAGATGTTCATGTTGGACATGGAACAATTAATTAGAGTTTGGAACTCTATATTAAAGCTTAGAGCTATGACTACCATTCTAGATTCACTTGACCACCTTTAGGTGGACTAGAATTGTTCATGAGACATTTCTAATTGGGATTCTAAAATATTTTGTGTATTGGATTCAAAATTTACGCAAACGCGTATTTAGAATAAATTAATGTTTTTTGGAAAAATGTTTGATATTTTGAAAAACTTGATTTTTATTCTATAACATGTGTTAATGTTGTTTTTGAAATTAAAAAATTAATTTTGGGTGTCTTTGAAGTGTTTAGGGAAGACCGGAAGCAATTAGGGTAGTAGACCCTAATTGCATAAGCTCTCTGGAAGAGCTGAGCAACTGAGCATTTTTGAAACGAAAATAAAAAAATTTGCAAAGTGGTGCTATAGTGCGCGCGCGCACTATACTGCGCCCCTAAGCGCACTGCTCGCGGTAGTTTTGTTTTACTTCGTTCAGGTGCTTCCGGACTCCGATTCAGTCTCGATTTTATTCCTATACACTCATAATGGAATATAGTATTTCATTAAATGATTTAAAATTACACCCATACTTGATATACATGGGTTAGATCCATTTCCACTGCCCGGGCACCGATCCGACCCTAGGGGTTCCACCACTGCCCAGCAGAAAGTATATTTACTACCATTATATATATATAAACAAACAAGATACAATCATCAGTTCCTTATTAGAAACCTTAAGGAAAATATTATTTTGGAAAATGAAATCAGCTTCAATTTATAGGCAAATTTCGGCCTTGCGCGTCGCGACATGTGAAGCTTGCGTGTCGCGACGCACCTTTGATTTCTGACACATGTACACGATTTTGACGAGATGATGATGTGTGGCTTTCAGCAGCTGAATTGTTGGCTCGGTATTGCGACGCGTGAAGGCTTGGCGTCGCGACGCTGACATCATTGCTGACACAAGATGTCGACAGGCTGAATTATTATGCTGACGTCATGATGACGCGTGTTGGCAGAATAGTAACTGAAGTGCGTCGCGATTTATAGAGTGCGTGCGTCGCGACGTGTAATTTCAATTTACCCTTTTGTCCGTTTTTCGCCGTTTTAGCCCTCATTTAATTCCATTGAGTCCTAAAATCTTATTTATCTACAAAATAAATCAAAATATTCACAAAACTCGAGAAACTATACAAAATATTAAGTAAAAGGGGCGGTAAATATTGATATATTTTCCGCTCATCACACCCCAAAACCTAACATTTTGCTAGTCCTCGAGCAAAACAATAAAATAAAATGCAATACACGACTTTAAAATAAAATTAAACTAAGCCACTTTTGTAGGGACCACGATTGCATTTAGTATATGCAACAAGCTTTTAAACCTCTAGGTGTCCCTAGTGGACGAGTTGTAGTCTCGTGGGCTTACAACGACGATACCCACAAACGTCAATCAAATGTACAATCAAACATACAAAACAAGTTAGAGACTAAACATGTGAAATTCCTATCCAAGTTAATATTTATTTTCTTTCTTTCTAAATTACCAAATAAGTAAATTCTCCGATTATTTTTACCATTCTCCATATACACAACCAACAAGATATTAATCAACTCATGGTGCCCACAATATTCATAAATGTAGTTGAAAAGAGAGTAATATTTTATCCTAAAGTTATATCAGAATTCACACCTTTTTGGCGATGGATTTTTTTTTAAATAATATAACATATTCAATTCATGTAGCGAGTTTTGGGCCAGTGACTCCCAAGCCAGTTGGCTTTAGGGTACTAGGTGTTAAGACACCCAGACAGACTTAATTACTCGGATTTCAGATGTTAAAAGTTCTATTATTTGACACGAATAATCACTGCTTACTGAGGCAAGATGTCCGGTAACTAAGTAGAAACTTTATTATTATTAACTCAGGCTTTTCCGTTTGATGCGAACAATCACTACTTACTGAGGCAAGATGTCCGGTTACTAAGTAAAAGCATAATTAATTATTTGTATACACATTGTTCTTCTTTTTTTATTCCATTGCTTTCAGATGCTTCCTCCTATAAACTAGAGCACTGAATATTACAAACTTTTCACTTACGAACCATGTCCGTATGTAACCATGCATGTTGATAATACTTGTCAATTGAGCATATGAAGATCCAATTTAATCAGTATTATGAAGAATTCACAAATTTAAATAATTCAAAAGGAAATAAACAAAAATAACTTGTTATGAAATAGGTTGAGATACGTCTCAGGAGTGGAAATTTCTTCCACAACTATCTCAAAACCCAATTCCACCTAGTTAGTCAAATTAAAAACATAAAAATCAATTTTTTTTTAATTTTTTTTAAAAATTTTGACTAAAAACCCAGTAAAAATAACATAACTAAAAATAAAAACAAGATACTAATCAACTATTCCCTACCCCCAAACCTAATTGAGACATTGTCCTCAATGTCTAAAAAGAAGAAGGAAAGTTTAGAAGACAGTGCTGGTTAGCGTAGAATTCTACATCTAAAAGACAACTAAAGGTTAAGATTCAGATTTATCCGACGTTTTTTACCACGATCATTATCAGACCAGTTTATCTTGGAAATGATAGGGTCAATTTGTGGTTCAAAGGCTAAAAGTTGGTCAATTAAATCATGGTCTGTTCTGGCAGTGGAGAGGATATCTTTTACAGGTTTTTAAAGGAACCCATTTCTTAGGGAATCATCAAGAAACACACAAAGAAAGTCAAAAAAATCCATCAATGTTTCTGGTGTATGTTCAAGGTTGCCCAAGATAACACTGTAAAATTTCCTCCATTGTGCCCAAGCCACCATGCAAAGTAATAAATGCATCAGCATGGTTAATCATTTCAACAAGTCATTCAGACATACCTGGCATGATGCATTCATCTCTGTTTGATTGTCCGATAAGATTCGCCTCCGCCAAAGATTTTGTGATGATTCCCAAAACTTGACTACCTTTTTCGTGTACAGCCCTTGAAACGTACCCCATTAGTCCAAGATTGCTACCGCCATATACTAAGTGCATATTCCTTTCACCTATGACTTTACCCAATTCTTGTGCTGCCTCAGCAAATTCTGGTTTAGAACCAAAAATAGTACCGCAAAACACACAGATGTTAACAACTCGTCTTCTTGAAGTTGCTTCCATTTTTTTAACTAATTATTTCTAAAATTTGGATGTCTACAAGAGTGTAATGACGAGCTGAATTTATAGATCCTGAAAAGGGTGAGTAATAATAGCACAAATACCTACCAAATGACAATTACTAGCTAAACAATAAATAAATCGTGAAAGTAAAAAAATATGGATCTTGTCGGTGAAAATAAAGAAAATCACAACAGAAAAGCAAATCAAAGCAATTAAATAAGGCAACAATACTATTACTTAAAGTAATCATCTAATCACGGGAGAATTATAACAATCAAGTCATTAACTTTCTTGGGTCAAAGTTTTAATTTAAAACATGCTATACATATCCAATATGTATTATGCATAATTAAATTAAAATTACTATGGCATAGATTCAAAATATGTGTTGTGTGGTTAAGCCTTTGCTACTGATACCATTCTGTTAGGGCAGTTGTGAAACCCCTAGGGTCGGATGGGTGCCCCGAGCAAAATAAATGGGTATAACCCAAGGATATCAATTATGGGTGTAATTTTAAATCATTTAATGAAATATTATATTCCATTATGAATGTATAGGAAAAAATCGGGACTAAATTGGAGTCCGGAAGCTCCAGAACGAGTGAAAATAAAATTCTCGCACACCCGCTTACATGAACAGTGCACGCGCTCACTGTTCTCCAGCCAGTAAATTTTTTTTATTTTATTTTATTGTTTGCTTGGTTTTTCAAATACTCAGCTCTCTGGAAAATTTCCAGAGAGCTGATGCAATTAGGGTTTATTACCCTAATTGCTTCCGGTCTTCCCTAAACACTCCAAAACACCCAAAATTAATTTTTAATTTCAAACCAATATTAACACATGTTATAGAATAAAAATCAAGTTTTTCAAAATATCAAATATTTTTCCAAAAGCATAAATTTATTCTAAATACCCACTTGCGTAAATTTTGAATCCAATACACAAACCATTTTAGAATCCCAATACGAAATGTCTCGTGAATAATTCTAGTCCACCTAAAGGTGGTCAAGTGAATATAGAATGGTAACCATATCTAAGCTTTAATCTAGAGTTCCAAACTCTAATTAATTGTTCCATGTCCAATATGAACATCTTTGACCTAATTACAAGCATATTGTGTTTATACTTTTAAAGTATCCTAACACAATTGATTAGCTTTATTCAACATTAAGCTATGTGATCATGCATCTAATACAGAAATAAACATAGTTTATGAGAAGATCAAACATTACCTAGTAAGATTGATGTAAGATCCAATCTACTTCTCCTTGTTGAAATCGTCGGAGAACCTCCAAGGTGTGCAAGCTCAACTTCAAGATCCAATCTCGATTTCCAACACAAGCAAGCTTCACTTCAAGATCTAATCTTGATTTCTCCTAGATGAAATATTGTAGAGACCTCACAAGCTTCTCTAAACACTTCTCTAACTTAGGCTAATTTCTCTAAGAATTTGCTTGTATTTTAACTTGTAATTAAAACCTTCCTAAAGCTTGCTATTTATCGCAAAACTTAGGCAATTTTTAATTAATAAAAGTTGTAATCAACTTTTAAGTGGGCTTAGTCTAATTTGTCCAAATATGTATAATTAGGTGTGACTAATTTCCATTGTCTCCCACTTTAATTTAATCCAATTAAATTAAGCCAATGATTAGGAAATGGATTAGTTAAATGTTTGCCACCTTGATTTAATCCAATTAAATCAAGCCAAAACCACCTATTATTACATACTTATAATTACCATAATATCCTCAAATGGTAGAGATAATTATGATTTTACAATTAAGCCCTTGTGTAATTATTGAATTAATCCAATTAATCCAATTAGGTCAAAGTAAATAATCAATGTTATCCAATAACATTTGATTATCTTAGTTGATAATTATAATATCGAATATTATCTTTTATAAAAAAAATTAATCGGCTAGCCAAGTGCTTAACGAGTACACTTTATATTGGGACTCTCTAAGTTCAGACACGTTCGTCATATAAGCCTAGCTAATATTGACGTAATTTAGCCACCTTCGTCGTAGGCTATCTGAGTTGTGCTTAGGAAACGTAGAATATGTTGTCAGGTTTCTGAGGCATACATCTCATGTCGACATGTCCACGATTCTTTCCAACTGATGCGATCCACCCTAGGTGATCGGCTTTGGCCAAATTCTTTAAGAATCGTGACTTTACTCACATGGATACCTAGACCCCTTATGGTACACATACGGGCTGAAAGATCCTATCTTGCTTCGACTTGATTACTGAGTGCATCGGTCCACACCCAACGAACATCTAGAGGCCAGACCATGAAAATTTTCTGACATACATGGCATCTAAATGTGGAGAATCTCACACAAAATCAATGATATCATATTGCCAAAGGATTACATAAGTTACTCGACTCGATGAGATTCCTATTGACGGTGGTGTGTACTTACAACTATTAGGAATCACCTATGAGTCATTCAATATTCGCTCCAATGAATACCCACATGTCTATACGAGTTTCCAAAACTCATGGTACATCACGTTAAACCATTGGAACTCCAATTCCAATATACGACATGTGCTAGTCTTCTAGGTTATATGAATTCGACCGTATTCCAAAACCAACGACTAGGAATATTTACTTTAAGAATAGTTTACACCTAGTGTCAAGACTATTCTAAGGTCGATGTCATTCTTAGCATATCTATATATCAATTTAATACGTGTAATGACAATAACATTAATAAGGTATGAAATGAAATATGTAGTTATTTTATTAATGAATAATAAAATGTACAAATCAGATTGACACTCCAAGCACCAACTCCATCAGAAGTCACTAGGGTTTGGAGCCCACCAGTTCAAGTCAGAGAGAGTAGAAGTCTAGTCAGAGTCAAGTAAAAGTCTTGTATTAGTCTTTGATTATGTATAGTCGTTGTAAGAACAAGTATTATTAAGTATACAATAATTAATATTGAGTTTGTTTTCTATGTTTTTGAGTTTGGGCTACGGTCCCACACAAAATATAATCAATTAGAGAAAAGAGTATCAGTATCTGTTTATGGTTAGGAAGCCAGAGGCTTATGAGGTTAGTACGGTCTATCCCCTATTGGTAGCATCTTTCAGATCGGGGATGTTACATCGTAACAGTTAGCCTACTCTAAAATGAACACTAACATTAACCCCCTCTGAGAGGCCTTCACTTGTATATGTCGGTAACATCTTCCAGATCGGGGATGTTACAAAGATGGTATCAAAGCATGGTCTAGGGAGTCAGTGACTGCAGTGGGCAGAGTATTGGGGTCTGGTATATGCAGTATGTCTGAGATGCTCGTATGCAAGGCACTACATCTCCAGTATCTGATTCTCGAGTACGTCCTTAAAGTTCCATAGATAGGTTAGTAAGTTTTCCTAGATCATTCAAATAGTATTCCTTACGAGAAAAATTATACTTTAGATCTAAGATACGAATCTTTTTTAAAGTTATCCTGGCCTATCACCAGAAGTTCAGAACGAGTTATCAAATTAAACAGTAATGATCTAAGAAAAATTATCTAAGGCAACTAGATAGGAAAATTATAAGGAAGCAAGAAAGAATGTATTGATGTTTAGACAGCCAGAGACAAAGAAAAATAAAGAGACATAAAGAGTTAGTAAAGTTCCAAGTGTACCCACCTAGGAAAATAGAAAGAGAAATAAAAAATTAGAAAGAGAAGTAAAAGATAGAATGTAGATATCTAAGCAATCAGAAGTAAATAGATAGAGGTACGGAAGCAGATAGATAAGAAAATACCAAAACATATAATAATAATAAGAATCAGAGACACATAGTTAGATAATAAACGATAATAACAGAAATTATAGTAAAAAAGAGTATAACAAGCCTAAACAAGAGTAAAATACCGAGTTGACCTAAATAAAGTTCTTTCCCTCCAAGTAAGATTCATTTCCTCTTCAGAAAATTCCTCCAAGTTGATCCAATAGCTCTTGAGAAACTCATATAGATAGCGAGTTCCCCGAATAACCAAGGATAGCCATAAGGCAGAAGAAGCAAGGAATCAAGAAAATTCGTAGAGATTTCTAATAGATGTGAGATGCCATGACAATACAGAGATTTTAGATTTCCCAAACCCAGGCCCGCAGGCAACTAAGATGAATGATGCCAGAAGAATGACTAGTTGCCCTAACCAAACAATCTGATGGGGATAAGACTCAGAGTTATCTAGTTTACCACCACTTAGTGACACCAGTTAAGAAAGTTGTCACGATGGAATCCAGCTTATACCTATCTTGTATAAGAAATAGATTTTACCAAGACACATGGTACCAGAATGAGGATACCAAAACTCATCAAGATTTATAATGTTTGCCTCATTCCTTACTAGTATAGATATAAATGACCATAAAAAGGAGCCCGATGAAAGCTCATCTTAAGAGATAGAAAGACCTTGGAAGGAAGATTACTCAGGAAGAAATTAAGGAAGTTCTGGAGGATATAAAGAGAGTAACTTAGTATAGCCAAAGATTAAGACAAGTCAGTGCGAGGCCTACAAACTAGTAAGAGTCCACAAGATAGACCAAATATTATAGAACCCACAGATAAGCCCAAGTCAGTAGAAATCCGTAGAAGTATACATGAATAGACCCGAGAGGTTCGAGATATTTAGGAAATGATAAAAGTACCAGTATGGACAGCAGAATAAAGTGCCCAAGTCTGGATTTATAGCAAAAACAAAGAGCATTGATCTAAGAAGTAGTTAGAAAGATGTACCACCATGAGCCTCAGTAGCAAGGCGTAGGGCAAAGAAATATGATATGAAAATGGTAAGAGGAATGCGAGAAGCAACAAGGAAATTCAGGGCATTCGGGCATGAATATAACATAAAGAGAAGATAGTGGTGTAGAGAATTGATTGTAGTTGTGTGGCTTCAAGACAGGGAGTAGTTGGCCAAGTTCTTACAGAACGGATAATGACCCTTTCTTCTAGAAATTACGATTCCAATAGACATATAGATATTTAACCAGACCATCACCGAGCTTGAGTGTTAAACAGAATGTGTATCCACGGATTCCTATAGGATGTATATGCTCACTCCTCAACTTAAAGCTTAGTAAATATAAGGATCAATAAAGAAGAGCAATTGACAGATTAGATGAGTTGCGAGATGGTTAGACAGCCAAATTGATAAGTCCAAAGAAACTTAGATAAGAAACATGAGATAGAATAGTATGAAGCCATAGTAAGATAAACTAAGTCTGGTAGCCACTTTTGAATTAATGAACCCTAAAAGAAGTAAAGACTTAGAAGTACGAAGAGACCGGGGAGAATAATTCTGAAGAATATAGTAAACAACTTATAATAGAGTTTCATGGTATTGAGAATGGAAGACTAGGAAAATAGTAGCCCTGAACCAAAAAATTAGTAGAGATGTTTTGAGCAATCAAAATTGATGGAGTTTCCAGAATTCAAGGAACTAAAATGAGTTGCAAAGTCAAGTAATAGAGCAAAATTTAGTAAGAAAGAATAATAGACGGAGTATAGTAGGAGTTTGACAGAGTACGAACCTTATGGAGGTTCACGATAAGGGGTGATATCACCGTTAATTAGAAAGTGAATTAGTAGTAAAGTTGGAACATGAAATTCAGATAGTTCATAATAGTAGTACCCTAGTGAGGAAGCCAACACCAAACATGTAAACAACATAGTTATAAGTTTATAGATTAGCAGCATAAACAACTAAAACATGTATAGTTAAGGAAATACAAACACTAGGAGACTCTAGCACAACACCCACCCTCTCAACCCTCGATAGAAAACAGTAGCATAGATGTACATGGAGTGCAACCTTGAGATACTCTAGAAACAAGTGTAAGTATAGTGATAAATAACCGAAACATAAAACCCTTAAATATAGTACCAGAACAGAATAGAAAAGGAAATAGCCTAAGTAAGAGATTTAAAAAGAGAATTTATTAGATAAGGCAATAAAGAAAGGAAATACTAGTTAAGTAGTGACAAGAATGTAAGAAGACAATGTTAAACATAACCAGGGTCATGTGAGAGCTGATAACCTTTGGATAAAGGGACAAAGATATAGACCATAACAGTTTCAGTTATAGAACAGAGCAGAAGAGTAAATGAAAAGGTTAGCTGACACAAGGATTGGAAGTGAAACTGTCAAGGACACAACGACAATAGGAGAAAATACTAAGTGTTGACAGAAGTGTAGTATGGTATAGAACCGAGAAAATAAGTTTACTACAGTATGGAAACAATAAAAAGAAGGTATCCTAACATGCAATCAAGTATAGAAGACGAGTTGATGTAAAGGAACAACAACCAGATTTGCAGTAACAATGATAGCAAGTATAATTAGGAAATGAACTTTAGCAGGACAAAAAAGTCAGCATCAACGTTAGCAGCAGGGAATGTGAAGTTCATAAGCGGGTTAAGTTTTGCAAAAAGAATATAAAGAGTTAAGTAACTAAGTGATGAGAAATGATATTAAGATCAAGTTAAACAAGTTCCATTAAAGGAATACCCAGTACCAGCATTGTTGATAATAACTAGAACCATTCCTATAAATTTATCGATTCCGAAAAGGGAGCATAGGAAACCTAACCATGGAGACACCAGTATTTCTAGTGAAAGTCAAAGATACCAGCTGAGAAGAACCCGATTAAGTCAAAAAATTACTGAGTATTATGCATGAGAGAATTTAATGGATAATTAGAGGAGGAGAATTCTAAAGTACGAGTAAGCAAAGAAAGAATAGTCAGCATAGAGACAATAATCCTCTCAAACTAGCAAAGAAACTAAAGGTGCAGAAGAGTAATTTAAACTAGTTTATTACCCTAGGTAACTGTGGGACACAGAAACTGGACGACGCATGCTGTCCCGGGCTCGCGGCCCGGTCGGGAGTACGGAGTAGCCACGAGGGACTAAACCGGAGAATAATGGAGTCGCCACCCGGTGTGAACCGGGAAAATGAGATTTAAGGCCGCACTCACCCCTCGCAAGGGAAGACCTCAAACCGTTGGGTTCGGAATGGTCCCTTACTTATGCCACTTGTAATGAAATGATTTATGTAATAATTTAATCAGGCTTAAGTAGCACTTATTTCCAAGAATATCATGCTTCTAAATTCACATTTACAAAATAAAACTTACACATATATTTCACATCTAAGATTGCATGCTTGAAAGTACATCAAATGAGCGACAAACATACAACTTCATTGGCATATTATATTCAAGAAAACACAAGCACACATACTAACCACACAAGCACATATGTGAGCACCTTCTCAAGTGGTACGTGGAATTGTATCCCAAGTACAGACCATACTACCGTCCATTCGGAATCGGCTACGGAATTTATGTCTGGGTTTCCATCCGATATACCACAAGAAATAATACTCAAATGTTATCATGACATAGGCATATAAAGCGTAATACATTAAACACATTGTACTCATACATATGGGGATAGCTACTAGGAAAACTATGTATGAAATCTAATGAAAATGACTCAGTTCAGTGGGTGCGCATTCGCGTAGCGTTTGAAAATACGTTCGAACGGTAAACAGAAGGTTCGCATTCGTATAGCGTTCGAGAACGCGTTCGAACGGAACCAGACCTGATGCATGATAAGACTAAGAAAGTGCGTGTACGTTCGCGTAGCGTTCGAGAACGCGTTCGAACGGTAAACAGAAGGTTCGCGTTCGTATAGCGTTCGAGAACGCGTTCGAACGGAACCAGACCTGATGCATGCAACACAAAGAATACAGACAACAATGTCAAGCTCAGTATGTCCGATTAAACGTATCTTGCATTCAACCGAACATACATCAACCGGCGCGGCAAAGCATCGTGGTAAAGGGCTTTAACCCATCCACATAAGGGATCTTACATTGCACTTACTAAGCCCATGCGCTCGATTGAATCATGCATACAAAGAATTAAAAACAATAATATCAGACTTAGTATGCCCGATTGAACGTATCTTACATTCAACCGAACACACATCAACCGGCGCGGCAAATCATCGTGGTAAAGGGCTTTAACCCCTCCCCATAGGGGATCTTTCATTGCACTTACTAAGCCCATGCGCTCGATTGAATCATGCATACAAAAATTAAAAGCAATAATGTCAAACGTAGTATGCCTGATTGAACGTATCTTGCATTCAACCGAACACACATCAACCGGCGCGGCAAAACATCGTGGTAAAGGGCTTTAACCCCTCCCCATAGGGGATCTTTCATAACACTTACTAAGCCCATGCGCTCGATTGAATCATACATAAATAAGCACATGCAGAATTCAAGTGACGAAAAATAAATAAACCAAAGCAACACAAAACAAAAGAGGGTGCCGTTTACTCAAGCCGTACGTGGAGTTGTATCCCGAGTACAGATCATACTACCGTCCATTCGGAATCGGCTATGAAATTTATGTCCGGGTTTCCATCCGATATACCGCGAGAGTTGACACATCTCTCATTTTATTCCAAAGCCACAACATACAACATCTCATAATTCATGCATATTTATCTACTCAAGGGCCACAACATACATTTCACATGACAATCATGCAAGCAATATTCAATAAATAATAAAACAGAAAACGAGTGTGAAAATACCCTCAGGTCTAACCTTTTCGCCAACTTTCAGGCTTGCGTTTCACGGACGTCGGAAGGGTACAGCTCCTCAACTTCTCCGGTTCACTGGTTTAGCGTCCTAGCTCACTGTTTTACTGTTTTGCTTCCTGTTTGAACTCCGTTATGCTACTGTTCGGCCTCTGTTTTGCTGCTCACTGTTCAGGTCACCTGTTTTGATGTTTCCACGGACTGTTTCGAGTTTTTTCTGTGGGTTTTTAGTGCAGTCTTGTGTGATTATTTTAAGGATTATGAATGCAGTTTTTATGTTACTGTTTGAGGATTTTAAGGGCTGTTTGAGGGCTAATAGGAGTGCAGTTGTTTGGGGGTGCTGTTTTCGGTTGTGGAGGTTTAGGGGCTGCTGTTTTCGGTTGTGGAGTGGGGGAGGTGAAGAGAATTATTTGTGTTTTTCTTCTTGCTATTGCCGTGAGTGGCTAGGGCTCTTGGTGTTGTGATTTTCGTGTAAGTCTTGTGTATGAGCTACCGGAGTGCATGTCTTGGTTAGAGGTTGTTTATATAGAGAAAGGCTAGGGCTTCACCTTGTCTCACAAGGAAGGGATTTTGGCATTAAAATGAGGATTTGATTTGGTATTCAACAAGGAAAGGATTAGATTGAGGGGGCAAATCTTGGCTAGATTAGGAATACAAAATATTTAATTTGTTATGATTGATTTTAATTAGGCATGATATTTGTTAAGTTTGGTATATATATATTTGATTTATCTTTATTAGGTATGATTATATTTTATGTTTTATTTAATTGGTAAATGGTTTGATTATTTTATTTAATATTAATTTAATTTCCCATGTGTTTTAAATGTGTTTTATTAATTGGGATGTGTTTTATGGGCTTTGGGGGGCTAATTGGGCTGGGGTGCGAGGCTAGCAGCCAAACCAGAAATATCGACTCCGTTCGAACGCCCATTCGAACGCTACACGAACGTCCGCAATCTGCCTGACGTTCGAACGAAGTAACGAACACAGCACTAACGAGATAGTGAACTTGTGAAATGAACTTGATGACGTACTTATTCTGAATTTCCCCTTCCGACCTCCGTTTCCCGCAATATCCTTAGCTAAAGGTAGTGCTCCAACTGAGACTCATCATCGGGTTTCACATGCGAAATCAATGCCTACACAGTAACGTCCTAAGAATTGAGCCATCGTTTGACAGTAAGAGTACAATAAAAAGGGTTAGTTATGATTATAAGCCCTGAACCCATACGTAGTTATATATTGAAAACTCGGAGAAGAAACTTATAAATAACATACTTAGTAAGGGAAAAGAGAAAGATCAGTAACCAGCTAAGTCTGGAGCCAAAGGATAAGTGTAGTAGAATTTCAAGATATTCTCGAATAAGGAAAACCCAAATTAGACCTAGGAAAATTTGAGGACAAATCATATTTAAAGGGGGATAATTTGTACGCCGATATGTTAGACATTGTGTCCCATTGCGTCACTGTTTGTAAATGATATTGTATTATTGTACAAAATTAACTATGTAATAATGAAATTGCCTTTTGCCATTTTGTAAATATTATTTACTTTGATATATAAATGGCGAAAGTCCATATGATTAGTACTGGATTGAGATGATATGAGACAGTATCAATCCATAAAGGTTTAATCATTAAATATCCCTAGCCGTAGTATTATCGAGACTGGACATCGATAATGCGGAATAGACTAGTATTGCGCTTGTGCACGTTGTGAGGGCACAACGGCATAGTTCTCATATATTTAAGTATTGGATACTTATGCAAGTGCGATAGGAGGTTTGTTTTACCGATGGTACGAAAAACAGCTTCGCTCTGGATAGACCCCGCGGAATCCCATTGGTAGTATGTCTAGGTGTCTATGGGAGGCCGCATCAGGGTAGGTGTATATGGTCTTAACCTGAGACTTACATCGCTAGTACTTGCGACAATCGGTAAACTTTGGTTTTGGTGGTTGGGGACCTTAACCGGTTCTGTGTACACCTCTTCTGGGTTTATCGAGAATCGTAGTGTACTGGATGTGATGTCAAGATGGAAGTATCGCTTCAGACATATGGAGGTGATGATCACGCAGGACACAGAACTAGTACTCTATAAAAGGTTGCAACCGTCGGGACAATATGACTAGGTCAGGATTGTCCGATTTAAAGAGACTAGTTGCTTGATGTCCGATATATGTTTCGTACGGGGCAGACACATCTCCCCCCAGGCCTAGCATGTGATCATCCGATACTGGATCGATGTACGCAATACTACGGTATACTACGCTTGATATAGATCTTATATTCCTATAAGAATATTTCTGGAGAATTGGGTAGGCATGGCGCTTTGCTAGAAGCCAACCTTGTCTTGTGAATCGGTAAGAACGTAGTACGAGGTACGTGCGTGTTCGGATTATCCGACGACCGTATTTACTGCTGCCAACATATCCGGAGATCTCTTGGGTCGCTTCCTGAAGATTCACCTATGATATTTGATTCGAACTTAATTAATCTTGGATTAATTGCGGAGAAACTTTATCTCGGATAAAGTGCCTTATTAGAGAGAGAGAGAACGATTAATTTGGAATTAATCAGTAAAATTATTATATTCGATATAATAATTGAAATTCGATTTCGACGCGAAATTAAAATTAGATTTTAATTCGGGCATACGAGTTAATTTAGAATTAATTCGTTAGCGACGTAAATAATAATTTCGCTAGGCGCGATTATTTATTTAAATTCGATTTAATTAACGTCGCGACGCAAGTTCGGTATTTCGGAAATATCGAACCCGAACGCGTGAGTGCACGTGGGCCCGCTTTCATTTGGAAACGTGTGGGGCCCACATGACACATGTCATTATATGTATTATTTTATTGATAATGCATTGCATGGTGATAGTGTATAATACACTCATTGTTATGCATGGAATTTGAGTGTTTGACACTCTAAGCCTTTGCATGGTTTGTGTCATAGATTTATTATTATTTAATAAATATTATGGCATAAATATAAATTGATTTTTGGTATCAAAAATCAATCAGAAAAATCTCTCTTCTCTCTCTCACATTGCCGAAAACTGCATGCAGTTTTTGGTCTTCATCTTCTTCATTTTGGTTGCCAAAAAGCTTGAAGATAGTGTGGTTGTTTGGAACATCTTCTCACACATGCAGGCTAGCACCTTCAAGGGATCAAAAGAGGTGATAGGGAAACCATCATAGAGCAAGGAATTCACAAAGCTTGGAGCTTTCCACCTTCTTCTCCTCTTGGCCGAATCAATCAACACTTGGAGCTTCCATTTTGGTTTGATTTTCTTCATCAACAAAGCATTGTAAGTATGATTCCGCCATACTTCAAAGTTAAATATATATTCATTTATTGTATTTCAAATGCTTAATCTTTCCTTGGGACATATTATAGAAACCAACAATGGTATCAGAGCCATGGTTAAGCATGAAATACTTTAGGTTAAAATTTGACAAAATTGGTTGAAGCATGTTCTTGTGAAATTTGATGAATGAGTATGCTTGCATGTATTAGAATGATGTTACATGGAATCAATTTTATGAAAAATGCATTGGATGATTTTTCCCCAAAAATTTAACCTGGCCGAATGGTATGTAGAAATTGATTGAAGCATGTTCTTGTGAAATTTGATGAATAAGAATGCTTGCATGTATATAGATGATGTTACATGAATCAATTTTATGAAAAATGCATTGGATGATTTTTCCCCAAAAATTTAACCTTGGCCGAATGGTATGTAGAAATTGATTGAAGCATGTTCTTGTGAAATTTGATGAATAAGAATGCTTGCATGTATATAGAATGATGTTACATGGAATCAATTTTATGAAAAATGCATTGGATGATTTTTCCCCAAAAATTCAACCTTGGCCGAATGGTATGATAAAATTGGTTGAAGCATGTTCTTGTGAAATTGATGAATAAGAATGCTTACATGTATATAATTATGTTACATGGAATCAATTTTATGAAAAATGCATGGATGAATTTTTCCCCAAATTCATGCCTTGGCCGAATGTGTTGCTACTTGGAGTGGATTGGAATTTTTGTGTTTAAGATCATTGGATGACTTAGAACTGTACGGGACGTAGATTAGTAATTCAATCGGATTGAAAAACAAATCGACACAAAAACTCACCTTGGCCGAATGTACAAGGACATGAAAGGAGTTGATTTTTTATTAAAATTAATGTTGGACATTTATTTTGAACAATACATGATTAATAAATTAAATGGGTATTTTTGAAATATTTGGTTTAATGTATTAATCTGGTATTACACTTTAATTAATTGGACTTTATGTTTGGAATATTAAAATTTAATTAATGGGCTTTAATAATTTAATTGGGCCTTATGGGCTTAAAATTGGTTTTATGGCATTTAAGGGTGATTCCTTATTTGGGCTTGGTAATTGGGTTTGACCCACATTGACCAAAGCCCAAGCCTTAATAAATCAATTGAAAGCCCATTTGACTTGAATTAATTAAACATTGGATGTTAGTTGGGCTTTGAGGCCCAATAAGATTAGATTTAGAATCTAAGTCTTTAAAGCACATTAAAAGTGTAAACATTTAATTTGGAATTAAATAATTGAATTAGTATTGAATACGAATTAAATTAGATTTAATAAGTAGTTCGATATAATTCGCGAATTCGTACCCTATGTACTTATTCTCAATCGAGTTGGACTCGCGCAAAATCAAACCGTTGTTTGAACATTGGATGATCACTTAAACAAAGACTAATTAATTGGATTAGATTGGTTGTAAAAGCATGTCTTGTTTGAATATATATGTATGTGATGAATGAATAGTGTATATCGGATGGATATTAGAAGGGAAAGGGTAATTTTAGAAATTATTGTAAATTTGGAATTTATAAATTGGACCTGCGTGTCCAGCCTTATCTCTTTATCTCTTTGTATTCTCTTCTCACCTAATTCCCCTCAATGTAAATGAGGTTTCTCTTATTGTATTATGTAATTGGGTAGTAGTAGAATAGTGCTAGCGGGGAGAGGAAAGGGAGTGATTTGTTCTAGGAACAAGTTGTTTATATATCCATCCGCATATCACTATTAATTTACTTTACGCGCTTTATGATGTTTTAGAAGCATGCTTAAGGGTGTATGATGATGAGACCTAACAAAGATAAATAAATTGGTTGCCAATTACGCGAAAATCCCTCAATTTATATTAAGCGAATATCCTTCCATTGAATGGTTCTTGTTCAAGATCCGAAGTTGGCATTGGTTTGTTTTTGACCAAAGTCAAGACCTTTGTCAATCAAGGATGTACTTGAATCATGAGAGTTTTGTTGCATATCGGTGTCTTGCTTGTCCAAATCGTGATTTTTATTGGCCAAAGTCAAGATCACTTTTTGTCCAACGACATTGATTACGAAACTTTCCTCGTCAATGGGTCCCGCTTAACTGGAATCATTAGGTTTGTTTTTGGCCAAAGCCAAGGCCTAGATGATTCGGAGGATAGGGTTAGGAAAATGTAATGGTTACATTGGCATTATACATATGTTTCGGACTTGGATGTCCACCTAACCGGATCTAGGAATTGGATGAGATCCAATTGATCATGGAGATCTACCTAAGTTAAATAGCATACAATTTTTATTGGCCAAAGTCAAGGTTGTGTGTTATTTAACGGGATCCTAGCCCACTAGGAAATTCGATTTCCCGAGTTCTCTACAGAGGGTTAGAAACTTGAAGAAAATAGTGGGAGGCTATTATTGAATTTGCAATTTCGTTCAGATACTTAGCCTTACACGTCTTTCAAAATTATTTCGTCAATATTTTAAATAATTAGTTGGACTAATATATTGTTATTTTTACTTGTAACAGTTTGACTGTACCCATAACATCGTTGACTTTATAGTTGGACTATAGTTGTCAAGATGATTGGCAAAGGTAATATCCGCGACATAATCATGGGCGATAATGTCTTCAAAGGGACAAACTTTGCCGACTGGGAAATGAACCTCAAGATAGTGCTTGGGGCTGAGAGGATACTGTATACTATTCAGAGACCTCTCCCGCCTGAACCCACTGAGCCACTGGAGCTAGAGTTATGGAAGACTCATAGTGACGATTGTGACCAAGCTCAGTCAGTTATGCTAGCTGCAATGACCCAGCATTTCAGACGCCAGTACAGGGACTTGGATCCCTATAACATGATGGCAAGATTGCGTGATCTTCACCGCACCAATAAGCGGATGAAGAGGTACGAGCTAGTAAGGAAACTCTTCCGCTCCCGGATGACAGACGGCGCATCAGTTGAGGCCCACGGGACTCAAATGATCGCCGATATTGATGAGTTGGCCAATATGGGAATAGTCTTGGAGGCTGAGCTGACTATAGATATGATCTTGCAGTCACTTCCTGATACTTGGAAACAAATCATAATCAACTATAAGTTGATGGATACAGATGACACTCTTGGAGAGCTGTTATCCGTATTGAAGGAGTCCGAAAGGGAACTCCTAAAGGGGAGCAAGCGCGAGGCGCATTTTGCATCGACCTCTCATGCGCCAAAGGCTAGGCCCAAGGCAATTGGAGGTGCGAGGAAGAAGAAGTTCAAGAACAAGGGCAAAGGCAAGTTGACAGTGGCTTCTAGGAAGCCAAAGGACAAATCTCGCGACATCTGCCTCAACTGCGGCAAGAGGGGTCACTGGAAACGTGACTGCCAAATGAGCATTGTGCAGAGGGAGGATATCAAGGCTGGCAAGGCTATCGCCTCTGGTATGTTTGTTATTGAGATAAATATGAATACTTCTAGTTTTAAAAATTGGATTTTTGATTCTGGTTGTGGTGCTCATATTTGTACTGATGTGCAGGATCTGCATGATAGCAGGATGCTGGCGTCAGGGGAGATGGATCTACGGGTCGGAAACGGAACACCAGTTGCTGTTTTGGCCGTAGGGACTTTTGTTTTAGAACTGCCCTCAGGGCATGTACTTAAACTTTTGAACTGTTATTTTGTGCCTAGTTTAACTAGGAATATTATATCTGTATCCTTGTTAACCCAGCAGGGTTACACTTTTGTATTTAGAAACACTGGGTGTTATTTATATAAAAATGATGCAGAAATTTGCACAGCTGTTGCAAATAACGGTCTTTATATTTTGAATATAAATGAATCTCCTAAAATGACAAACAAAAGGCTCAAAAGGAGTAATCTAAAAGATGAAGCTTATATGTGGCATTGTCGTCTAGGACACATTAACAAGACTCGCATATCCACACTTTCGAAGAGTGGGTACTTGGACGAATTTGATCCCAATTCATATGACGTCTGCGAATCTTGTCTTTTAGGCAAAATGCCTAAATCACCTTTTAGCGGTAAAGGTGAACGTGCCACAGAACTGTTAGCTCTCGTTCATACTGACGTATGCGGGCCCATGTCTAGCCAGGCTAGAGGTGGATTTCACTACTTCGTAACCTTTACAGATGATGCATCTCGTTACGGTTATGTGTATCTTATGAGACACAAGTCGGAAACTTTTGAGAAATTCAAAGAGTTTCGACACGAAGTGGAGAAACAAACAGGGAAGAGTATTAAGACATTACGGTCAGACCGTGGTGGCGAATACTTAAGTTATGAGTTTCAAGATTACTTGAAAGAATATGGTATTCTTTCACAGTGGACTCCTCCTGGAACACCGCAATTAAACGGTGTGTCCGAACGGAGAAACCGCACCTTGTTGGACATGGTAAGGTCAATGATGAGTCGCACTGAGCTACCAATATCCTTCTGGGGATACGCATTAAACAGTGCTATACTTATTTTGAATAAGGTACCGTCGAAGTCTGTTGAACAGACTCCATATGAGATATGGACAGGAAGGAAACCAGGTTTCTCTTTCCTAAAGATTTGGGGATGCTGGGCATATGTTAAACGTTTGGAAAGTACCAAACTTGAACCCAAAACTGATAAATGCCTTTTTGTAGGATATCCTAGGGAAACCAAAGGATATTACTTCTATCACCCACAAGAGAACAAAGTATTTGTTGCTCTACAAGCATTTTTCCTTGAGAAGGATTTTATAAATGCAGTGGTAAGTGGGAGGAAAGTAGAACTCGATGAAGATCGTAGTGATACTGTTCCTGGCAATGAATCAACGACGGAACATGAACAGACCATCCGGGATGAGTCTGTACCACAAACTTCACATACACAAGGACCGCGTAGGTCGGAGAGAGTCAGAACAGTACCTGAGAGGTATGGGTTCCTGATCTCACCTCATGTAGATATTAATCTTATTGAGGATAATGAACCGGCTACGTATGAGGAAGCGATACAAAATATCGATTCCGCTTTATGGCAAGATGCCATGAAGTCCGAGATGGATTCCATGTACGCCAACCAAGTTTGGACACTGGTTGATGCACCAGAAGGCATAAAGCCTATTGGATGCAGATGGATCTTCAAGAAGAAGACCGACATGGATGGCAACGTACAAACGTACAAAGCTAGGCTTGTAGCGAAGGGGTATCGTCAACAATATGGTATTGATTATGACGAAACCTTCTCACCCGTTGCCATGATTAAATCCATTCGGATAATGCTTGCAATAGCTGCATATTTCGATTACGAGATATGGCAGATGGACGTTAAAACCGCTTTCCTTAACGGAAACCTTTTGGAGGATGTTTATATGCAACAGCCTGACGGTTTTATCGTACCTAGACTTGCAAACAAGGTTTGTAAGTTAAATCGATCCATTTATGGATTGAAGCAAGCATCACGGTCATGGAATCAGCGTTTTGATGAGATCATAAAAGAATATGATTTCGTGCAAAACGCAGATGACCCTTGTGTATACAAGAAGGTTAGTGGGAGAGCACTTACTTTTATTGTCCTTTATGTCGACGACGTATTGCTTATAGGCAATGACATTCCCATGCTAACGTCGGTGAAAGCTTGGCTTTCATTAAAATTCTCCATGAAAGATCTGGGAGAAGCAGCCTTTATTCTTGGAATAAAGATCTACCGGGATAGATCTAGAAAGCTGCTTGGACTCTCCCAGAGTACATACATTGATAAAGTGTTGAAGCGATTCAACATGGAACAATCCAAGAGGGGATTGGTTCCAATGGTACGTGGTACCTCTCTGTCTAAGGACATGTGTCCTAAGACTCAGGAAGAGAGAGACAACATGAGTCGGATACCGTTCGCCTCGGCAGTCGGATCGATCATGTATGCCATGATATGTACACGACCTGATGTCTCATATGCTTTGAGCATGTGCAGTCGCTATCAGGCCGATCCAGGTGAAGGTCACTGGATAGCAGTTAAGAATATCCTTAAGTATCTTAAACGAACTAAGGATGCTTTCTTAATTTATGGAGGTGGAGAACTTGCGGTATCTGGGTATACCGATGCAAGTTTCCAAACCGACAAGGATGACTACAGTCGCAATCCGGGTACATTTTTTGTTTGAATAACGGAGCAGTGAGCTGGAAATCTTCCAAGCAAGATACTGTTGCCGATTCAACAACAGAAGCGGAGTACATCGCTGCATCTGAAGCAGCAAAGGAGGCAGTTTGGATCCGAAAGTTCCTAATCGGATTAGGAGTAGTTCCGTTAGCAGCTGAGCCCGTTCCATTGTATTGTGACAATAACGGGGCTATAGCACAGGCTAAGGAACCAAGGTCTCATCAACGGTCCAAGCATGTTCTTCGACGTTACCATCTGATTCGGGAGATTATACATCGTGGCGATGTAAAAGTCGAGAAGGTCACATCAGATGACAACATTGCAGATCCGCTGACGAAGGTGTTCTTCTCAGCAAGTTTTTGAACGACACATACATAGTTCAGGTATTAGATGCTTGAGTGACTGGCTATAGGCCAAGTGGGAGATTGTTAGACATTGTGTCCCATAGCGTCACTGTTTGTAAATGATATTGTATTATTGTACAAAATTAACTATGTAATAATGAAATTGCCTTTTGCCATTTTGTAAATATTATTTACTTTGATATATAAATGGCGAAAGTCCATATGATTAGTACTGGATTGAGATGATATGAGACAGTATCAATCCATAAAGGTTTAATCATTAAATATCCCTAGCCGTAGTATTATCGAGACTGGACATCGATAATGCGGAATAGACTAGTATTGCGCTTGTGCACGTTGTGAGGGCACAACGGCATAGTTCTCATATATTTAAGTATTGGATACTTATGCAAGTGCGATAGGAGGTTGTGTTTTACCGATGGTACGGAAAACAGCTTCGCTCTGGATAGACCCCGCGGAATCCCATTGGTAGTATGTCTAGGTGTCTATGGGAGGCCGCATCAGGGTAGGTGTATATGGTCTTAACCTGAGACTTACATCGCTAGTACTTGCGACAATCGGTAAACTTTGGTTTTGGTGGTTGGGGACCTTAACCGGTTCTGTGTACACCTCTTCTGGGTTTATCGAGAATCGTAGTGTACTGGATGTGATGTCAAGATGGAAGTATCGCTTCAGACATATGGAGGTGATGATCACGCAGGACACAGAACTAGTACTCTATAAAAGGTTGCAACCGTCGGGACAATATGACTAGGTCAGGATTGTCCGATTTAAAGAGACTAGTTGCTTGATGTCCGATATATGTTTCGTACGGGGCAGACACATCTCCAGCCCCAGGCCTAGCATGTGATCATCCGATACTGGATCGATGTACGCAATACTACGGTATACTACGCTTGATATAGATCTTATATTCCTATAAGAATATTTCTGGAGAATTGGGTAGGCATGGCGCTTTGCTAGAAGCCAACCTTGTCTTGTGAATCGGTAAGAACGTAGTACGAGGTACGTGCGTGTTCGGATTATCCGACGACCGTATTTACTGCCAACATATCCGGAGATCTCTTGGGTCGCTTCCTGAAGATTCACCTATGATATTTGATTCGAACTTAATTAATCTTGGATTAATTGCGGAGAAACTTTATCTCGGATAAAGTGCCTTATTTAGAGAGAGAGAACGATTAATTTGGAATTAATCAGTAAAATTATTATATTCGATATAATAATTGAAATTCGATTTCGACGCGAAATTAAAATTAGATTTTAATTCGGGCATACGAGTTAATTTAGAATTAATTCGTTAGCGACGTAAATAATAATTTCGCTAGGCGCGATTATTTATTTAAATTCGATTTAATTAACGTCGCGACGCAAGTTCGGTATTTCGGAAATATCGAACCCGAACGCGTGAGTGCACGTGGGCCCGCTTTCATTTGGAAACGTGTGGGGCCCACATGACACATGTCATTATATGTATTATTTTATTGATAATGCATTGCATGGTGATAGTGTATAATGCACTCAATTGTTATGCATGGAATTTGAGTGTTTGACACTCTAAGCCTTTGCATGGTTTGTGTCATAGATTTATTATTATTTAATAAATATTATGGCATAAATATAAATTGATTTTTGGTATCAAAAATCAATAAGAAAAATCTCTCTCTCTCTCTCACTTGCCGAAAACTGCATGCAGTTTTTGGTCTTCATCTTCTTCATTTTGGTTGCCAAAAAGCTTGAAGATAGTGTGGTTGTTTGGAACATCTTCTCACATGCAAGGCTAGCACCTTCAAGGGATCAAAAGAGGTGATAGGGAAAGTATCATAGAGCAAGGAATTCACAAAGCTTGGAGCTTTCCACCTTCTTCCCCTCTTGGCCGAATCAATCAACACTTGGAGCTTCCATTTTGGTTTGATTTTCTTCATCAACAAAGCATTGTAAGTATGATTCCGCCATACTTCAAAGTTAAATATATATTCATTTATTGTATTTCAAATGCTTAATCTTTCCTTGGGACATATTATAGAAACCAACACGATAACCTTTCCAACCAATAATCTCGATTACCATTTCATTCCGGGATGAATATTCATAATATAAATTATTTTGAACATATACACACTCATGAAGTGACCTTGGGGGACAATTGATATTCCTCGAAGTTCCGCTATCGAATTATACGATGTTTCACTCCAGACAGCCCATAGTATTAGGGCCGTAACTTTCTCATAAGAACTCCGATTCTTATGAATTTTATACCGTCGAAAATCTGAGATCGAGATCTACAATTTATGCTTTGGACATTTTTCTAAATTCGGAGCCGAAATAGGTCAAAGTTACAGATAAAAATTCAAATGAATAGTACCTAAGGGCATTCTAGTAAATTCTAAAACTTTATCCAATATTCTATACATTTCTAATTTTTAAATGCCAAGTATATAAATGATTCAATATTCATGAATTCTAAAATGAGAAAATGAGAAAGCAAGAAACGTAGATGGAGGAGAGAAGAAGAAGAAGGAAAGAAGATGAAGAATAAGAAGAAAGAAAAGAGAAGAAGAAGTAAAGGAAAAAGAGATGAGCATAAATGGAGGGCTTGGATAATGAAGAAATTCAAGAGGAGGAAGGTAAGAAAACTGAACCCAAAATTTAAGTTGTTGGATTTTGGAAGTTTGATGATAAAGTAGGAATGTTGAAATGGTAAGGGTTGTTTATTATTGATTGATAAGTAAAGGAATGGGTTGTAGCATAAGTACCCAAATATGATAAATTCTAAGGGTTAAGCTAAGAGAGAGAATGATGTGAGTATGGAGTATTGAGGATGTTAACTTGAATTGTAATGTGTGAATTTGATGTATGGTGATGTTTTGTGTTGTGGTTCTTAGTATGGAAATGTTAGGAATTACATTTAGGTGAATTAGATTTGAAGAAGAAAAATAGAATCCTGGAAATTGGTTCGCGTAGCGACGCTGAAGGGATTTACGTCACGACATGAAAGAATAAAATGATGGCACGTCTCTGGTCACTGCGCGTTGCAATGCAGAAGGAGTTTCGTCGTGACGCATGGCACAACGTTTTCCCAAAACAGTTCCAAACCATTCCAGCTCCGCCCTAGCATGTTAGAGACCACCCCTAGGGTCTCGTATCAGTTCGCATGCATACATGGCATCTTATTCCAAGCATGATATACTAAGTAATGATATCACAAACTTGAATTGAGAAAGTTTAGCCTAGTTCCGAAACTCATCTCGTGAGTTGTATCTAACTAAGTTACTATTTATAGACCATTGCAGGAATTCCATTTTCCTTCGGCAAAACTATATAGCACCAACTAGATTCCAATCAGTTTATGGACACTACTCTTTTTAATTGATCTTTATTTTGTTATTTTGCAAACAGACTTACTTTTACGCTTTAGAGTGTTAGATCATTTTTATTACAGATATTCCATAAAAGTTTATAAATTAAGTTATATTTAAGAAAGTAATATTTTCAGAACATGGTTTAGGTTTTTCGAGGCATGAGGCAAAAACCCACCTCAGTATGTAACTTGTATATATGGAATTGACGGACAGAGAACATGTGCACATGTAGAGGACTAGGGGGACGGTGATAAACGCCCTCAGATCCTAGTTCAGGATTAGGGATGACATATGCCCATAAATCCTAATTTCAGAGCTCGGGGGGTAGCATAGATCTGCACCCCCAGTTCTAATTCAGTGGCTTAGGGGATGGCGATACGTAACGCCCCAAAATCACCAGATTCAGGCAGTATTGGTATGCTTTGGGGGACGATGATATGTAATGCCCCAAAGATTTGGATTTGCACTTCTTGCTCTAGTTAGACGTATGAGGGGACAGTGATACGTAACACCCCCATACGTCAAATTTTTTCAAAGACAGATCAATTTTCAGATACCAGATTTTAAGAATATAGCTTTCAGAAATCCGAATTTAGAAATATTTTTCAGAAAAAAGAGATTTCATTCGAAGTTTTCAGAAAATAGTTTTCATATAAAGTTACTTCTGGCACTTTGGTTTTAAAATCAAATGTTTTGATATTAGTATTTCAGTTTTTCGTCCACTCACTTAGATCGTACAACGATCTAACCCCCCACTCCCACTATCCTTATTCTGCAGGTATTCCCGGATGACGAGCTTGAGAGGATGGATATTGTTGCAGTCACTGGAGTTTGGAGCTCACCAGTTCAAGTCAGAGAGAATAGAAGTCTAGTCAGAGTCAAGTAAAAGTCTTGTATTAGTCTTTGATTATGTATAGTCGTTGTAAAAACAAGTGTTATTAAGTATACAATAATTAATATTGAGTTTGTTTTCTATATTTTTGAGTTTGGGCTACGGTCCCACAAAAAATATAATCAATTAGAGAAAAGAGTATTAATATCTATTTATGGTTAGAAAGTCAGAGGCTTATGGGGTTAGTACGGTTTATCCCCTGCCAGTAGTGTGGATGTTGGAATTTGGCCGAGGTCCACAATCGAGATTTCAATTGAAGGGCACCAGCGAACCTGCAAAATATGGGTAGAAAGAGCGAGGTGGTTACTAACCACCGGTGTGGTGGGAGCCGTAGGCTCTCTGACGCTCAAGTCACTAGTGTGAATAAGTCAAAAGAATGGGGAACAAGGTCTGAAGTTACCTTAGTCTCCGTTTATTTACTGTGAGGGCTATGGATGTAATGATCTCTTGAGTATACAGTGGAATGATCTAATGTTGGATGCCTTTATGTGCCTTGGCTCCTCTTGTTTATAGGTTCTTCTTTCGTGGGGTCATTTAAACCTCTTCTACTCGTTGGATGTGTTAATGGAGGGGTTTATAACTGTAACTGTTGATTAATAGAGTTCATCATTGTAGGCGTTTCCTTTACCCAATTACTCATGAATCTGTTGGCCTTCCTGAGCTGTTAAACCTGTGACGATGGGCCATGGGTTGGTCTGGTCTCCCGGCCCAAAGCTGGTTTCTTCAAATTAGATATGATGGTAAGCCTTGGGGCTTTGGTTTCGTGATTGGCCCAAAGGTGGAATGACGGTCATGCCCTTGGGCCCAAATTTGGCCAGTACAGTTTGTCCCATACTCTCCTAGTCTGGAAGTCCTAGACTTGGAGAGTAACATTACTTATGTCGAGCGATCTAGGAATCTGTCAGTCATTTTGTTGATCATGACGAGGCTTTAAGTTATTCAACATCATGCTCCCTATGGGGAACCTGACTCCAATTACTCTGCTTTAGTCTTCCATTGGAGGTCATTGGTTGTTCGACACATATGGTGGTTTTAGAGGCAGCCTCAATTGACATAATCATACGGATTGAGGGAGGAAGGATCTGTTGGAATATTTCGGTATATCATAAGGATTGAAATGAATATTTTGACTCGACATGAATCTTCTGGGGGATGTCCCATGTCGACTCAACCAAATGTGGGTTCATGAGTAACTTCACTCGACATGTCGTATGAGATGAGTGAAATCCATAATTCTATTTAACTCGACATGAGCCATCCGGAGGAATGTCCCTTATCGACTGAACCAGATGAGGGTTGATAAGTGGTAAATCTATCACTATTTCCCACTCATTTAACCTAATATTTTGTATAGTTTCTTGAGTTTTGTGAATATTTTGATGTGTTTTGTGTTATTTTGTAGATAAATAAAGTTTCAGGACATTCTGGAGGTGATTTGGGGCAAAATAGTGAAAATTGGACGAAAAGGGCATTTTTGGTAATTTCCCGCGTCGCGACGCCCAGCACTTCAGCGTCGCGACGCCCAGCATGCGCCGAATCTGCTAACATGCGCCGGGTCAACGTGTCAGAATTTGAGAAGTTTGACTTTGCTAAAATGCGCCGTTCCACTTGTCACCATCACAGCCGATCTGCTAACATGCGCCTTGACACGTGTCATCATCCTACGGTGCCGAAAATTACTATTCCACGTGTGCCACGTGTCATCCTACATGTCACCACATCATCCGGTCAACGAGTCAACTCTTCCACGCGTCATGCCACGTCATCATCCACGTCAGCAGGTCAACTGAGTCAACATGCCACGTCATCGCCACGTCAGCATAATAATTGAGCTCTTAGCCGCCTCGCACGTGTCGCCTTATCTTCTTATCCGAATCGCCACGTGTCAAGCTGTCATTGTGCCACGACTCACTGTTCCAGCGTCGCGACGCTGAAGCCCTTGGCGTCGCGATGCCAGAAGCTTATCCGCGCCTATAAATTGAGCTCGAGATTTCAGATTTCTTTGTACCATTCCTCCCATTTCTTTGTTGTAAATAGGAGTTCTTCTCTCTCTAAGTTTCTTTTAATTTTAGTTTTTAGTTTTGTAATAATTTTAATTACTTTTTGTAATAATAGTAATTTACTTTCCTTACTTTTTACAGTTTTTACTATTTACCATGAGGAGGTAACTTCCCCAGCTAGGGTGAAAGGTAATTCTTTTACTATTGCTATTTAGATTAATCTCCCTTAAAAATAATATATTCACTATTTAAAACCTAACTAATCGAGGATACCGCTATATTAGTCGGTTGGTAATTTAATTTAATCTGGTTTAAACCTGACTAATCAAGGATACCGCCAGATTGGTCGGTTGGTAATTTTATATTTGGTTCTGCCTTATGGCTGGTTTATGGACACATATTACCCTTACCGCCTTAATGGCTGATTGGACTTAATTTGACTTAATCAGGATACCGCCAGATTGGTCGGTTGGTAATATTATCATAAGTTTATATATTATTTTATGGGAGATATCTAAATTAGTAGTAGTAAAAGTAATTCATTTTACCTTAGCATTTTATTTTTTGTAATTTTCTTTTCAGTATTTACTTTACCGCATTTTTACTTTATGCCTTTTATTTTCAAGTTTTTACTAGCCCTAATTATGTGTTGTAACTAAATAAGTTATCTGGGGTTGTGATGACTTTTAATATCACCGTTTTATAAGGGGTTAAATTAAAGTTTGAGTAATATAAAGTTTTATTTATTGAGTCTTAATCTTATGCTTTTTAATTAACTGGCCATTAATAAAATTGATTAGGTAAACTTAAAATGAACTAGACATAGGGATTTTAAGTTTAAAACTCAGACTCAATAGCCCACGATCTTCCTTGAGGATAGATAACCCTTTAATAGATTTCCTTACAGGATAGGAATATACTTGTCGGGCGGGGGTAGCCATAATTGGAACTTAACTTAATGAATCCAGATAATTTGGTTGACATAGACATATGGTTCAATTGGGTTAAACTGGGTATTTGTGTCTGACCATCGACAGAGGCTTACACATAATTTAGTGTTCCAGGTTAATAATCAATATATTACCCAACTTTAAGATAACCACTTCATCTTTAAAATGATATTGGAAGAAATCACAACCCTAGATAGTTTTTAATATTGAATTTTCTTAAAACCTATTTTCGACAATTTTTATTACTTGCTCTTAAATTTAGAATCGTCACCATTTCAAATCAATCAATCAACACCGTTAGATACTAGTAATCATTTGACCTCATAAAATTAATAGATTAGATATTAAGTCCTCGTGGATCGATATTTTTATACTACTTGAACGATACGTGCGCTTGCGTTATACGCGTGTGTTTACGCCGTCAAGTTTTTGGCGCCGTTGCCGGGGACTTATTTATCTTTCACTATTAGTTTTAAGGTTAGATACCGTTACTTGTATCTAATTTCTTTTTACTTATTATTTTGTTTTCTTGTGTTTCAAGTTTCCAGAAACTACATGAGACGAACCAGAAGCTTTGAACTTCGACCGCTTGACCCAGAAATTGAAAGAACCATCAGACAGTTGAGAAGGGAAGGGCGAGAAGGCCAAGAAGCTTTAGTCAACATGGAACCTGAACCTTTGAACGTTGCAACCACAATTCCCATTCGAGACAGAACCATTCCGGTGGTTGACAGACTCATTTCTTGTTTTGTACTTCCTCCCTTACCAGCAAATGCGGGTGACATCAAAACATGCATTCAGATGATTCAGCAGTCAGTGCAGTTTGGGGGAAATGCAACTGAAGATCCTAATGCCTACATCAGCAACTTCCTGGAAGTTTTGGTATTTTCAATTACAACCGAGCAGCTGAAGAAGCAATGAGACTGCAAGTTTTTCCATACTCCTTGAAGGACAGAGCTAAAGCTTGGCTACATTCACTACCAGCAGGTCTATCACACTTGGAACACTCTAAGCCACCAAATTCCTTGCAAAATACTTTCCACCAGCCAGAACTGCAAAGTTAAGGAATGACATCACATCCTTCATGCAACAAGATTCATAATCCCTTTGCGAAGCTTGGGAAAGATTCAAAGATTTACCCCGGAAATTCCTCATCATGAGATCGCAAAGTGGCTACAAGTTCAGACCTTCTACAATGGACTTTCTGGAATAATGAGAACCACAATCGATGCTGATGCTGGAGGAGCTTTAATGGCGAAAGGAGAAGATCAAGCCTGGGACTTAATTGAAGAAATGGCCAACAACAATTCCTTGTGGCCAACAGAAATGAACATGATCCAAAGAATTGCAGGAATTTATGAAAGTGGAGCCAATACAGCAGTCAACGCCAAGCTAGATCAGATATGCAAATTCATGGAGACTCTTACCACTGGATCCACAAGTTCACCATATGGAGGAGCACCAGAACTAACCAACATGAAGAAACGGTGAATTTTGTCAACAATTTCAACAGGCAGGGGAACAATCCATATTCCAACACCTACAACCCAGGGTGGAGGAATCATCCTAATTTCGCATGGAGCAACAATTCTGGTCAAACAACAGAACTATCCACCCTGAATTCCAACAACAGAACAAAGGCCAGGAGCAGGCAAATGAACAGGAATAACAGAAGTGTTGACCTACTTGAAAAAGATGGAAGCAAAACACGACTCTCAAACAGCAAGATATGATGCTATGTTTCAAAATCAAGTAGCATTGACTCAACCATTCAGCCTCTATCAAAGCACTAGAGAATCAAATCGGACAACTAGCCAATGCTCAGAATTACAGACCGCCAGGTACCCTTCCTAGCAACACAGAGCCAAATCCAAGGAACATGGAAGAGCAATGTCATGCCATCATGTTAAAGCGGTACTGAAATCAACAAAGATGTTGGAGCCAAAACAGCTGCTGAGGAAGATTCCAAAAGAAACAAAGCAACAGATGGAGGAAAAAGAAGCAAAGGAAAAAGAACAGATCACTCCACCTCCACATTTTCCTCAGCGTCTTCAGAAAAACAAATTAACAAGCAGTTTTCTCGTTTCCTAGAGATCTTCAAAAAGCTGCACATCAACATTCCATTTGCAGAAGCATTGGAACAAATGCCCACCTATGCCAAATTCATGAAAGATTCTTCTTTCACGAAAATGGAGATTGGGAGATTACGAGACAGTAGCATTAACAGAAGAATGCAGTGCCATCATTCAGAGGAAACTTCCCCCGAAGTTGAAAGATCCTGGCAGTTTCACTGTTCCTTGCGTCATAGGAGAACATAACTTTGGTAAGGCTTTATGTGATTTAGGTGCAAGTGTTAACTTGATGCCTTTTTCTATTTTCAGGAAACTGCAGATTGGAGAAACAATGCCAACTTCAGTCTCACTACAACTTGCTGATAGAACGCTCTATTCCAAGAGGCGTAGTTGAGGATGTGCTGGTCAAGGTTGACAAATTCATTTTCCCAGCAGATTTTATTGTCCTTGATATGGAGGAAGACGCAGACGTGCCAATCATCATCGGGAGACCATTCTTGGCTACAGGTCGAACCATTATTGATGTACAAAAAGGAGAACTAACCATGAGGGTACAGGACCAAGAAGTAACATTCAATGTTTTCAAGGCCATGAATTTCCCAGATGATGAAAAGAAGGAGGAATGTTTCAACTCGATGTGATACACAGTACCATTCAGAACTCTGATGAAAGACAAAGTTCTACTGACAACTTAAAACATGTCAATTGCCTGTGGAGCCTAAAGATAAAGCATCTTTTGCACTGAAAGAGCCAATTCTTGCACTACAAGCAACATAAGAGAAAAAGTTCCACCAGCTCAACGAATTGGAGGAATTTCACAAAGCCTTTTGAGGATGCCAAATTGTACAAAGAAAAGGGCAAGAAAAGACATGATGAGAAGTTAGTGCGCATACAACTGAACCAGGGCAGAAGGTACTGTTAAACAAATCAAGGGTGAAATTCTTCCCATGGAAGCCAAAATCACGGTGGTCAGGTCCATTTGTGATCACCAAAGTTTTACCAAAAAGAGCCGTTGAGATACATGATCCTGACGCTAACAAAACTTTCAAGGTTAAAAACAAGCGTGTCAAACACTACTGGAGAGAATCATTTGAACGACAAAAAGAAAGTGTCACACTTTCAGATTCAGCATAACGTTCAGGCATTCACGTCTAGCTGACGACTTAAAACTTAGCGCTAGCAGGGAAGCAACCCATGCAATTTTTGTATATAATGTGATTTGGTGTGATTTAATTTTGTGTGTTAATTTTTGCAGGTTTAGTCATTTCAAGATGGAAGAAGCTCTCGCAAATCTTCACAAGCAATTTCCTTCTCTCCCTCAAAAATCTCTGATGAAAGTCTACAAAGCTCGCTTGGAATGGATGAGGTTACTAATAATTCACGGTATTCCTAATGATATTCGTTGGGTAATTGAAGCACGGGTCCGATTAGCAGGTGAGTCTTCTGACTCTTTTATTTCACATCTACCTGGTTTTGGAAGAAGCACCTATGCAAAGAAACGTAGGGCTAAGCAAATGGGTGTTTGTTACAAATGTGCACGATGGAATTGCAATACTCGTTGTCGTTCTTTAGGAATGATGTCTGATAATCGCGAAGACAAAATTAAATTCATTAGGGACGGCTTGAGTAAGGAGTCTTTAGATGATATATCTTCAACTCTTGAGACGCATCCCAGTGGATATGTTTACATAGCGTTTCGCAAATTACACACACAATTTCAAAAAGAAAGACAACTGTTAAGTCTCGGGAATCTGACTCAAAAAGACCATGTTTGCCAAGTTTATAAGAAAATTGGATGGGAAGCTTATCCCTGACGCATAGACGTCGACCAAGCCGCTACTTTTCTTGTGTAATATTATATCTCTTTGTCTTTCCTAATAATTGTAATTGTTTTGTTGTTTTCTTTTATTTTCTCCGACAGGATCCAGACCTTTTTGACTATCACGATTGTTTAACTAATAATTGTCATTGGAAGGTACTAGTGCTATTATTTTACTCACCCTTTCATGTGGTATTATAAATTCAACTCATCATTGCACTTTTAAGACATCCAGAGTAAAACATGGAAGCCACTCAAGAAGACGAGTTGAAAACATCTGTGTGTTTTGCGGTAGTAGTGTTGGTACAAAACCACAATACATAGAAGCAACACATGAATTGGGTCGAGTCTTAGTTGCAAGGAATATGCACTTAACATATGGCGGAGGAAATCTTGGACTAATGGGGATCGTTTCAAAGGCCGTACAGGAAAGAGGCAGTCACGTTTGGGAATCATCCCAAAACCCTTGGCAGAAGGCAAATCTTATTGAATCTTCAAATGGAGAGAGAAACTGATCGTGCCAGGTATGTCTGACGTTTGGTAGAAATTATTAACCGTGCTGATGCTTTTATTGCTTTGCCAGGTGGCTGGGCACATTGGAGGAAATATTTTAGTAGTTATCTTGGGCGAACCTGAACATACACCAGAAACCAATTGGATTGCTCAACGTTGATGGATTTTATGATTTTCTTTGTTGTCAAAACCTTTGAAAGAACTCCTCTTTACTGCCAGAACTGCTCCGGATCTAATAGACCAACTCATAGCTTATGAACCACGAGTTGACCCTATTCTTTCAAGATAAATTGGTCTGAGGACGATCGTGGTAAGAGACGTAGGATTAATCTGGATCTTAACCTTTAATTCCTGTAGATTTTCAGCTAACCAGGTACGACCTTCTAACTCTCCTTTTACTTTTTAAGACATTGGGGACAATGTCTCATTTAGGTTTGGGGGAGGGAATTAATTTATCAGTACCTTGTTTTTAGTTGTATGTTTTTTTTATTTTTAGTCCAAAATTTTTCGAAAAATACAAAAAAATTGGAAAATTTTCAAAAATTACAAAATAATTTGCTCGTTTTTATGTTTTAACTAAAAAGGTGAAATTGGTAAGAGATAGCTCAGTAAGGAGTTTCCACTCCTGAGACATATCTCAAACCTATTTCGAAACAATTTAACTTTTGTTTATTTCCTTTTGAATTATTTAATTTGTAAAATTCTCCATAATACTGACTAAAATGGATCTTCATATGCTCAGTTGCAGGTATTATCAACATACATAGTAACATACAGACATGAGATAAAATTGAAAAGTTTGTAATATTCAGTGCTCTAGTTCAATTGGAGGAAGCATCTCAAAAAGCAGTGGAGTAAAAAAAAAAAATCCGAGATCCGAGTTATTAAGTCTGTAAGGGTGTTTTAACACCTAGTGCCCTAAAACCAACTGGTTTGGGAGTCACTGGCCCAAAACTCGCTACATGGATCGAAGATGCTACAAAAAATATATTTATATCTGAAGTCTGGGTAATTAAGTCCGTAGAGGTGTCTTAACACCTAGTGCCCTAAAGCCAACTGGTTTGGGAGCCACCGACCCAAAGCTCGCTACATAGACGGAAGGTATTGTATATAAATAAAAAGTCAAAATTCAGAAAAAGCAAAGAAAAGAAAAAATAGAAAATTTATTCCATTGCTGCAAAAAGGTGTGAAATCTGATGGAATTTTAGGACGAAAATATTACTCTCTTATCAACTGCACTTGTGACTGTTGTGGGCAAAAATGAGTTGATTAATATTATGCTGGCTGTGTATATGGAGAATGGTAAAAATAATCGGAGAATTTACTTATTCAGTAATTTAAAGAAAGAAACAAAACAACTAGTAACTTGAAGTAGAAGTTTCACTTGATTAGTCACTAACTTCTTTATTCTCTTTTCGCTTGTCTTTTTGCTTTTGAGTGCATTAGTTTTAATACATTTTTACTTTTGTAAAATGTTTGTGGGTATCATTGCTGTAAACCCTCACGAGACTACAACTCGTCCACTAGGGACACCTAGGGGTTTAAAGGCTTGTTGCATATGCTAAATGCAACCGTGATCCCTACGAAAGTGGCTTAGTTAATTTATTTATGTTATTTTACTCTATGTTTTGCTCGAGGACTAGCAAAATGTTAGGTTTGGGGGTGTGATAAGTGGTAAATCTATCACTATTTCCCACTCATTTAACCTAATATTTTGTATAGTTTCTTGAGTTTTGTGAATATTTTGATGTGTTTTGTGTTATTTTATAGATAACTAAAGTTTAAGGACATTCTGGAGGTGATTTGGGGCAAAACAGTGAAAATTGGACGAAAAGGGCATTTTTGGTAATTTCCCGCGTCGCGACGCCCAGCACTTCAGCGTCGCGATGCCCAGCATGCGCCGAATCTGCTAACATGCGCCGGGTCAATGTGTCAGAATTTGAGAAGTTTGACTTTGCTAAAATGCGCCGTTCCACGTGTCACCATCACAGCCGATCTGCTAACATGCGCCTTGACACGTGTCATCATCCTACGGTGCCGAAAATTACTATTTCCACGTGTGCCACGTGTCATCCTACATGTCACCACATCATCCGGTCAACGAGTCAACTCTTCCACGCGTCATGCCACGTCATCATCCACGTCAGCAGGTCAACTGAGTCAACATGCCACGTCATCACCACGTCAGCATAATAATTGAGCTCTTAGCCGCCTCGCCACGTGTCGCCTTATCTTCTTATCCGAATCGCCACGTGTCAAGCTGTCATTGTGCCACGACTCACTGTTCCAGCGTCGCGACGCTGAAGCCCTTGGCGTCGCGACGCCAGAAGCTTATCCGCGCCTATAAATTGAGCTCGAGATTTCAGATTTCTTTGTACCATTCCCTCCCATTTCTTTGTTGTAAATAGGGAGTTCTTCTCTCTCTAAGTTTCTTTTAATTTTTAGTTTTTAGTTTTGTAATAATTTAAATTACTTTTTGTAATAATAGTAATTTACTTTCCTTACTTTTTACAGTTTTTACTATTTACTATGAGGAGGTAACTTCCCCAGCTAGGGTGAAAGGTAATTCTTTTACTATTGCTATTTAGATTAATCTCCCTTAAAAATAATATATTCACTATTTAAAACCTGACTAATCAAGGATACCGCTATATTGGTCGGTTGGTAATTTAATTTTAATCTGGTTTAAACCTGACTAATCAAGGATACCGCCAGATTGGTCGGTTGGTAATTTTATTTTGGTTCCGCCTTTATGGCTGGTTTATGGACACATATTACCGCCTTAATGTCACTTTTAGTGATGTGACAAGTTGTCACTTGATTGAGTGATGTGAGTTGATGTGAATAGTGATAGAGGTGGTTGGAAAGTTAAAAGGCTTGTACCTTTGACTTTTAGGAAATTGAAATTTGTATATGCTTAATTAATTTTGGAAATTAAAATGGTATATACACAATTTTCATTCTCTCTCTAATTTACGGTTTTTGGGAGCCAAAAACCACACCTCTCTCATCTCTCTCTTCTCTCCCATTTAGGCCCAAAGGGCTTCTATTTTTCCACACTGGTTTCAGCTCAAACTGTGAGCAAGGAGGAAGAAAATGATGATTTGTGGCAAATCATCAAGGTGCTAGCACACTCTAGGAGGCATACAAGGTGATAGGGAAGTCATTTCACGAGCTTGGAATCTATTTTGTAAGCTTGGAGCTTGAAGATTTCTTGGAGGACAAAGCCGAAAATGGAGCACAAAGAAACCTCACTGCCGTGAACTTCATGGAGGGCGGAAATTTTTTGTTCTTCATAGCATCCAATCCGTTCGATGTGAGTATGATTCCGCCATACTTTGTTGTGTATTCACATGTGTTTTATGCTTGATTTCATCCTTGGGACCTTAATAGAAACCAACAATGGTATCTTGAGCCATTTGAGCATGAAACATGAATTAGGGTTCTTAACTTTGATTTGGGGCTTTTTGATTTAAGCATGTTTTTGGAAAATTGTTTGTTTGAATATGCTTGTATATGGATAACTTAGAGTTATATGTGATCAATTTGTTGAAAAATTAATTGGATTAATTTTCCCCAATTTGCTTGGTTTGGCCGAAAGTTGAAGGCTCCCTAATGTCTTGGATTTTTTGTTTTTGATTCATTGGATAACTTGAAAACAATTGGAAATGTTGATTTAATGTTAAATTGGATTCAATTGGATTGGATTTAAATCTGGACACAAAATCTCTCCTTGGCCGAGACTTTGAAGCATGTATATGGGTTTTATTTTTGTTAAATTGTGTTGGACATGATTTAATGATGATAAGCATGATTAATTAGGCTAATTTGGTGTTTTGGAAATATTGATTTGGGCAATTAGTTATGTTATGCACTTTGTTTAATTAAATTATGAAATTGGATTTTTATGGTTTAATTAAATTGGGCTTAAAATTGGATTTGGGCTTGTTATGTTGTTATTGGGCTAATTGGGCTTGGTTGTACCAAGTTAGGTTTAGGCCAAATGGATTGGATCCAATTGGGCCCAAAACCGCCTCCATAAAGCACAAATGCGACTTAATGGACCTTTAAAGTTTAATTTGGCCTAATGGGCCTAAATTGATTTCTGGGCTTATGGGGTAACTCCCGGATTGGATTTTGTTTTTTGGGTTCGACTCGAGTTGACCAAAAGTCCACGCCTTAAGAAATTAATTAAAAGCCCATTGGACTTTAATTAAATTGACGTTGGACGTTAATCAGGCTTTGAGACCCGTATCGATTAAATTTGGAATTTAAGTCGTAAAGGTTCATTAATAAAGTGTAGTATTTAATTTGGAATTAAATAAGTGAATTAGTATAAATACAAATTGAATTGGATTTAATAATGTAGTTTAATTTAATTCGAGAATTCGTACTTTGTTGTGTATTCACATGTGTTTTATGCTTGATTTCATCCTTGGGACCTTAATAGAAACCAACAATGGTATCTTGAGCCATTTGAGCATGAAACATGAATTAGGGTTCTTAACTTTGATTTGGGGCTTTTTGATTTAAGCATGTTCTTGGCAAATTGTTTGTTTGAATATGCTTGTATATGGATAACCTAGAGTTATATGTGATCAATTTGTTGAAAAATTAATTGGATTAATTTTCCCCAATTTGCTTGGTTTGGCCGAAAGTTGAAGGCTCCCTAATGTCTTGGATTTTTTGTTTTTGATTCATTGGATGACTTGAAAACAATTGAAAATGTTGATTTAATGTTAAATTGGATTCAATTGGATTGGATTTAAATCTGGACACAAAATCTCTCCTTGGCCGAGACTTTGAAGCATGTATATGGGTTTTATTTTTGTTAAATTGTGTTGGACATGATTTAATGATGATAAGCATGATTAATTAGGCTAATTTGGTGTTTTGGAAATATTGATTTGGGCAATTAGTTATGCTATGCACTTTGTTTAATTAAATTATGAAATTGGATTTTTATGGTTTAATTAAATTGGGCTTAAAATTGGATTTGGGCTTGTTATGTTGTTATTGGGCTAATTGGGCTTGGTTGTACCAAGTTAGGTTTAGGCCAAATGGATTGGATCCAATTGGGCCCAAAACCGCATCCATAAAGCCCAAATGCGACTTAATGGATCTTTAAAGTTTAATTGGGCCTAAATTGATTTCTGGGCTTATGGGGTAACTCCCGGATTGGATTTTGTTTTTTGGGTTCGACTCGAGTTGACCAAAAGTCCACGCCTTAAGAAATTAATTAAAAGCCAATTGGACTTTAATTAAATTGACGTTGGACGTTAATCAGGCTTTGAGACCCGTATCGATTAAATTTGGAATTTAAGTCGTAAAGGTTCATTAATAAAGTGTAGTATTTAATTTGGAATTAAATAAGTGAATTAGTATAAATACAAATTGAATTGGATTTAATTATGTAGTTTAATTTAATTCGAGAATTCGTACTTTAAGTACTTATTCACAAAACGAGTTTGACTCGAACAAAATCAAATCGTTGTTTGAACATTGGATGGTCATTAATTATCAGATTAATTAATTGGATTAGATTGATTGATAACATGCGTGTGTGAATACATGATTGTGATGCATGAATAATGAATATCGGATGGATATTAGATGGGTGGGGCAATTTTAGAAATTGTTGTAATAAATTTGATTTATTAATTGGACCTGCGTGTCCAGCCTTATCACCTTTTTTTTTTGGAAACGTTGGAAACCCCGCCACCAAACCACCCATTCTGGGCCGCGGCGCAGGTAAAACCACCGGCTGTCCCAGGCTCTTACAAGAAGTGCACCCCCTGGATTCGAACCCATAACCTCAAGGTGAGATCCTGGACCCTACACCACCAAGCCACACCCCTTGGGGACTCCAGCCTTATCACCTCCATACTCTTTGTATTCTCTTCTCACCTATTCCCCTCAATGTAAATGAGGTTTCTTTAGAAGTGTAGTGTAACGAGTAGAAGTAATACATGTGCTAGCGGGAGAGAGAAAGGGAGAGATTTGATCTAGGATCAATGTGTAAAGTATCCATCCGCATATCATTATTATTTATTTATACGCGCTTTATTATGTGTTTAGAATGTATGTTTAAGGGTGTATGATGATGAGACCTTAACAAAGATAATAAAATGGTTGCCAATTTGCACGCGAAAAACCCTCAAACAATATTAAGCGTTTTTCTTTCCATTGAGTGATTCTCACTCAAGATACGAGACTGGCATTGGCTTGTTGGCCAAAGTCAAGGCCTTTGTCCGTCGAGGATGTGTTTGAATCACGAAGGCTTTGTTACATATTGGTGTCTTGTCCAAGTTGTGGTTTGTTGGCCAAAGTCAAAATCACTTCTTGTCCATCGACATTGATTATGAAGCTTTCCATGGTCAATGGGCCGCGCTTAACTGGGATCACTAAGTTTGTTGTGCCAAAGCCAATGCTTAGTTGATTCAGAGGAAAAATGTTAGGTAATACATTGGATGTATTGGCATATATAAGATATATGTTTCGGACTTGGATGTCCCCCTACTGGATCTAGGAATTGGATTGGATCCAATTGATCTTAGAGATCTACCTAGTTAATTATCATACAATTTGTTGGCCAAAGTCAAGATTGTGTGATATTTAACGGGGATCTTAGCCCGCTAGGAAGCACGATTTCCCGAGTACTCGACAGAGGGTTAGAGGCTCGCCGAAAAATAGTGGGAGGCAAGAATTGAATTTGCAATATTCATTTAATTACTTGCCATACGCGCTCAAAACAAATATCATTCGTCAAATAAATTAAATGTTAGTTGGACTAATATTTAAACGTTGTTTTAATTAACAGTTGGACTGTATTCAAACTATTCATTTATAGTTGATTTTATAATTGGATTATAGTAATCAATATAATTGATTTTAATCTATTAATTTATAGTTGATTAATAGTTGGACTATTGTAATCATTATAATAAATAGTACCGAAATCGTTGATTAAATAGTTAGACTATTAGAATCAAGATAAAATTGAAAGATTGACTTTTAATACATAATCCTAGGGAAAATGTATTTAAATGGTTTAATTTTCAAATTGGGAATAAAATTTCAGGATGATCCTGGAAACTAATAAGTTACTTTATTTGATAAAATAACATATTATGCCTAAGCCCGGAGTTAAGCAAATAGTAGAGCGTAATCTTTGGAAGATTTATGTGATGATAACTTTAGTGCTTAATCCATTAATCTTGTCGCAGTAGACTCCTTAATTTCTGAATCAGAACTAAGGATTAGATCCTTAAAGTATGATACTGAAATTGAAGGATCTTCATAAATCTATACTTAGATTTTAGAAGTACCATATTGCAATAAATAACTCTTGGAGAGTTAATGACTATTCTCAAGGAGACAAAGTCAAAGTTTGCAATAGGCAAGTAGCGCAAGGGGCACTTCATTTCGATATTCTAGAAACCCGAGGCTTGGCCAAAGGCTACTGGAATATGAAAAGGGCAAAGGCAAAATCATTATAGTCTTTTGGGAAGATAAAGGACATATCCCAAATTGTCTGCCTAAATTGTGGCAAACGGGATCACGCAAGCGTGACTGCCGTTTGGACAAAGCAGACATGAAGGAATTGAAGACGAGCAAGGCTCTGACTTCAAATATGTTTGTCATAATTATGTTCATTACTAGTATTGAAATTGGATTTTAAATACTTAGTGTTGTACATAAAATATATGTATTGATGTTCAGAATCTGTTTTGAACAGGATACTGACTTCAATTGAGATTTAATCTGCGAATTGGAAAAGGGACGAAAGTCGCTATTTCAACCGTAGATACCTAAGTTTAGGAACTACCTTCGGATGTGTACTTAAATTAGGAAACTGTTATAATGTGACTAGTTTGACTAGAAATATTATCTCTATATCAATGTTTAACCCACTGCGGGTGAACCTTTATATTCTAGAACACTAAAGTGTTTTATTATAAAAAGATGATATTGAGATAAACACATTAGATGTGAATAACAGAATTTATATTTTGAATATAAATAAATCTCAACATATTAATGTGACAAACAAATAGCTCAAACTGATTTGATCAGATGAAACTTAATTGTGGCATTGTTGTCTGGGACACTATTAAACAAGACTCGTATATCTACACTTTTGAAGAGTGGGTACTCGGACTGATTTGATTCTATTCAAATAAAGTCTACGAATCTAGTTTATAGGGCAATGTGCCTATAACACTATTTACTTAGTAAAAGTGTAAATGCCACCGATCTGTTAGCCCTAGTTCATAGTGAAGCAAGTGGGCCCATATCTAGCTAGGCTAGATGTGGATATGAATATTTCGTGACCTTTACGGATGTGGCATCGCGTTATGGTTATGTGTTTCTTTGAAACACAAATCGGAAACTTTTAGAGTTTCGACACGAAATAGAAAAACAGATCGGCTAAAGTATTAGACCGTCACGATAAGACCGTAATGGAAAATACTTAAGCAATAAGTTTCTAATATACTTGAAAGAGTAAAGTATTCTTTCAAATGAGGACTCCTCCCGGAACACGTCAGTTTGACGGTGTGTCCGAACATAGTAACCGAATTTTATTGGACATGATAAGGTTAATCATGAGTCGCTCTGAGCTACCATTTCCTTCAACGGATAAGCATTAACAGTGCAGAACTTATTTTGAATAAGGTTCCATAAAAATCCGTTTGACAGAATTCATATCAGATATGAACGGGAAAAAAACTGGGTTTCTCATTCCTGAAAATTTGGGTATGCTAGGCATATGTTTGGATGATACCAAACTAGAACCCAAATTGGATAAGTGTCAATTGTAGGTTATCATAGGGATACCAAAGTATAATACTTATATATCTCATAAGAGAACAATTAGATTGTTGCTCACCATGCGGTTTTCCTAAGAGGAATACCGATATGCAGTGGTAAGTGGGAGGATAGTAAAACTCGATGAAAATCGGAGTGATACTATTCCAGGCACCGATTCCTTAATGGAACATAAATAGTTCATCAAGGATGAAACTATACCATTAATCTTCGAATACACAAGAACCGCGTAAGTCGGAGAGAGTCAGAAAACAACCTGGGGTATGTGTTTCTGATCTCACCTCATAAAGATGTCTATCTTATTGAGGAATACCAACTGACTACGTATGAGAAAGTGATACAAGGTATCGACTCCCTATTATGGCAAAGTGCCATTAGTCCGAAATGGATTCCATGTATATCAACTATGTTTGGATACTAGTTGATGTACCACAAGGCATTGTGCCTATTGGTACTATATAAGTCTTCAAGGAAGACATACATGGATGGCAACATACCAACGTATAAAGCTAGGCTTTTAGCGGAAAGGTATCGTTATCAACATTGTGTTGATTACGATTCAACCTTTTACCTGTTGCCACAATAAATCCATTTGGATAATGCTTGCTTATGCTGCATGTATCATTTATGAAATATGTCAGCTTAACGGGAAAATCACTTTCCTGAAAAGGAAACCTTTCGGAGGATGTTTGCAACATCCTGTCGGTTTTGTCGTACCAAAACTAGCACACAAGGTTTGCAGGTTATTCAATCCATGTTTGGATTGAAGCAAGAATTAGGTTCTTGGAATTACCGTTTTGATGTAATCATAATAGTTTATGATTTAATTCAAAACGAAATGATTCTTGTGTATATAAGAGGGTTAGTGGGAGCACATTGACAGTGGCTGTCCTATAAAATAATGATAATATGTCATTTCTTGGAAATGATATTCCCATAAAATAATCGGTGAAAGCTTGGCTTTCGAGAAAAATTCTCCGTGGAATTCTTGGGAGAAACAACCTTTATTCTAGGAATAAAGATCTTTTGGGAAAGATTTAAAGTTGTTGAAACTCTCCGAGAATCTTACATTGAAAAATGTACGCGACCTGTTGTCTCATACGCTTTAAGTATATGGAGTCACAAACAGGCCAATCCAAGTGATAATCACTGGATTGATGTTAAGAACATCTGTTAGTATCGTAGAGAACTAAGGATGCTGTCTTAAACTATGGAGATTGAGAACTTGAAGTGACTGGGATAACTGTTGTAAGTTTCCTAAACCGATAAAAAGGACTATAAGTCGCAAACGGTACTATACAATTTGAATAACGGAACAGTGAGCTGGAAATCTTCCAAACAATATATTGTTACCGAATAAACAACAAATGCGGGTCATTGCAGTAGCTGAGGCAGCAACAGAAGCCTTCTGGGTCGATAAATAAATCTAATTAGATTAGATATAATTCTTTTAGCAGCTGAGCTAGGCGTCAACACATGCTAAAGAATTAATGGTCTCATCAACGATCCAGATATATACTTCGATATTCATCTGATTCTTTCGGATCATACATCGTTGCGATGTGATGATCGAATAAATCGCATCAGATGACAATCATGCAAATCCGCTATCGAAAGTCATTTCTCAGCAAATTGAGCCAACCGTACATAGTTCGGGTGTTAGACACTCGAGTGACTGGCTATAGGCCAAGTGGGAGATTGTTGGACAATTATGACCCATAGCGTCACTATTTATACAGATCACGGTGTTGTTGTACAAATTAACTATGTGACAAAGGAGATTGCACTCTTATCATTTGTAGTTAGATCACCTAGATGTATAAATGATAGGAGGTCCTTATGATTTGTTCCTGGATTGAGAATGATATGAGACAGTATCAGTCCACGAAGGATAAATCATTAAATATCCCTAGTCAGAGTATTATCGAGATTGGACATCGATAAATACGTAAAAGACTAGTATTACACTTGTGCACGTTGTGAGGGCATAACAACATAGTTCTCATATATTTGGGTATAGGATACTCATGCAAGTGTAATAGGAGGTTGTGTTTTACCGATGGTACGGGAAACAGCTTCGCTCTGGATAGACCCCCTCGGAATTCCATTGGTAGTATGACTATGTTTCTATGGAGGTCCGAAATCAGGGTAGGTGTATTTGGTATTAACCTGAGACTTGCACTGCTAATACTTGCGACAATCAATATACTTTGGTTTTGGTCGTCCGGGGCTTTAACCGGTTTCTGTGTACGCCTCTTCTGGGTATATCGAGAATCATAGTGTATTAGGTGTGATGTCAAGACGGAAGTATCACTCCAGTCATAGTGGAGATGATGGTCACGTAGGATACGGGAATGGTTCTCTTAAATGCTGCAGCTATCAGGATATTATGACAAGGTCATGTATATCCGATTATAGAGACTAGTCACCAAACATCCGACATGTGCTTCGTACGGGGCAGACACAATTCCAGCCCCAGACCTAGCACGTGATCATCCGATACTGGATCGACATACACAATACTACGTATACTACGCCTGATATAGATCGCTTATTCCTCTAAGCATGTTTCTGGAGAATTGGGTAGGCATGGCGCTTTGCTAGAAGCCAACCTTGTCTTGTAAATCGGTGTAAATGTAGTACTAGGTACTTACGTGTTTGGATAGTCCGACGACCGAATTTACTACCAACATATCTGGGGATCTCATGGGTCGCTTCCCGAAGATTCACCGATGATGCATGACTCGCACTTTAATTAATCTGGGATTAATTATATGAGAGAGAGAATTAATCTAGGATTAATTGCGGAGATATTTTATCTGGGATAAAATATCAATAAAAGAGAGATAACGATTAATTTGGAATTAATCGATAAATTAATATATTTGATATATTAAACGAAATTGGATTTCGACGCGGAATTAAAATCGGATTTTAATTCGGGCGAACGAGTTAATTTAGAATTAATTCGTTAGCGATGTGAATAGTAATTATGCTTGGCATGATTATTTAATTAAATTAGATTTAATTACGTCACAACGGAAAATTTGTTAATTTGGAATTAGCGAACCCGAGCTCGAGAGTGTTTACGAGTGCATTCGCATTTCGAATTCGAGTGCGGCACACAAGTCACATCAATCGTCAAATCATTAGTCACATCAAGAGTCAAATCAAATGTCACTTTGAGTGATGTGACAAGTTGTCACTTGATTGAGTGATGTGAGTTGATGTGAATAGTGATGGAGGTGGTTGGAAAGTTAAAAGGCTTGTACCTTTGACTTTTAGGAAATTGAAATTTGTGTATGCTTAATTAATTTTGGAAATTAAAATGGTATATACAAAATTTTCATTCTCTCTCTAATTTACGGTTTTTGGGAGCCAAAAACCACACCTCTCTCATCTCTCTCTTCTCTCTCATTTATGCCCAAAGGGCTTCTGTTTTTCCTCACTGGTTTCAGCTCAAACCGTGACCAAGGAGGAAGAAAATGATGATTTGTGGCAAATCATCAAGGTGCTAGCACACTCTATGAGGCATACAAGGTGATAGGGAAGTCATTTTGTGAGCTTGGAATCCATTTTGTAAGCTTGGAGCTTGAAGATTTCTTGGAGGACAAAGCTGAAAATGGAGCACAAAGAGACCTCATTGCCGTGAGCTTCATGGAGGGCAGAAATTTTTTGTTTTTCGTAGCATCCAATTCGTTCGATGTGAGTATGATTCTGCCATACTTTGTTGTGTATTCACATGTTTTTTATGCTTGATTTCATCCTTGGGACCTTAATAGAAACCAATAAAATTCGCTAAGAGCCCCACGGTGGGCACCAAATTGTGGACGCTGGATTTTTGCCGAGTTCCATAATCGAGATTTCAATTGAAGGGCACCAGCGAACCTGCAAAATATGTGTAGAAAGAGCGAGGTGGTTACTACCCACCAGTGTGGTGGGAGCCGTAGGCACTCCGACGCTCAAGTCAGTACTGTGAATAAGTCGAAAGTGGGGGGAACAAGGTCTGAAGTTACCTTAGTCTCCATTTGTTTGCCGTAAGGGGTATGGATGTAATGATCTTCTGAGTATACAATGGAATGATCTAATGTTGGATGCCTTTGTTGGACAAAATGACCCATAGCGTCACTATTTGCACAGATCATTGTGTTGTTGTAGCAAATTAACTATGTGACAAGGAAATTGCACTCTCATCATTTGTGATTAGATCACCATAGATATATAAATGAAGAAAGGTCCCTATGATTAGTTCATGGACTGAGAATGATATGAGACAGTATCAGTCCCCGAAGGATTAATCATTAAATATCTCTAGCCGGAGTATTTTCGAGACTGGACATCGATAATGCGGAATAGGCTAGTATTGCACTTGTGTGCGTTGTGAGGGCACAACTGCATAGTTCTCATATATATAAGTATTGGATACTTATGCAAGTGCGATAGGAGGTTGTGTTTCACCGATGGTACGGGAAACAGCTTCGCTCTGGATAGACCCCTCGGAATCCCATTGGTATTATGACTATGTGTCTATGGGAGGCCGAAATCAAGGTAGGTGTGTATAGTCTTAACCTGAGACTTACATCGCTAATACTTACGATAATCGATAGACTTTGGTCTTGGTGGTACAGGGCTTTAACCGGTTCTGCGTACACCACTTCTGGGTTTATCAGAGAGTCGTAGTGTATTGGGTGTGATGTCAAGACGGAAGTATCACTTCAGTCATAGTGGAGATGATGTCACGCAGGATACGGTATTAGTGCTCTTACGTGTTGCGCAACCATCGGGATATTATGACTAGGTCATGCATATCCGATTATAGAGACTAGTTACCAGACATCCGACATGTGCTTCGGATGGGGCAGACACTTATCCAGCCCCAGCCCTAGCACGTGACTATCCGATACTGGGCCGATATGCGCAATACTACGGTATACTACGCTTGATACAGATCTATATATATTCCTGTAAGAATATTTCTGGAGAATTGGATAGGCATGGCGCTTTGCTAGAAGCCAACCTTGTCTGTAAATCGGTATAAACGTAGTACGCGATACTTACGTGTTCGGATAGTCCGACGACCGTATTTACTGCCAACATATCCGGAGATCTCATGGGTCGGTTCCTGAAGATTCACCGATGACGTATGACTCGCACTTTAATTAATCTGGGATTAATTCGATGAGAGAGAAAATTAATCTGGGATTAATTACGGAGATATTTTATCTCGGATAAAATATCGTTAAAGAGAGAGAACGATTAATTTGGAATTAATCGATAAATTAATATATTCGATATATTATAATGAAATTAGATTTCGACGCGGAATTGAAATTAGATTTTAATTCGGGCGAACGAATTAATTTAGAATTAATTCGTTAGCGATGTGAATAGTGAATTCGCTAGGCGTAATCATTTAATTACGACGCAACGGAAAATTCGTTAATTTGGAATTAACGAACCCGAGCCCGGGATTGATTGCGAGCGCATTCGCATTTCGAATTCGAGTGCGGCACACAAGTCAAATCAAGCGTCAAATCGCAAGTCACGTCAATCGTCAAATCACATGTCACTTTGAGTGATGTGACATTTGAGTGATTGATGTGAGTTGATTTGTAGTGATTGACAAGCATTTAATTTTTGTTTTTGAAATTGGAAAAAGGTAAATGGTTTATTATTTTTTGGGAAAATATAAAGCCAATTACAATTTTTCTTTTTCATTAATTCACTCTCTCTCTCTCTCCTTCACGTTTTTGCTCATTTTGGAGCCAAAACTTCTTCATCTTCTCTCTCGGTCTTGACCGAATCTTCTCCTCAATTTTTCTGGTTTGACCGATCAATAAAGGAGAAAGAAATGATCTTGTTGCAAGATCTATGTGCTAGCACACTCATGGAGGAATACAAAGGTGTTAGGGAAGTGAGTTCGTGAGCTTGGAAGCTTGAAGCTTGGAGCTTTAATGGTGTCTCCCATGGCCGAACCTTGGAGAAGCCGAACCAGTCACCACCGTGCAGCCCCTCACACGCGCAGCTCACTGCCAAGCAAGGGAGAGCAGTTCGCACTCCATCTTTGTTGCATCTCTACCGATCAATGTGAGTTATTCCGCACCTCCTTTGATATGTATTCAACTCGTTTATGCATGATTTATGATCCTTGGGACTTGATTGAAACTCAACAGCCTTTATGTGCCTTGGCTCTTCTTCTTTTTAGGTTCTTCTGTCATGGGGTCATTTAAACCTCTTCTACCTATTGGATGTGTTAATGGAGGGGTTTATGACCGTAACTGTTGATTAATGGAGTTCATCATTATAGGCGTTTCCCTTACCCAATTACTCATGAATCCGTTGGCGTTCCTGAGCTGTTAAACCTGTGACGATGGGCCATGGGTTGGTCTGGTCTCCCGGCCCAAAGCTGGTTTCTTAGATTGGATCTGATGGTAGGCCTTGGGGCTTTGGTTTCGTGATTAGCCCAAAGGTGGAATGACGGTCATGCCCTTAGGCCCAATTTGGTCCGTACAGGTAGCATCTCCCAGATCGGGCATGTTACACCGTAACAGTCAGCCCACTCTAAAATGAACACTAACATTAACCCCCTCTGGGAGGCCTTCACTTGTATATCTTGAACGCCCTTCATTTTCAAATAACGTGAATGGATTATTGGGCTTCTTCCTTAAATGCGTGGATCCATGCTTCGAGGATTGTTTTCTTGACGTTTCTTGTATCATATCATAGGTTGATAAAGAATAAAGCTTTAAATGAGTTAAAGCTTGGAAATTTACTAGTCTGTGAATCATGTCTAGAAGGAAAGATGACCAATAGACCTTTTACTAGAAAAAGGTATAAGAGCCAACCAACCACTAAAGCTAATACATTCAGGCATTTGCGTACTGATGAATGTAAAAGCCGAGGAGGTTATGAATACTTCATCATATTTATTGACGATTAGTTTAGATATGGGTACATTACCTAATGCAGCACAAGTCATATACCTTTGAAAAGTTCAAAGAGTATCGTGCTGAAATCATCACCGTCAATAGGAATCTCCTTGAGTCGAGTAGCATATGTGACCCTTTGACTTAGGATAGCATTGATTTTGTGTGAGATCCTCCACACTTTGATGCCATATATGTCAGAAACCGTTCATGGTCCTGCCTCTAGATATTCGTTGTGTGTGGACCAATGCACTCAGAAATCAAGTGCGAAGCAAGATAGAATCTGTCGACCCGTATGTGTACCATAAGAAGGCTTAGGTATCCATATGATTAAAGTCAAGATTCTTAAGCTTTGGCCAAATTCGATCACCTAGGGTGGATCGTATCATTTATGAAGAATCATGGACATGTCGACATGAGATGTGCGCCTCAGAAACTTGACATTGTATTCTATGTTTCCTAAGCACAACTGGGATAGCCTACAACGGAGAGGTTGTTAAACATATGTGATGACCTCAACTTGTATAGTTCGGAAAGGTCATTCGTGTCCTTCGCGAATTCGTAGGTGGCTGAATTGCATACATATTAGCTACGCTTATATAACGAACGTGTCTGAACTTAGAGAGTCACAATATGAAGTGTACTTGTTGAGCACTTGGGTAGCCGATTAATTTTGATAAAAGATAATATTCAATATTATAATTATCAACTAAGATAATCAAGTGTTATTGGATAAAAATTGATTATTTACTGTTGTGATATTTTATATCGTACTGAAAGTGCACAGTGTCAAGTTTTAGTATGAATGAGTCTAGAGTGTCGAACCCTCAGGGATTGAAATCTAAATTACACTAAGTACTATAATTATTAACCTTAACCTTATCTAGACACAAGATTTTTGATTTGATTTAATTGAAGAAATAAACACAATGATAATTAATAAATAAACGACTGAATAGCTACGATAATATTAATGAAAGAATGAATCCTATAGTCTGATTTCACCTAGCCTTCCACTATGTAATTACGAACTCAATTAACTCATGTCAATGTCTAAGTTTATAAGCCAAGAATCATAGATTTCTCCACTCTCTCTCTCGAGCAGCAATGAAGGTGTTGCCAATTATCAAATATCAATATCTCTATAAAAAAACCAACAATTAACAATTGATTAAGTCCGGTGATTCTTATTAACCGCTTTCAAGGAGTTATAAATTCTCTCGAACTCTATAAACTTCCTTGATTATATTTCCCAATTCTTACTCAAAAACCCCTCTCTCGAGTGAATGATTTCAAATTTAGTATCATCATATTTGTGGCCAGCAAATACAAAGCATTAAACATAGAGATAATATAAATAAACTTCAAGAGAAATAATATAAGAGCTATTTGATAGTTAATACATAGTTTCAGGCATTAGGCTACATCAAACTCTAGAATATGAGAATTAGTTCATGGATAATTCAAAACACAACAACAATTTTGCTAAACACATGATGATAAATAGAAAAGACCTAGGAAGAAAATTAAAGAATGGAACCCGAAGCAAATTCCTTGTATTTCCGGACTTCGATGCCTTGTCTTCTTCCTTCAGTTTTGATCTCTTCTTCTTGAGAGTCTTGTTCTTATTCTGGTGTGTTTTTAGGGTTTTGTTGCTGTCGAAAAAATGTCCTCTTTGAGTTGGACGTAGTGGCTCTTTTATAGTAAAATTCTACAGTCTCCCCGCGAAACCCTAATAATCTTTTCTCCTCGTAGCGCCGTGGCGTCTGCATGTTGGCGCTGTGGCGCTGCAGGCTCAGGTTTATATATGGGATGGTTCGGCGCCTCAGCGAAATTAAGTTGGCACCTCAGCGTAATTATCTCGGTATCTTGTATGGGGGACTCGTGGCTGTAGCGCGATGGGTAGGCGTTGTGGCGCTGCAGTCTCAGGTCTATATATGACCACGCTTGGCACTGCAGCGCGATTAAGTTGGCGCTGTGGCGCCTTAGTCTCAAATAAGTTGGCGGCGTGGCGCTTTGATCTCTGTATTTTGTATGACTCTTGTGGCGCCGCGGCCCTAGTAGAAAATAGTGAAGAGGTGCCTTAGCGCCTAATGATAAGGAGGATATTGGCACCACAGCGCCTAAGCTTTGTATTCTAGTTTTCCATCTTTTTCGCATCCTTTGCTTCCTTCAGTGGTTTAGTTTCATCCATTCATTCTCAAAATCCATAAAATAACATGAATCCATGTTTTTCCTGCTTCCTATTAACAAACACTAAACAACTCCAAAAGACCATTAAATTATATGGAATCTAACAAAATAATAAGCTGAGGATGCAAGAATGGGTGTGTAAATTTCACACTTATCAAATACCCCCAAACTTATGATTTTGCTAGTCCCGAGCAAAAGACATAATAAAACTAAATACAAATAAACAAATAAAAATAACTTAAATTAACTAAGCCACTTTCGTAGGGATCACGATTGCATTTAGCGTATGCAACAAGCCTTTAAACCCCTAGGCGGCCCTAGTGGATGGGTTATAGTCTCGTGAGGGCTTACAGAGACAACACCCACAAATGTCATGAATTATGCTCATGTAATAGCAAAAAAAAATTGACAAAGAAATAACATGAGTCTTATGAAGTCTGGTGCTTGGCGTGTTCTCAGGGGATGTTTAATGATGAAAACAAAGAAACCTTCAAAGTAGATGATTTAACCTAGATCCAATTTCTCGAATAAAATATCTAACTCAGACTCGGAAAGTGTGTGTGTGTTAAGGATTGGTAACAGCTCGAATCCTAAAGAAGCTAGCTAGGTGGGTTCGTCAATAACATTTTGCATCCAAAGGGTCAAACCAACCTAGATATCTTAAAACTTTGCTCCATATTTGCCTATTGAGCTCTATATGATTTTTTTTTTTTTTGAAACTCACCTACCCTTTAAGGTAGCATTTCTCCTCATGGTGGTCCTAATACTCGCCCATGGGTAGCATCATGCTTATCGGTTATAGGTGTTTTTTTAAAAAAAAAAATTTGGCAAATCATATGATATAACTGATTGCAAACGGAGATGGATATCTAAGAAAACGGTCATTCATCTTCAGCTAATTTTGTCGACTAGTCATTTTTCTATCTTCCCAGGATCTTACTGTTAGAAACCTCTATATTAAGTGCTTACGAGTCTAATTTACATATGTTACTCGAGGCATTAGATAAAAAGTGTTCACATACTTATCATTTTTCAACGTTCTTATATTATGCATATAGTCTCATCATTGAACTAGCAACCAGTAGTCCCAGTTTTTGTTTTTAAATAAACTAGAAAAGAAATCAATGTCATGCTAGAAAGAATGAACTCATGAAAAAAACACATATGCATTACATATATAAGTTGATAATAACACCCTCAAACTGAAAACGAGCAGTGTCTGCAATGCTCAAAATAAGGGAGTGACAAGTGCAAGGCACGTACCTGAGATAGTAGCCATCAATCCTCATCATCCTCAGATGGTTCAGCTGGATAAGAAGGGAACATAGGTGGTGAAGGAAAACGGATGGCATTGGCTCCAGAATTAAGTCTACGGGTCGTGAACATTTCAACCAATGCAGTGTTGAAGAAAACAGAATAGGCCATATAATTGTCCACTCGCTCCCGGAAAACTTGCTCTACCTGATAGTTGCGTTGTGTCTCTGTCTCTAGCAAAGATAACCGGATTTCCAAATTGGAAGGGAGTGTGGGTGGATGGATTGGTGGTGGTTGAATGGGATTGGTACCATGAGATGACCTAGTTATTTGAGAAGGATCAGACTCGTGTGTGGCATCATCAACCCTGGTCTGGTAACAGGCCAAAATACCTACACCGATCGGGGCTTGAACAATAAGTATTTCTTCACCTTTTTCCCAGAGAACTCCCGCTTTGTGGCACAGGTCGGTAATGAGAGATGGGTGAGGTAGCCCACGTGTGGTAGCTCCCCGTACCATAGCAAGAACGAAGTCTTGAATAATCCGGCCAACGTTAATGGATTTTCTTGTGAAAATGGCGTACGTTAATGCAGCTCGGTGTTGGAGTTTGCTAAGGTCATAATGATCAATAAACAAGCATGAAACATAAGTGAATACAACGAGGGAGTTACGGAATACTCACATCGAGCGGTTGAGCGATGCGCGAGGCAACAAAAATCAGTTTCTGCTCACTGTCACAGCTCACGGTAGTTTCTATTTTGGTCTCCTCCATTCGGCTTTGATCATCAAGAATTTGAGCTCCAAGCTTCGTCAAACGATTCCCGTCTCATGGGTGGACTTCCCTATCACCTTCGCATGTCTCTCGGAGTGCTAGCTCTCTTGATTTTTGCCACAAAAACCAAGCACTTTGCTTCTCTTTTTCCCTCCAAGTTCTCGACAAACCAGAAGAAAAAACTGCCCTCCATGGGCGTGAGAGAGAAGTGGAGAAGAGAGAAGAAAGAGTTGAAAATGTGTAAAGGTTAATTGATTTCTAAAATCAATTCAACATATACCGAAACATTTAATATATTAAATGTCAATCAAGCTTTCAAAAGCTTTTCAACAACTCCCATCAAGTCACATCTTTCAATCAAGTTGTCAAGTCACATCACTCAAAGTGATAAGTGATTTGACACTTGATGCGACTAATGATTTGACGCTTGATTTGACTTGTGTGCCGCACTCGAATTTGAAATGCGAATGCGCTCGCAAACAATCTCGGGCTCGGGTTCACTAATTCCAAATTAACGAATTTTCTGTTGGGACGTAATTAAATGATTACGCCTAGCGAAGTCACTATTCACGTCGCTAACGAATTAATTCTAAATTAATTCATTCGCCCGAATTAAAATCTAATTTTAATTCCGCGTCGAAATCCAATTTCGTTTAATATATCAAATATATTAATTTACCGATTAATTCCAAATTAATCGTTATCTCTCTTTAAATGATATTTTATCCCAGATAAAATATCTTCGCAATTAATCCCAGATTAATTTTCTCTCTCATATTATTAATCCCAGATTAATTAAAATTGCGAGTCATACGTCATCGGTGAATCTTCGGGAAGCAACCCATGAGATCCCCGAATATGTTGGTAGTAAATTCGGTGGTTCGACTATCCGAACACGTAAGTACCAAGTACTACGTTTATACCGATTTACAAGACAATGTTGGCTTCTAGCAAAGCGCCATGCCTACCCAATTCTCCAGAAATATCCTTACAGGAATAAAGAATCTATATCAGTCGTAGTATACGTAGTATTGCGTATTTCGATCCAGTATCGGATGATCACATGCAAGGCTTGGGCCTGGTACAGTGTCTGCCCCGTACGAATCATATATCGGATGACGAGCAACTAGTCTCTTTATCATCGGATAATCATGACCAAGTCATATTATCCCGACGGTTGCAACCTTTTTAGAGAACCAGTTTTGTATCCCTACGCGATCATCATCTCCATATGACTGGAGTGACACTTCCGTCTTGACATCACACCCAACACACTACGATTCTCAATATACCCAGCATAGGCGTACACAGAACCTGTTAAAGCCCTGGACGACCGCAACCAAATTATATTGATTGTCGCAAGTATTAGCGGTGCAAGTCTCAGGTTAAGACCAAATACACCTACCCTGATTTCGGACTTCCATAGACACATAGTCATACTACCAATGGAATTCTGAGGGGGTCTATCCAGAGCGAAGCTGTTTCCAGTACCATCGGTAAAACACAACCTCCTATTACACTTGCATGAGTATCCTATACCCAAATATATGAGAACTATGTCGTTGTGCCCTTACAACGCGCACAAGTGTAATACTAGTCTTTTACGTGTTCATCGATGTCCAATCTCGATAATTCTCTGACTATGGATGTTAAATGATTTATCCTTCGTGGATTGATACTGTCTCATATCATTCTCAATCCAGGAACAAATCATAAGGACCTTCTATCATTTATATATCTAGGTGATCTAATCACAAATAATAAGAGTGCAATCTCCTTTTTCACATAGTTAATTTGTACAACAACACCATGATATATACAAATAGTGACGCTATGGGTCATAATTGTCCAACAATCTCCCACTTGGCCTATAGCCAGTCACTCGAGTGTCTGACTCCCGAACTATGTACGGTTGGCTCAAACTGCTAAGAAAAGGCTTTCGTCAGTGGATTTGCATGATTATCATCTGATGCGATTTATTCGATCATCACATCGCCACGATGTATGATCCAAACAAATCAGATGAATAGTCGAAGTATGTATCTGGATCGTTGATGAGACCATTAATTCTTTAGCCTGTGCTGACGCCTAGCTCAGCTGCTAACAGAACTATTTCTAATCTAATTAGATTTATAATCGACCCAAATGGCTTCTATTGCTGGCTCAGCTACAGCAATAACCCGCATTTATTGTTTATTTGGTAACGGTATCTTGCTTGGAAGATTTCCGGCTCACTGTTCCGTTTTTCAAACTGTATAGTATCGTTTATAACTTATAGTCATTTTTATCGGTTAGGAAACTTGCAACAGTGATCCCAGTCACTTCAAGTTCTCCATCTCCATAGTTTAAGATAGCATCATTAGTTCTCTAAGATACTAACGGATGTTCTTAACATCAATCCAGTGACTATCACTTGGATTGGCCTAATTGTGACTCCATATGCTCAAAGCGTATGAGACACCAGGTCCCGTACATTTTTCAATGTACGAGTTCTCAGAGAGTTTCGATAACTTTTAGATCTATCCCAGTAGATCTTTATTCCTAGAATAAAAGTTGTTTCTCCCAAGAATTATACGGAGAATTTTCTCGAAAGCCAAGCTTTCACCGATTGTTTTATGGGAATATCATTTCCAAGAAATGACATATTATCATTATTTTATAGGACAGTCATTGTCAGTGCGCTCCCACTAACCCTCCTTACATACACAAGAATCCTTTTCGTTTTGAATTAAATCATAAACCATTATGATTACATCAAAACGATAATTCCAAGAATCTATGCTTGCTTCAATCCAAACATGGATCGAATAACCTGCAAACCTCGTTTGCTAGTTATGTTACGACAAAACCGACAGGATGTTATAAACATCCTCCAAAAGGTTTCCTTTTCAGGAAAGTGATTTTCCCGTTCAGCTGACATATTTCATAAATGAAACATGCAGCATTAGCAAGCATTATCCAAATGGATTTACCGTGGCAACAGGTAAAAGATTTCGTTGTAATCAACACAATGTTGATAACGATACCTTTCCGCTAAAAGCCTAGCTTTATATGTTGGTATGTTGCCATCCATGTATGTCTTCCTTGAAGACTTATATAGTACCAATAGGCACAATACCTTGCGGTACAACAACTAGTTTCCAAACATAGTTGATATAAATGGAATCCATTTCGGACTCATGACACTTTTTCATAATGGGGAGTCGATACCTCGTATCACTTCCTCATACGTAATTAGTTGGTATACCCAAAAGATTAACATCTTTATGAGGTGAGATCAGAAACCCATACCCTAGGTTGTTTTCTGACTCTTTCCGACTTACGCGGTTCTTGTGTATTCAAAGATTACTGGTATAGTTTCATCCTTGATGAACTATTTGTGTTCCATTAGGATTCGGTGCCTAGAACAGTATCACTCCGATTTTCATCGAGTTATACTATCCTCCCATTTACCACTGCATATCGGTATTCCTCTCAGGAAAACCACATGGCGAGCAACAATTACTTGTTCTCAAGTGAGTTGTATAAGTACAATACTTTGGTATCCCTGGGATTACCTACAATTGGCACTTATCCAATTTGGGTTTTAGTTTGGTATCATCCAAACGTATGCCTAGCATTCCCAAATATTTAGGAATGAGAAACCTGGTTTCTTTCCTGTTCATATCTAATATGAAATCTGTCAAACAGATTTTATGGAACCTTATTCAAAATAAGTTCTGCACTGTTAATGCTTATCCGTTGAAGGAAATGGTAGCTCAGAGCGACTCATGATTAACCTTATCATGTCCAACAAAATTCGGTTACTCAGTTCGGACACACCGTCACTTTGACGTGTTCCGGGAGGAGTTCTCATTGAAAGAATACTATACTCTTTCAAGTATATTAGAAACTTATTGTCTATGTATTTTCCATTACGATCTTACCGTGACGGTTTAATACTTTAGCCGATCTGTTTGTCTATTTCGTGTCGAAACTCTAAAAGTTTCCGATTTGTGTTCTTCAAAAGAAACACATAACCATAACGCGATGCCACATCCGTAAAGGTCACGAAATTTTCATATCCACATCTAGCCTAGCTAGACATGGGCCCACTTGCTTCACTATGAACTAGGGCTAACAGATCGGTGGCATTTACAATCTTACCAAGTAAATGTGCTATAGGCACTTTGCCCAATAAACTAGATTCGTAGACTTTATTTGATTGGAATCAAATCAGTCCGAGTACCCACTCTTCAAAAGTGTGGATATACGAGTCTTGTTTAATTGTGTCCCCGACAACAATGCCACATTTAAGTTTCTTAACTGATCAAATCAGTTTGAGCTATTTGTTTGTCATTTTATCCGTTTGAGATTTATTTATATTCAAAATATAAATGTTGTTATTCACATCTAATGTGGTTTATCTCAATATCATCTTTATATAATGAAACACTTTAGTGTTCTAGAATATAAAGGTTCACCCGCAGCGGGTTAAACACTGATATAAAGATAATGTTTCTAGTCAAACTAGTTATATTATAACAGTATCCTAATTTAAGTACAAACTCGAAGGGTAGTTCCTAAATTAGGTATCTACGGTTAAAACAACGACTTTTGTCCCGTTTCCAATTCGCAGATAAATCTCAATTGAAGTAGTATCATGCTCATAGAAGATTCTGAACATCAATATATATATATATATATATATATATTTCACACTAAGTATCTAAAATCCAATTTTAATACTAGTAGTGAACATATTTATGACAAACATATTTGAAGTCAAAGCCTTGCTCGTCTTCAATTCCTTCATGTCTGCTTTGTCCAAACGGCAGTCACGCTTCCGCGATCCCGTTTGCCACATTTTAGGCAGACATTTTAGGATATGTCATTTATCTTCCCAAAAGACTATAATGATTTTTTCCTTTGCCGTTTTTAACATTCCAGAAGTCTTTGGCCTAGCCTCGGGTTTCTAGAATATCGAAGTGAGGTGTGCCTTGCGCTACTTGCCTAATTGCAAAGTTTGACTTTGTCTCCTTGAAAATAGTCATTAACTCTCCAAGAGTTATGTATTGCAATTTAGTACTTCTAAAATCTAAGTATAGATTTATGAAGATTCTTCAATTTCATTATCATACTTTAAGGATCTTATCCTTAGTTCTGATTCAGAAATTAAGGAGTCTACTGCGACAAGCTTAATGGATTAAGCACTAAAGTTATCATTACATAAATCTTCCAAAGATTATGCTCGACTATTTGCTTAACTTCGGGCTTAGGCTTAATATGTTTTTTTATCAAATAAAGTAACTTATTAGTTTTTCCAGGACCATCCTGAAATTTATTCCCAATTTGAAAATTAAACCATTTAAATACATTTTCCCTAGGATTATGTTTTAAATGTTAATCTTTCAATTTTATCTTGATTTTAATAGTCCAACTATTTAATCAACGATTACGGCACTATTTACTATAATGATTACAATAGTCCAACTATTTAATCAACTATAATTTAATAGATTAAAATCAATTATATTGATTACTATAATCAAATTATAAAATCAACTACAAATGAATAGTTTGAATATAGTCCAACTGTTTGTTAAAACAACAATTTAAATATTAGTCCAACTAATATTTAATTTATTTGACGAATGATATTTGTTTTGAGCGCGTATGGCAAGTAATTAAACAAATATTTCAAATTCAATTCTTGCCTCCCACTATTTTTCGGTGAGCCTCTAACCCTCTGTCGAGTACTCGGGAAATCGTGTTTCCTAGCGGGCTAGGATCCCGTTAAATATCACACAATCTTGACGTTGGCCAACAAATTGTATGATAATTAACTAGGTAGATCTCTAAGATCGATTGGATCCAATCCAATTCCTAGATCCGGTAGGGGGACATCCAAGTCCAAAACATATATCTTATATATGCCAATACATCCAATGTATTACCTAACCTTTTTCCTCTGAATCAACTAAGCCTTGGCTTTGGCACGACAAACTTAGTGATCCCAGTCAAGCGCGACCCATTGACCATGGAAAGCTTCGTAATCAATGTCGATGGACAAGAAGTGGTCTTGACTTTGGCCAACAAACCACAACTTGGACAAGACACCAATATGGAACAAAGCTCTCATGATTTAAAGACATCCTTGACGGACAAAGACCTTGACTTTGGCCAACAAGCCAATGCCAGTCTCGGATCTTGAGTGAGAATCACTCAATGGAAGGAAAAACGCTTAATATTTTGCGAGGGTTTTTCGAGTGCAAATTGGCAACCAATTTATTATCTTTGTTAAGGTCTCATCATCATACACCCTTAAACATGCATTCTAAACACATAATAAAGCGCATATAAATAAAGTAATAATGATATGCGGATGGATACTTTACACAATGATCCTATATCAAATCACTCAATTTCTCTCTCCCGCTAGCACAAATATTTCTTCTACCCGTTACACTACACTTCTAAAGAAACCTCATTTACGTTTAGGGGAATAGGTGAGAAGAGAATACAAAGAATAAGGAGGTAATAAGGCTGGACACGCAGGTCCAATTAATAAATTCCAAATTTATTATAATAATTTCTAAAATTGCCCCACCCATCTAATATCCATCCGATATACATTATTCATGCATCGCAACCATGTATTCACACAAGCATGCTATCAATCAATCTAATCAAATTAATTAATCTGATAATTAGTGATCATCCAATGTTCAAACAACGATTTGATTTTGCTCGAGTCAAACTCGTTTTGCGAATAAGTACTGAAAGTACGAATTCTTGAATTAAATTAAACTACATAATTAAATCCAATTTAATATGTATTTAATATTAATTCGCTATTTAATTCCAAATGAAATAACACACTTTATTAACGAACCTTTACGACTTAAATTCCAAATTTAATCGTTATGGGTCTCAAAGCCCGATTAACGTCCAACGTCAATTCAATTAAAGTCCAATGGGCTTTTAATTAATTTCTTAAGACGTGGACTTTTGGTCAACTCGGGTCAAACCGGATAACCAAAATCCAATCCGAGAATTACCCTATAAGCCCAGAAATCAATTTAGGCCCATTAGGCCCAATTAAACTTTAAAGGTCCATTAGTCGCATTTGGGCTTTATGGAAGCGGTTTTGGGCCCAATTGGATCCAACCAATTTTGCCTCAACCCAACTTGGTACAACCAAGCCTAATAAGCCCAATTACAACACCAAAAGCCCAAATCCAATTTAAGGCCCAAATAATTAAATTCCAAAAATCCAATTTCCCAATTTAATTACACTAAAGTGTATAACAAAATTAATCATCCAAATCAATATTTCCAAAATATTAATTTATACAATTAATCATGCTCAATTACAACAAAACATGTCCAACACATTTCATCAAAAATCAAACCCAATTTTACATGCTAAAGCTCTCGGCCAAGGGGAAATTTTGTGTCCAAATCAAATTCAATCCAATTAAATTCAATCCAATTAAATTCAATCCAACATTAAATCAATATTCCCAATTGATTTCCAACACATCCAATGATCAAAACTAAAAATCACCAAGACATTTAGGGCTCTTTAACTTTCGGCCAACACAAAAATTTGGGGAAAAAATGATCCAATCACAATTTCTTCAAATTGATCCAATCAATCATCCATAAAACATCAATTAAGCATATTAAATCATCCAATTTCATTATTCATGCTCAAAATCAATTTTACCCAAATTTTAAACCTAAGTCATTTTCATGCTTTTCCTTGCTATAATACCATTGTTGGAGTTTGCTAAGGTCTCAAGGATCAATAAACAAGCATGAAACATAAGTGAATACAACGAGGGAGTTGCGGAATACTCACATCGAGCAGTTGAGCGACGCGCGAGGCAATAAAAATCAGTTTCTACTCATTGTCACAGCTCACGGCAGTTTCTGTTTTGGTCTCCTCCATTCGGCTTTAATCATCAAGAATTTGAGCTCCAAGCTTCGTCAAACGATTCCCGGCTCATGGGTGGACTTCCCTATCACCTTCGCATGTCTCTCGGAGTGCTAGCTCTCTAGATTTTTGCCATAAAAACCAAGCACTTTCCTTCCCTTTTTCCCTCCAAGTTCTCGGCAAACCAGAAGAAAAAACTGCCCTCCATGGGCTTGAGAGAGAAGTGGAGAAGAGAGAAGAGAGAGTTGAAAATGTGTAAAGATTAATTGATTTCTAAAATCAGTTCAACATATACCAAAATATTTAATATATTAAATGTCAATCAAGCTTTCAAAAGCTTTTCAACAACTCCCATCAAGTCACATCTTTCAATCAAGTTGTCAAGTCACATCACTCAAAGTCACAAGTGATTTGACGCTTGATGCGACTAATGATTTGACGCTTGATTTGACTTGCGTGCTGCACTCGAATTTGAAATGCGAATGCGCTCGTAAACAATCTCAGGCTCGGGTTCGCTAATTCCAAATTAACGAATTTTCCGTTGCGACGTAATTAAATGATTACGCCTAGCGAAGTCACTATTCACGTCGCTAACAAATTAATTCTAAATTAATTCATTCGCCCGAATTAAAATCTAATTTTAATTCCGCGTCGAAATCCAATTTCGTTTAATATATCAAATATATTAATTTACCGATTAATTCCAAATTAATCGTTATCTCTCTTTAAATGATATTTTATCCCAGATAAAATATCTCCGCAATTAATCCCAGATTAATTTTCTCTCTCATCTTATTAATCCCAGATTAATTAAAATTGCGAGTCATACGTCATCGGTGAATCTTCGGGAAGCGACCCATGAGATCCCCGGATATGTTGGCAGTAAATTCGGTCGTCGGACTATCCGAACACGTAAGTACCAAGTATTACATTTATACCGATTTACAAGACAAGGTTGGCTTCTAGCAAAGCGTCATGCCTACCCAATTCTCCAAAAATATCCTTACAGGAATAAAGAATCTATATCAGTCGTAGTATACGTAGTATTGCGTATTTCGATCCAGTATCAGATGATCACATGCAAGGCCTGGGCCTGGTACAGTGTCTGCCCCGTACGAAGCATATATCGGATGACGATCAACTAGTCTCTTTATTATCGGATAATCATGACCAAGTCATATTATCCCGATGGTTGCAACATTTTTAGAGAACCAGTTCTGTATCCCTACGCGATCATCATCTCCATATGACTGGAGTGACACTTCCGTCTTGACATCACACCCAACACAGTACGATTCTCAATATACCCAGCATAGGCGTACACAGAACATGTTAAATCCATGGACGACCGCAACCAAAGTATATTGATTGTCGCAAGTATTAGCGGTGCAAGTCTCAGGTTAAGACCAAATACACCTATCCTGATTTCTAACTTCCATTGACACATAGTCATACTACCAATGGAATTTCGAGAGGGTCTATCCAGAGTGAAGCTGTTTCCCATACCATCGGTAAAACACAACCTCCTATTACACTTGCATGAGTATCCTATACCCAAATATATTAGAACTATGTCGTTGTGCCCTCACAACGCGCACAAGTGTAATACTATTCTTTTATGCATTCATCGATGTCCAATCTCGATAATGCTCTGACTAGGGATGTTAAATGATTTATCCTTCATGGATTGATACTGTCTCATATCATTCTCAATCCAGGAACAAATCATAAGGACCTCCTATCATTTATACATCTAGGTGATCTAATCACAAATGATAAGAGTGCAATCTCCTTTGTCACATAGTTAATTTGTACAACAACACCATGATCTGTACAAATAGTGATGCTATGGGTCATAATTGTCCAACACTCGGTCCGTGTTGACATGGGATGTGTGACTGGTTGGTAAAAGTTTCACAGACACGAAGTAGAACCAAGCCTTAGCATACTTTTCTAAATTACTTTTGTTGAAGTGCACAACATTGCCTTGATTAATTTTCCAACTGGCTCCAATGTCACATAAAGTTGTAATTATCGCGTCATAGTCAAGAGCATTGGCGAGATAATCTGTGTACTCGTCATCCTCAATGTCAGGCAGGTTATAAAATGAATTTATGGTGTGTTGATCAAACGGGACCATTTTGCCTCGAACTAGCACCGTCATGTTCTCATGTCGTACCTTGAGATTAGCATAAAATTCATGAACTATGGGTATCATGGCATCAGTAGGGGTTGAGTGAATGCTTCCCATCCCCGGTTATGAATTATATCAGTTAGGTCAGGATCATGTGCATCAGAGACCCGTATGCCTCGTTTGCGAATGAGATTCTTTGAAAGAAGTGCAGTATAAGTGAGGAACGCCTCGTCATTCCAGAAATGAGTAGGATCATAAGAAAGCAGGGGGTGGACCTTTGTCTCTTTTTAGGGGCCATGATTTCACTTGTAACGCTCTACCACGGTTGGGAACACTCTATCCTATAGGAAACTGAGAAATTTTCGTTAGGGCAATTCACCGAATAGGTGGTGGGCAAGGTGAATATAGGCTGGGAATGCCCCTAGTTGGTTCTTAAATACTCCTCACAACTTACAATCAAAGTAATATCAATTTAACAATCAAGATATGGGAAGTAATTTAGGAACCAAGAAGGTGGGTGTCTCGTGGAGAGTGGTAGTGGTGTGATGTGCTTGGATTGGGTGAGGTAGCTTGGGGTTAGGCGTGGGAGAGGACTGATGGGTGTGGAAGCAGCGCGATTAATGTGGGTGAGGCACCTTAGTGCCTAATAAGAAACCTGGGAGGGGTGCCGCAGCACCGAAGCCTCGGGGTTTTGTATGGGAAGATTGGCGCTGCAGCGCCAATATGGGTTTCCAGGCGCGCTTTGTGCATTATTTTTTTGAATAGAGGGATTGGGTTGCCTCCCAATAAGCGCTTGATTTATTGTCTTCAGCCAGACATCATACCATTGTTACTTCGGGTCTGCGATGATAATGTGATCATTCAGTCATGCCTCAGTGTCATGATAGTGCTTCAAACGTTGATCATTGACTTTGAACACGGACCCATCTTTGCACTGCACTTCAATCGCTCCATATGGGAACACTTCCTTTATGGTGAACGGGCCAGACCATCATGATTTCAATTTTCCAGGAAACAGTTTCAACCGCGAATTGAATAACAATACTTGCTGGCCATGGTGGAATTCTCACTGAAGTATTTGTTTATTATGCCACTGTTTTGTTCAGGCTTTGTAGATCTTGGCATTCTCGTAAGAATCATTACAGAATTCCGTCATTTCATTTAGTTGAAGGAGATGTTGTTCCCCACTGTTTTTAGATCGAAATTCAACTTCTTCACAGCCTAGAAGGCGCGATGTTCCAATTCAATTGGCAAGTGACACGCTTTTCCAAACACCAATCGGTATGGGGACATCCCAATGGGTGTTTTGAAAGTAGTTTGGTAGGCCAATAAGGTATCATCGAGTTTCATCGCCCAATCCTTTCGGTTTATGTTTAATGTTTTCTCCAGGATCTGTTTGATCTCCTGATTCGATGTTTCAGCTTGGCCATTTGTTTCTGGGTGATATCCTAACGCTACGCCTATAATCTGTTAGAAGAAATGGCCATTAATCATTATCAATGGCCAAGTGAATGCGCAACTGTGACCAAAGTGGTTGGAATATATGAAGTGGACCCTCTTGTAGCACTTACAGCTCAAATTTACACCCTATCTACTCAAGTAACAGCCCTGACAAATCCACGAGTACCATCTATTGAATCAGCGGTGACTACAATTATGCAGTTATTGGAAGGAAACCTGAACTTTGAACAAGTCCAATATGTGAACAATCGAAACTTCAACAGCTATAGAGGAAATCATGTGCCTAATCGTTATCATCCAAACTTGTCATATGCTAATACAGAGAATGCCTTGCAGCCTTCATCTTGCTTTGACTATCAAAAAGCTGAGGAGAAATCTTCCTTAGAAGATTTCATGAGCATGTTTGTTGTGAATGCTTCAGCAAGGTTTCAGAAGAATTAGTCAAGGCTGAACAATATTGAGACACACATGGAAAATCTTGAGGCCACAATGAAATCCTTAGAAATACAGATTGGGCAGATTACGTCCTCCATGACCAGCAGCAGTAAGAGGTATTTGGATAAAACTGCCACAGTCATCAAGATACCTTTTTCATGTCAAAGCAGCCAGTGGATACAGAAGAAGCTACCATGACCACCATTTGGGTGGTTGCGTCTGGCTGAAGACGTTAAACTTAGCGCTAGCCGGGAGGCAACCCTTGCATTTTCATTTTTTTTTATTTTTTTATTTTTTTTATTTTATTGTGTGCTATTTGTTTATTGATTTATTTTGCATGGTATTTATGCAGGTAGCACGAGACACACAATGCCCGCGTAACCAAATTTTAACCAGCAGGAGCCTGATCAACTTCATGCACGGTAGTGTTGTTCCTCACTTTTGTCCTTTATTTTATCTTACATTAAGGACAATGCAAGTTTTAAGTTTGAGGGTGTGTGCATGTTGCTTACTTGTTATTTATTAGTTTAAGCTGAAAAAAAATTATTATTTTTTAGTCGTAGATATTAAAGCATACATCCTATGATGATACTGTTTGTTTATGGGTGAAATTTTAGAAACGATAAGTGCTTGATTTACTTTTATCCGATGCATTGAGTAGTTGATCTACGTTTGACTCGTAAGCACTCAATTATAGGTTTCTAGCAGTGAAAACTTAAGTAGTTGACAATGTGACTAGTTGAAGAAATTGCATGTCGATGAATGATCGTTTGCTTAGATATATATCCTGATTTGCTAGTGTTATGAAGTGTGGTATAGCTAAAAATAAAAAATGTCTCTAAATAAAGAAATTAAACCACCTATAACCGATAAGCGTGAAGCTACCCATGGACGAGTATTAAGACCACCATGAGGAGAAATGCTACCTTAAATGTAGGTGTGTTGAAAAAAAGTAAAATTGAAAAAAAAAGTGCAAAAAGAGAAGTAAAAAAAAAAAGACAAGAAAAAAAAGAAAAAAAAGCATACCATACTGAGCACGAAATAAAGCAATTACAGAGCATAATTGAGATATCTAGGTTGGTTTGACCCATTGATCCCAATTTTTAAACAAAATCATTAAGTTGGCTTACTTATGAGTCGAGCTGTGAATGAACCTTTATACACACACACACTGTGAGTCTGGCTTAGATAATTTATTCAAGAATTTGGATTTGAGTCGCATTGTGTACTTTGAAGATTCTCTAATTTCATTTATAAGCTTTCTTTGAGGACAACTATATGTGTAACTATCAGGTCTATGCTTTTTTTATTCATATATTGTTTTTTTTTTGCATGATTGTGTGTGAAAGACGTTTTTGGGTATCGTCACTGTAAGCCCTCACGAGACTATAACTCGTCCACTAGGGCCGCTAGGGGTTTAAAGGCTTGTTGCATACGCTAAATGCAATCGTGACCCCTACGAAAATGGCTTAGTTAATTTAGTAATTTTTATTTGATAATTTGAATTTAGTTTTTATTTTTGTCTTTTGCTCGGGACTAGCAAAACCATAAGTTTGGGGGTGTTTGATAAGTATGGTTTATATCCACTTATTATGGCATTCTTAGCCTATTGTTTTGTTATATTTCGATATATTTAATGTCATTTATAGTTTATTTTCTATTTTTTATTGTAGGAACATTAATACATGGATCATGTGACATTTGCATGTATTTTGGGAACATATGGATGCATCGAACGAGCACGGGAGCATAGAACGCAGAACCCAGGAAAACATTCATCACTGGCGCTGCAGCACCAAGTGAACAAGCGCCACAGCGCCTTTAAGAGTCATGTAACTCAGCCAAAATTACCAAGATAACAGGGTCATAGCGCCAGTTGACCTAAATGAGCAGGGCGTCATGACGCCACTTACCCAATTACTCATGGCGCCTTGGCGCCTAATTAATCAACCCATGCAAGGCGCCATGGCGCCTCAAGCTTCCACATGGCCCATACATTTTCCCGAGACATTGGCGTCATGGCGCCACTTAACTAAGCATCACAGTACTACGAGGCATACGTGATTAGACGCGTTCCATGATTTAATTTTTAGGGTTTTTAAACATACCCAATGACTCCCAGCCTCTACTATAAATACATGACTTCGTCCAATATTCAAAAGAAATACGCTAAAAGGATGAGGATTGAAGAGAGACAAGAGGAGATGAAGATGATGACGTCCGAAGATGAAGAGATTCAATTCGGGTTTTATCATCTTATTTCTTTCTTAAAACTCTAATGATTTCCATTATATTCATGACCTTATTCGTATTGTTTTTATCTATTGTCATGAACCAAACTCCTTAATTCTGGAGAATCATGTAATCGATGCTTGAACCTTGTAATTGTTTGCTAATTTTGTTATGAAGTCTTATTCATTTATTTATATTCTTTTGAGTTTAATGCTTCTTGATTGTTGGCCACAATTGAAGATGATGAATGTTTATGATCTATCACTCGAGATAGGGGATTTTGAATGGATCTAGAGAATATGACCTAGGATTTTATAGAGTTCGAGAGAATCTGTAGTTCCTTTGAAGTCGTTAACATAGAATCACAAAGCGTAACGAGTTGTTAACTACTAGATTTTTATAGAGATATTGAAGTCTGTAGTTGATGGTATTTTCACTAATGCTCGAGAGAGGGAGTGGATATTTTCGGAGTCTTGACTTATAAACAATATAAATGAACAAAGATTAATTGGCATGACAAATACATAGGCGACAACTAAGTGAAATCAGGATCTAGAATCTCTATCGTATTAGTTCCTCCTATATAATTATTTTTATATTTATTTATTAAAATCTTTATTATTTATTTTCTAAATAAAGTTAGGATTATCAATTGTAGTATTTAGTGCGAGTTAACACAATCCCTGTAGGTTCGACACTCTAAACTCATTTACACTAAAACTTGACACCGTACACTTGCGGTACGATATAAAATATCACAACAGTAGCTATCGCAATGACCTCTACCCATTTGGATACATAATCAACTGCTAATAGAATATATGTTTGGCCAAAAGAATGGGGAAATGGCCTCATGAAGTCAATCCCCTAGACATCAAAGAGCTCGACCTCTAAAATGTTATTCAAGGGTAATTCATGACGCCTGGAAATGTTTCCCAGGCATTGGCAACGATCAAACATTATGACTAACTGATAACTATCTCGGAATAATGTAGGCCAATAAAATCCAGATTGGAGTACCTTGGCAGCAGTTCTTGTTGCTCCAAAATGTCCCCCATAAGGTACAAAATGACATTGACCGAGGATTTCATGAATTTCCTCATTGGTAACACATCTGTAAATTATCTGATCAGGGCATCTTTTGAACAGTAGAGGTTCATCTCAGATGTAAAATTTCACATCATGGAGGAATTTCTTCCTTTGCTGGTAGGTGATATCCGGTGGTAACTCTCCGCAAGCTAAGTAGTTTGTATAGTCAGCAAACCAATGAATTCTTGCAAACACCTCGAAAAGTTGTTCATATGGAAAAGCCTCTTGAATAACTCCCTCCCTAGGCTCTTCATATTCGATTCGAGATAAGTGATCAGCCACCACGTTCTCGCTTCCCTTCTTATCTCGTATTTCAAGATCAAATTCTTACAGTAAAAGTACTCATCATATCAAGCGAGGTTTGGCATCTTTCTTTGCAAAAAGGTAATGAATGGCTGCATGGTCAGTATATACAATTACCTTTGTCCCAATTAGGTATGGTCGAAATTTTTCAAATGCAAACACTACTGCCAGCATTTCTTTTTCAGTGGTGGTGTAATTTTACTTAGCATCATTTAATGTTCTGCTTGTGCAGTATATTGCTCTGAAAAGTTTGTCATGCTTCTAGCCCAGGACTGCATCGATTGCATGTTAGCTGGCATCGCACATCACTTCAAATGAATCATTCCAATTTGGGGTTATCATAATTGGAGCAGAGATCAATGCTTGTTTGATATTATTAAAGGCTTATAAGTAGTCCCCGTCCATCACAAAAAAAATAATCTTTTTCTAAGAGATTGTAAAGTGATTTAGCAATTTTAGAAAAATTCATTATGAATCTGCGATAAAAGCCGGCATGACCAAGGAAACTTCTGACCCCCTTAACATTTATTGGTGGCGGCAGCTTTTCAATTACTACTATTTTGGCTCTATCAACTTCCACCCTTTTTGATGATATCTTGTGACCTAATACGATACCTTTTTGAACCATAAATTGACAGTTTTCCCAATTTAACACCAAGCTCTTCTCCTCACATCTTTGTAAAACTAAGGATAGATTAGGCAAACAATGATCAAAAGTGGAGCCGAATACTGAAAAATCATCCATAAAAATTTCTAAAATCTCTTCCACCATGTCTGAGAAAATGGCCATCATACATTGTTAAAAGGTTGTCGAAGCATTACACAGTCCAAATGGCATTCGTCGAAAGGCGTAATTACCATAAAGGCAAGTAAATGTTGTCTTTTCTTGATCCTCTAGTGCTATGGCAATTTGGTTGTACCCCGAATAACCATCCAAGAAACAATAATACTCGAAACTTGCTAATCGATCTAACATTTGGTCGATGAATGGAAGGAGAAAATGGTATTTTCTGTTGGCTTTGTTGAGTTTTTTGTAGTCTATGCAAACTCGCCATCCAATGACTGTTCTCGTGGAAATGAGCTCATTATTATCATTCTTGACCATAGTCATTCCTCCATTTTTAGGTACCACTTGAACTGGTGACACCCATGAGCTGTCAGAGATGGCATAGATGATTCCAGCTTTTAGCCATTTCAGCACTTCAGCTCTTACAACTTCTTTCATGGTTGGATTCAACCTCCTCTGGTGTTCAATAGAAGGTTTATAGGTGTCTTCCATCAAAATTCTATGCATGCATATGGAAGGATTAATTCCATTTATGTCTGCTATCGACCACCTCAGAGTAGATTTATATTTTCTTAGTATTCTCAATAATTTCTCTTCTTCCACTGTAGATAGTGTTGAAAAGATGATCACCAGAAATATTCAATTCTCGCCCAGAGATGCATAGCGGAGATGCTCTGGTAGTGCTTTCAATTCCGATGTATCTTTTTTAACCTCCATGGATGGTAGATCTTGTAATGATTCAAAGTGAGCTCTCGCTACTGTTTCTCTTGGTAAGCTTTCGAGTGCTAAGGTTATCTGCTTAAGATCCCGATCATCAAACGGTGTCTCTTTGTTGATAGCTGAATTTATCAGACATCGTTCTAACGGATCAATTAGCTCATTTTCCAGTCGCGTCTCTTATACGCGGGTGTCTGTGACATCCACTCGGTTACATGTACTTGTTTCTTCAGGATAATTCAGAGTTTGGTAAATGTTAAATGTCACATCTTCATCACATACTCGCAACGTTAATCTTCCTTGTTGTACATCAATTAAACCCTTCCCAGTTGCCAAGAATGGGCGTCCCAAAATCAAAGGAATCTCTTGATCTTCCTCCATATCCAAGACCACAAAATCTGTGGGAAAGATAAACTTATCCATTTTTACTAACACATCTTCGATGACTCTTTTAGGGTACGTTAGGGATCTATCTGCCAGTTGCAGTGTGATAGTTGTTGGTTTTGCATCACCAATGCCTAATTTTTGGAAAATCGAAAGATGCATCAAATTAATGCTTGCTCCCAGATCACATAAAGCTTTAGTGAACGTAGAGCCTCCAATGTTACATGGTATAATGAAACTCCCAAGGTCTTTGAGCTTTGACCTATAAGGATTTCATCGTTGCCCCCATATTTCCCATGTGGGTTTCAATGTTACTTAGTCGTGACTCATTCTTTTCAAATCTCTTAGTGGATTTGGTGAAAAATGTGCTCACAAGGTCTTCTAGTGATGGCTTCGGCTCTGACATTTGGTTGTTGAAACGAGGTGGAGGCATCAAAGAATTCTTTGTGTTGGCATAAGAGAAGTTCTCATGATGACGGATTCCCGGATGATAGTGGTTTGATGAAGGATTTCCCCTATAATTATTGAATTCCTATTGTTCACATAATGGAATTGTTCAAAGCTCGGGTTTCCTTCCACCAACTGCATTTTTGCAGCCACTGCAGATTCAATAGATGGTTGCACTCGTTGATTTATTAAGGCTACTATATGAGTTGAGATGGTTGAAATTTAAGATGTCACTGCAACTAGCGGGTATACTTCATGTATGCCTGCTACCTTGGTCACTGTAGTTCATTCAGTTGGCCATTGGAAGTAGTTAACGGCCATCTCGTTCAGTAAGTTATAGGCTTCCTCTGCGGACTTATTGAACAGAGCACCTCTCGCGGCCGTATCAACCATGGTTCTATTTGGACCATTCAGCCCATTATAGAACAGCTGGATTTGTACCCAATCCGTAAAATTATATTCTAGGCATCTTTGGAGTAGGTCCTTAAAGCGCTCACATGCTTCATACAAATTCTCCGTCTCGAGCTGTTTAAATATGCTGATTTTCGTTCGTAACTGAGCAGATTTAGCAAGGGGAAAGAATTTTTCCAAAAATCGTATAGCCATATCTTCCCAATTGAGGATGCTCCCCACATGTATGGATTACATCCAACCCATTGCTTGGTCTCTCAAGGAAAATGGGAATAATCGCAACCTAATTATCTTTTTGGGTATGCCATTCATCTTAATGGTGTCAGTTATCTCTAAGAACATCCTTAAATGAATGTTAGGATCCTCTACAGCTGATCCCACATATTGGTTTTATTGGATCATGTTAATAAGGGCAGGTTTCAATTCAAAATTATTAGCATCAATTGGTTGGTGTGCAATTCCCGAATAATTATCATCAATAACAGGTTTAAAATGGTCACAAATTGGTACTTGTCGTGGGACAATTTCTCTGTTTTCGGCTGCAACTACTACTTGGCGCTGGTTGTTCCCTCTGTTTGCTTCCGCCATTGTTGTTTTTTCACTATTTGTCTCCTTTATGAGTCTTCTTGCTGTGCATTCTATTTCAGGATCAAACAATAGTGAATCAAGACTTCCAGATCGTCTCATCCACTACCAAGTACCAAAGTTAATAAAACAATAAGATCCCAAGAAATGCAATAAATAACAAGCAAGGAATCTAAATTAACGCTAAGATTATTTGATAATAGTATTAATGTGATTTAAACAAACAATTCACGGCAACGGTTCCAAAAACTTGTTGTGATATTTTATATCGTACCGTAAGTGCACGGTGTCAAGTTTTAGTATGAATGAGTCTAGAGTGTCGAACCCTCAAGGATTGAAATCTAAATTACACTAAGTACTATAATTATTAACCTTAACTTTATCTAGACACAAGATTTTTTATTTGATTTAATTGAAGAAATAAACACAATGATAATTAAGAAATAAATGACTGAATAGCTATGACAATATTAATGAAAGAATGAATCCTAGAGTCTGATTTCACCTAGCCTTCCACTATGTAATTACGAACCCAATTAACTCATGTCAATGTCTAAGTTTATAAGCCAAGAATCATAGATTTCTCCACTCTCTCTCTCGAGCAGCAATGGAGGTGTTGCTAATTAAAAAAAATCAATATCTCTATAAAAATACAACAATTAACAATTGATTAAGTGTTGTGATTCTTATTAACCGCTTTCAAGGAGTTATAAATTCTCTCGAACCCTATAAACTTCCTTGATTATATTTCCCAATTCTTACTCAAAATCCCTTATCTCGAGTGAATGATTTCAAATATAGTATCATCATATTTGTGGCCAGCAAATACAAAGCATTAAACATAGAGATAATATAAATAAACTTGAAGAGAAATAATAGAAGAGCTATTTGATAGTTAATACATAGTTTCAAGCATTAGGCTACATCAAACTCTAGAATATGAGAATAAGTTCATGGCTAATTCAAAACACAACAACAATTTTGCTAAACACATAATGATAAATAGAAAAGATCTAAGAAGAAAATAAAAGAATGGAACTCGAAGCAGATTCCTTGTATTTCCGGACTTCGATGCCTTGTCTTCTTCCTTCAGTTTTGATCTCTTCTTCTTGAGAGTCTTGTTCTTATTCTGGTGTGTTTTTAGGGTTTTGTTACTGTCGAAAAAGGGTCCCCTTTGAGTTGAACGTAGTGGCTCTTTTATAGTAAAATTATGCAGTCTCCCCACGAAACCCTAATAATCTTTTCTCCTCGCAGCAGCGTAGTGCCTGCATGTTGGTGCTGTGGCGCTGCAGGCTCGGGTTTATATATGGGATGGTTCATTGCCTCAGCGTAATTAAGTTGGCGCCTCATCGCAATTATCTCGGTATCTTGTATGGGGGACTCGTGGCTATAGAGCGATGGGTAGGCGCTGTGGCGCTGCAGTCTCGGGTCTATGTATGACCACGCCTGGCGCTACAGTGTGATTATGTTGGCGTTGTGGCGCCTTAGTCTTGAATAAGTTGGCGCTGTGGCGCTTTGATCTCTCTATTTTGTATGACTCTTGTGGCGCCGCGACCCCAGTAGAAAATAGTGAAGAGGCGCATTAGCGCCTAATGATAATGAGGATATTGGCGCCACAGCGCCTAAGCTTTGTATTCAGGGTTTCCATCTTTTTCGCATCATTAGCTTCCTTCAGTGGTTTAGTTTCATCCATTCATTCTCAAAATATAATAACCTGAATCCATGCTTTTCTTGCTTCCTATTAACAAACACTAAACAACTCCAAAAGACCATTAAATTATATGGAATCTAACAAAATAATAAGCTGAGGATGCAAGAATGGGTGTGTAAATTTCACACTTATCATTTACTTTGACCTAGTTGGATTAATTCAATAATTACACAAAGGTTTAATTGTAAAATCATAATTATCTCTACCATTTGAGGATATTATGGTAATTGTAAGTATGTAATAATATATTGTTTTGGCTTGATTTAATTGGATTAATCGAAGTGGGAAACATTGAACTAATCCATTACCTAAATCATGGCTTGATTTAATTGAATTAAATCAAAGTGAGAGACAATGGAGATTAGTCACACATAATTATACATATTTGGACAAATTAAATTAAGCCCACATAAAAGTTGATTACAACTTGAATTAATTAAACATTGCCTTGGTTTTGCTATAAATAGCAAGCTTTAGGAAGATTTTAATTAAGAAAAACAAAAGCATGAGAAAGCTAAGTACAAGCAAATTCTTAGAGAAATTAGACTAAGTTAGAGAAGTGTTTAGAGAAGCTTGTGAGGTCTCTACAACATTACATCTAGCAGAAATCAAGATTGGATCTTGGATTAAAGCTTGCTAACATTGGAATCAAGATTGGATCTTGGAGTGAAGCTTGCAAACCTTGGAGGTTCTCCTACCATTTCAACAAAGAGAAGAAGATTGGATTTTTACATCAAACTTGCTAGGTAAGTTTGAACTTCTCTTAAGTTATGTTATTTTATGTATTGAATGCATGATCATATAACTTAATGTTGAAATAAGGCTAATAAATTGTGTTATGATGCTTATAAACACAATATGCTTGTTATTAGGTCAAAATATTTATGTTAGACATAGAAATAAAGTTAGAGTTTGAAACTCTATATTAAAGCTTAGAGCTAGGACTGCCATTCTAGAATCATTTGACCACCTTTAGGTGACCTAAAATTTTTCATGAGTCAATTGACTGTGGGATTCTATTTTGGTTGTAATTTGATTCAAAGAAATACGTATATAACTGTAGAATACATATATGTTTATTTCAAAACATGTGTTGTGGTTGGTTTTGAAATGAAAATTATTTTGGGTGATTTTATAAGTGTTTAAGGTTTTATTTTTTTAGAAAATAAAAAAAAATTTCAGTAAAACCCGATAGGGCAGCATGCTGCCAAGTAGCATGCTGCTTGTGAAACATGTTACCCGGGTAAGATGGTTGCATCCATTTTTATGATTTTTATCCCTTTTAGATTTTTCTGGACCCAGATTTATTTTTGGTTTTTCCCTAAGCACTTGAAAAATGGAATATTGTATTTCATTAAATTTTTAAAAATACACTCATGCTAGATATCCACGGGTTAGACCCACTTCCGCTGCGCGAGGCTCCAATTCGACCTTAGGGGTTCCACATCTGCACTAACATATATGATTCTTGTTTAGCATCCCCCGAGTCTATATCAATCAATTCTCTAGTTGATGCATTCAAATCACCAAGTTCTTCATCAACCCCTATAGTTATCTCATTTTCCTACACATACTCCACCATATCTTCTTAGAATGTTGTCTATGAGACATGAGTTTTGTTTCATAATTTTTTAATACCCACAGTTGACCTAATTTGATCTTGCATACGAATAACCGATTGCTTGTGTCTTGTTTAGTGCCAGGGTAAGGAACATTGTACACTTGTGAAGCTTGCAGTGCGAGAATGAATGGTTCATACTTTTTATATAAGCGTCTTTTGTTGACATCCACCAACTTATAATGTGTATGAACCTTTGTCCCATTAATCGGATCATACCTCTAAAATTCCCTTCAATCGATCATATAAGTCTCATGAATTATCACTATAGCTAGATCCATTTATACAAACTCCACTGTTCATAGTGGCCCGACTGGAGCCATACGTTTCAGTGTAAAATTTATAACCATTAATGAAATACATATTAAAATAGTTGACCCTTCTCAAAGGGCTTTTTACTAGATCTCTGATGTAGATGTTGTTGATAGAGTGTTCGTTATCACGTGCCTATCCAATAAAGTGAAAATAGTGTAACACACATTTAATCTATACGTACATCTAATTCATTACTTATGTATCTTTGGAACCAATCAGTAAATTGTGTATCTATTTGAACATCAATATCAGCTTCAGTGATTGCGGGCATCAGTTGTTTTAATTCGTCAATATATATGCTATAAACACATGGCATAATATAACTTAGAAGAAAATGACTTGAAAGGAAATAAATAATTATAATTGCAAAAAAAAAAAATACTCACTTCAGAAACGGTAAAACTTCAGGTGCAGTTCAACAAGATGTAAGTGTGAGATACCAATATTTCTTTATATTCTGATCTTTTTTTCTTTAATTTCCATATGGTCGACCAGGATATGTGAAAATGTTGAGATTTCCTTCAACCTCTTCAACATTCCCACCATCATCATTACGAGGAACTTATCGGAACCTCGTGTTCACATGAGGTTCAAAATAATACGAACAAAATGTTGATGTTTCCTCAACTATATACAACAACAACAACAACAACTGAAATGGATACATTCATCAATATTGTACGGGTCCAGCTATTTTTGCTTTATACGATAGGTGTACCGGAAGATGTTCCATAGAATCGAAGAAGGCTGGAGGGAAAATATGTTCTAATTTACACGGAATGATTAGGATCTCTTTTAAAAGTCTTTCCATCTCAGCCACCTTAATAGTAGTTGATGTTAAGTCTTTGAAAAATAAACTTAACTCTGTAAATGTCTGCCAAACATGACTTGGAAGTAATTCACGAAATACAATTGGTATTAACCTTTGCATAAACACATGACAATTGTGACTCTTCATCCCAAATAACTTATACTTCCGCATATCCACATATAGTCCCATAATCAAAACATAACCATCTGGGAACTTGAGTTCTTTTAACCATTTGCATAAAACTTCTTTCTGATTTCTATCCAATGTATAACATACTCTAGGATACTTCCCAGACTCTGTATGTATTTGTAACTCTGATCAGTTGCATAATAACAATGTGTCTTCCCTTACTTTGACAGTATATTTAGACTTTCCCTTCACATCTATCACAGTGTTGAACACATTTTCGAATACATTTTTCTCAATATGCATCACATCGAGATTATACCTAATCAAATTAGAACTCCAATACATAAATCCCTGAAGATACTTCTTTTCTTCCACCCATAATGTTTACATGTTGGACCGTTATTAATCTTATCAGCATCAAGTTCAGTAAATTTTCTCAACCTTACCTCATCAATCTGCCGTAAGATTTCTTCACTTGTCCTAATTGGTGGTGGTGTTGAGTATTTTGTAGTATTCCTACGGTAATGAGTTTTGTTGCGCTTGAATTGATGATTGGGCCGAAGAAACTTACAGTGATTATCAAACCATGAAGTCTTTCGACTACGTGGGAGTGAGAACTCATGTGTGTTCTCCATACAGTAAGGACAAGCCAATTTTCCAGATGTAGTCCAAGCTGACAGCATCGAGTAAGCGAGAAAATCACTAATTGTCCACATCAGTGCAGCTCTCAAGTTGAAGTTTTTCTTTTTCGATACATCATATGTAAGTACACCCACATCCCATAATAATTATAGTTCATCTATCAAAGACTGGAGGTAAAGATTTATATTTTGTTTCGAATTCTGAGGCTTAGAAACAATTAATGACAAGAACATGTATTGCTCTTTCATGCACATTCAAGGTGGCAAATTGTACAGAGTGACTATGATTGGCCATGGAGAGTATTGTTGTCCCGATTGACCGAAATGTTGAAAACCATCAGTCCACAATCTCAATCTGACATTACGACTTTCAAATGCAAATGAAGGATGAGTGCGGCTAAAATGCTTTCATGGCTCCAAGTCAAATGGATGGCATATAACGCCTTCTTCTTGTTCATGCTCATCGTGCCATCTCATGTGCTCGACTATTACTACTATAGCGTATAGTCATTACAACCTTGGGGTCAAATAAAATAATACATCTTATTTTACGACACCTTATTTTTAGCTGATCCTCTTCTGTTCTTAAATCTGGGTTGAGAACAGAATTTACATATTGTCAATGCAACATCATCACCCCAGTATATCATGAAACCATTATTACAAGACTCAATTTTTTTAATAGGTAGTCTAAGACCCTGAACTAACTTTTTCGTATTGTAAAAGTTATCCACTATCGTATTGTCTTCTAGTAACACTTCTCTAATGAATTGTACCCAATCATCAAAGGCCTTCTCTGATTGATGTTGCTCAGATTTCATATTCAAACATCGAGCTACCACTGACAACTGCGAATATTTTTCACATCCCGACCACAACTCTTATCTAATTAATTCAGCATCTTATAAAAGTTCTCTGCAAATGGATTATGGAATTCCTCCAGATTATCTGTCTGACAACTAGACCCAACTGCATTAAAAAAACTATGGTCATCATTAACAAAGTTAGGGCCAACAACATCATAAACTATTTGGTGATATGGATTTATGACTTATGTTTCCATCATTGTTGACGTGTTGTTTGTGAACTGCTCGGTCGCATTACATGTAAGAGTTTACCTATGCTGACACACTTTGTAAGGACGCACTTTGCAAGGACACTTTATCTTACTGTTTGGCATTATGCCGACTGACCACTAGCATATTCAAAAAAATTTGGTACCTCGTTCACAAAGTCCATGTTAAGTATATCATCATTATTAAGCCTCATATACATCCACCCTTTATTTGAATTCATTTCTATTATATTATAACTAAAATAGGGGGAAAAATACCAATTCACCCTGTTACAAAAAATAAACATATCAAATTATAATATATACTTCAAAATAATCATCAACACACTCATAATACAAGTTCCTAATTAAATTGATTTTCTTACCTAAATATAATCACACCCAAACAAAATCCTTAAATATAAAGGATCCTAATTAATTTGACACAAACATAATTTATATTTGTTAATTAATATGATAGCCAGAAAAAAAAAACTTACCAAGACTGAAGCAAAAGTGAGCAGAAGTCTGAAAATTGAGAAGACAGATAACAATGAGGTAGGAGAAGAGGAAAGTTTATTTTTATATTCTTGAAATTTACCGATCGAATAATTTTCGGTAGGTAATTTACCGATTGACATAAATTTCGGTCGGTAATCTACCGACGGAAAAAATTATCAATCGGTAAAATATTTATTTTGACGCTCAATTGTTATTAGGAGTTGGTCAGTAATTACTGACCGATTCCAAGTCGGTCAGTAATTACTTACCCACATTCGATCGATAGATATTCCTTCAGTATATATCTATTTCTTATAATTTTTATTGAAAATATTTTACACATACCGACCGATATGTCATCGGTCGGTAAAGTTGACTTAATACCAACCTATCTAGTCGGTCTGTAAAATGAATTTGGTTACCAACTAAAAATACGGTCGGTAAGACGTCAGTAAAAGTTTGGCGCCATTTGGCGCATCTTTTTCAGACGGAATACTGACAGATTAATCCGTCGGTAATTTATCGGTCAGTAAACGGTCGGTATGAGGTCAATAAATTTCTTAATCTTTAAACGGTCGATATTCGATCGGAATTTGATGGTTTTTACCGACGAAATATTTTTGATCGGTAATATCGATCAGTAATCTAATATTTTATTGTAGTAATTCCTAATCTAGATTTTATAAGTTAGGGCCCTTGGCATTTTAAAATTACAGGTGCGAATGAGAGAAATTCATCAATCATGCAGAAACCAAGTTGGCATAAAATAATTCAGGATAATAAAAAGATTAGGTAGCCACCGGAACCTCTTAATAAACAACTTAATATTATTATAAAGATTGAGAAAAAGGAAATGCCATCTAAAATTCAATTTTATATCTTTAATTTTGCTGTAACAGGCTGGCATAAAAAGAATTTGTTAGGATATTACAAACAAGATTAGTTAGATTTTGACTACCATCACCAATGAAATCAAAGTAAAATAATTTAGGATATCAAAATCAAGATTAGGTAAGGTTTGATTATCTTAAAATAATTTAGGATATCACTCACAATATTCGTTAATCAATCACCAATGAAATTGATTAACCAAAAAAGAAAAGTTTTTTTTTTTTTTGGAATCGTTGGAAATCCTATTGCTAAATTATTTATTTTGGATTAAAGTGGAACATGTAAAATTTCCGGCTGTCTCATATTCTTATAAGAAACGCATTCCTTAAATTCGAACCTAAAACCTCAAGATAAAATCTCGGACCCTACAGCACTAAGTCACGTCCTTCAGGAAAAAAAAAAAAAAAAAAAAATGTTTAAGTAAAATCAAAGTTCATTAAAGCTGAATAGACTTGCATAACTTTTTCCTTCACCAAAAAATTTTCCCACTGAAATCAGTTTCAATTTACAACCTCAGGAAATATAATTTTCATTTTCTCTTGGATTCAGTTCCACTTCTATTGAAATCTATACAAAGTATGGGTAACGTCTGCAAAATCACACTCTCGTGTGATGCCATACTCACCCGTTGCCTAGACTGCACTGTTAATAGAGCAGCATATATAAATGAGCTCGAAGATAATGTCGATGCTTTGCGGACAGAACGGCAAAAGTTAATTGAAGCAAGGAATGATTTGTTGAGAAAGATTACGGCTTCTGAACAGCGAAGGATGAAAAGGACGGATCGAGTGCAAGGCTGGCTTTCAAGGGCGGAAGCTGAGGAGGCTGAAGTTGATAAACTGATAAGAGACAGCCCTCAAGAAGTTGACAAGTTATGTCTTGGAGGGTACTGTTCCAAGAACTGCATGTCAAGCTGCAAGTTCGGTAAACAAGTGGCTAAAAAGATACAGGATGTGAAAACTTTAATGGGTGAAGTAGTTTTTGAGGTGGTGCCTGAGAGAGATGTAGTATCTATGGCAGATGAAAGGCCTATTGAGCCAACAGTAGTAGGCTTGGAATCAAAACTTGAAGACGTTTGGAGATGTCTTGTACAAGAACCAGCTGTAAGCATTGTTGGCCTATATGGAATGGGCGGTGTTGGTAAAACCAGGCTACTAAACCAAATAAACAACAAATTTCTTGAGGTGCCAAACGGTTTTGAACTTGTGATTTGGGTTCAAGTGTCGAGAGATTTGCAACTTGAAAAAATTCAAGAACATATTGGAAAAAGGGTAGGTCTGGTTGATGATGATGAATGGAAGGATAAAAGTTTTGAAGAGAAAGCTCTGGCCATCTTCAAAGTTTTGAGCAAGAAGAAGTTTGTGATGCTGTTAGATGATATATGGAAGCGGGTTGATTTAGAAAAAGTGGGCGTCCCTACTAGTGGAAATGGTATTGCTTCCAAAATAGTTTTCACCACCCGTCTACTTGATGTATGTGGCCTCATGGAAGCTCATAGGAAGTTTAAGCTGGAGTGCTTATCAGATGAGGAGGCTTGGGAATTGTTTAAGGTGAAAGTTGGGGAAGAAACTCTCAACTGTCAACATGAAATTCCTGAGCTAGCGAAGACGGTGGCCAACGAGTGTGGTGGTCTGCCACTTGCACTTATTACTATTGGCCGAGCTATGGCTTGCAAGAAGAGACCTGGAGAATGGAGATATGCAATTCAAGTGTTAAGAAGAGCAGCTTCTGAGTTTCCAGGTTTGGAAAATGACGTGTATCGCCTTCTAAAATTCAGTTATGATAGTTTGCCCAATGACAAAATCAGATTGTGTCTCTTATACTGTAGTTTATATTCAGAAGACTATAGCATTTCAAAATGCAACTTGATAGATTGTTGGATTGGTGAGGGTTTCTTAGATGAAAATTACAGTTTTGGAGACCAAGGAGACTACATTATCGGCATTCTTGTTCACGCATGTCTATTGGAGGAGGTAGGAGAAGATAAAGTAAAAATGCATGACGTGGTTCGCGATATGGCTTTGTGGATAGCATGTGAGACTGCAAAGAATGACAGGTTTTTGGTTTATGCTGGTGCTGGATTAAGTAAGCTACCAGGCCTTGGTGAGTGGGAAGAGGTAAGAAGATTGTCATTGATGCAAAATCTAATAAAGGATATGTCAGAGATTCCTACTTGCCCTCATCTCCTTACATTATTTCTTAATCATAATGCGTTAGATAAAATCACCAGAGGCTTCTTCGATTATATGCCATCTCTCAAAGTTCTAAACCTGTCGCATGTTGAACTAACAAGAGTTCCTGTTGGGATTTCAATGTTGGTTTCTCTACAACATCTTGATCTTTCAAATTCAAACATAACACTGTTGCCAGAAGAGTTAATAGCCTTGGAAAATCTTATATGTTTGAATTTGGAAAATACACGGGAACTACATACAATTCCTCGTCACCTAATTTCTAACTTTTCAAGGTTACATGTGTTGAGAATGTTTGGTTCTGGTTGCTCTGCTGTGCGTCGTGCATTTGAGTACAGCGTTTTATTCGGTGGGGGTGAACTTCTGGTGGAGGAATTGCTTGGTTTGGAATATTTACAAGTATTGGAGTTCACCTTGACAACTTCTATTGCTCTCCAAAAGTTGTTGAGCTCACTCGAATTAAAAGGTTGTATTCAAGCTCTAACCCTCTATGATTTCATGTATTCAAGGTCAATTCATGCTTCACCCTTAGCAGATCTAAAGCAGCTCAGCAGATTAGAGATTAGAGAGTGTGATAAATTGGAAGATTTGAAGATTGATTTTACAGAGGGAGTAAAAAAAACCACCCTCAGACCTTATTGTTTCGACAGCCTTGCCAATGTTCACATCTACTCTTGCCCTCTACTCAAGGACTTGACATTCCTTGCTTTTGCTCCAAACCTCAAGTCTGTTTTTGTTTGGTATTGTGATGATATGGAAGAAATCATCAGTGTTGGTAAATTTGTCAACAATCCTGAGATGGTGGGAAATCTGAACCCTTTTTCAAAACTCCAACATCTTCAATTACAATATCTAAAAAACCTGAAGAGCATCTACTGGAAGCCCTTGCCCTTCCCACTTCTGAAGGAAATGGTTTTAGATGGCTGCTATAACCTTGAAAAGCTTCCACTCGATTCCAATAGTGCAAAGAAATTTGTTATTCGTGGACCAAAAAACATGTGCAAAAATCTCAGATGGGAGGATGAAGCCACTCAAAATGCTTTCCTTCCCTGTTTCAAATGACAATTCCTGAGCAGATATTACGTATGATTTCTGCTCCGTGCTTTCTCTTTTACAATTTTCTTTCCTTTAATCTTTTTTTTTTCTGGCACATAGTTTGTGATATGTAAAAGCTTTTGTTACTTGCATTCCCATTTCTTAAGAAATAAGAACCTAGCTTGTTCTGTTAACATCCACTACGTTTCCTTGTTAAAACAGAGGGCTCAGTTTACTTGAAGATTCAATACGTTGCAGCTGATGGGAGGAACGGATATGCCGAGAGCAGCAGAACGCGCGCGAGATCAAATCCCGAGTAATTTTTTTTTCGGCAATACACTAAAAAGTCTATTAAAATATTTGTTTCCATAAACTTAAAATTATTCCAATACACTAAAAATCATATATCATCATATATTAATTTTCCATGCATCAATATAATTCCCATAAGCTTAAATAAATATTCTAAACACTTTAACAATTTTATCAACACTTAATAAAATAATCCAAGCATCAAAATATTCTCCAACAATTGTCAAATATAAACCAAACATATAAAATCAATATATCATCCATACATTAATTTTCTATACTCTTCAATGCTTAAAAATTCCTCACATACATGCTTATAATTATACAACAATTCCATAAACAATTTTCTCAACAACAACAACTCAATAATAAATTTATAAAATAAATTTACCTACAATGGCTTTGAGTCATTGCCAATTGGAGAAGCTTTGCATCCAAGCCTCAAATCCACCAAGCACTTTGAATCTTTGAACTTCTTCTATCTCCACCAAATTAAGCTACTTGAAGAACAAATCTTGGTGACCAAAAGGTGGTTTGATCACTCAAGAATGACAACAAAAATTTCCCTAAAGTTTAACTCTTAAACCCTAGAAAAATTAACACTTCAAGCACACAAATTAATCCTTAACACTTTAGGATTAATTCCATGTCCTTGATATCTTGTTGGGTAATTTTTGGTGACAATTATGGCTTGAATTTTGGAGAGCAAAATAAAAAAAAATTCAATTCATTTTCCTTTTCTTGTTCATGTTCGGCAGAGAGCAAGCATGGAGGAGAAATTTTTTTTTTTTTTGCTTTTTTTGTTTTTATTAATTAAAATAAAGAAAAAAAAAACCATTTAATTAAACAGAATCTTTTCCCTACACAACAAATTTCAAAAATTTAACTTAACCAAAGTTAAACAAAATATCTCAAACCTTCCTCTTTAGGAGGAAGAAGTTCTCCTATATAGGAGTTGATTCCCAAGCTGTGTCTTGACTGATTTAGAATTTGTAAGTCATGAGCTACGTCTCGGTTGATTTCTGGGTAGTGCTATAATTGTATGTATCTAGAATCTCAGTTGATAGCATATTGTAATATATGTAGTTTGTAATAATTCAAAAAAAAAAAACAAAATATCTCACCAACCAAGTTAACTAAAATACAATTAAATGATTTTAGTTACTTTAACCAAAAACATTCAATTACATTAACTATAGTTACCTTAATACCTTTATTTGTATAAACTAAGTAATTAATTTTGTATATTAATTTAACAATTAAATTAATTCACTAATTAATTACTAATTTTATGTAAATCAAATTAACATCTATTATACAATAAACTTATATCAACTCTTGATATAAAATTAATTAATTCAATTAAATTAATTCATCTCATGAATTATCGGATCAAATAATTTAATCCTAAAACCCAAAATACTTTGTCAACATTTGACGAAAGTCGCCCTAGTGCTCAACGAGTAAACTTAATATAGTGGAACTCTCTAGGCTCACGTTCGGTTGTTACTTATATAAATACATATATATCTCATATACTTGTATACATATTCATGAAACCCTGCCCACCTACAAATCATGACTAAAAATAACACGACACGCTGAACCATACAAGTTGAGGTTAAAACGTTAATGAATAGTCATTTCGTCATTACCGTCTCCTATTGAGTATGGTTATAGTTTTACTGTCAAAACCTTATCTACTCAATATATAATAAATTTTCATAATTATATTCCGTTAATAAATAATATATGCAAATCTCATTTTCAATATTATTTATAATGTTAAATAAATAATTTCTTCAACGAACTTTCGGCCGAAAGATTTCCGGAATATACTCTGAAAAATTTCTGGAAACATAATCCAACCATATGGACTGACGAATCCTCATATTAACACACACTGATCTTCGTAAGCATCGGTCTATTTTTAACAGTCATCCAGAGGTCAGACCATAAAAGGTTTCTGACATACATGGTATCAGGCATAGAGGATTACTCACAAGATCACTGTGGTGTCTCAAGTCAAAGGACCACAATAACTATTCAACTCAAAAAGATAACTATTGACAGTTTTATGGAATATCTATTAGTCATCTTCTATGAGTTTTTTCGATATTCATTCCACTAATGAATATCCGCATTTCTATATGAACTTCCGCTAAGTTCATAGTCTGTTGAGACAAATCATATGTCCATTACATATATAGACAATGCACTAGTCTTACCAATATAATGACCAACATATGTCAATAGATCTAGACCATGAATAATTTATATTCTAGAGAATGGGTGATATTTCTCAACACCATTTGTAACTCTTGCAACTATATCACCATATATTGTAACTCTCAGTTCTTTACTAATTTCATATAAGGTTCCGAGTGAAACTCGAAATCTCTAACTCTTAGAGTAATTTAACACTTAGATTTACAATATATAAATAAAAGTAAGAAATTACCATACAAATAAAAATAAATAATCATGATAAAGAAAATATTACATTGCATAAATAATAAATATTCATACAAAAAATGAATGGTGCTCGATCACCATTTCCAACACTCCCACTTGATTTAGTGACATTCACGATGGTATCTAATACCCATTGACTCCACGTGCTTCTCAAACAACTTGGGAGTTAAGGCTTTAGTCAGTGGGTCCACTACATTTTCTTCAGTTCGTACTTTACAAACTATAATGTCACCTCTAGCCAAAATTTCTCTAATTATGTGATACTTTCGTTCCACATGCTTAGATTTCTGATGAGCGCGAGGTTCCTTGGCGTGAGCTATCGCACCATTGTTGTCACAGAATAATGGAATAGGATCTACTATAGATGGGACTACTTCAAGCTCCACAATAAACTTTTTGATCCAGACAGCTTCCTTTGCGGCTTCCAAAGCAGTAATGTATTCTGCTTCGGTGGTGGAATCAACAGTCGAACCCTGCTTAGTACTCCAACTAATGGCACCGCCGTTGAGAGAAAACACAAACCCAGATGTAGACTTTCTATCATCTGGATCAGATTGAAAATTTGAATCCGTGTAACCTCTCAATTGTAAGTCATTTTCTTCATAAATGAGAAACTTATCCTTTTTACCCTTAAGGTATTTCAGGATATGTTTCACAGCCATCCAATGGTCCTGACCTGGATCAGACTGATAACGACTTGTAACACTTACAACCATGCTGATATCAGGTCTAGTACATAACATGGCATACATTATGCTACCAACAGCGGAAGCATAAGGCTGGCTAACCATTTTAGCCCTTTCATTATCTATCTTAGGACACATTTTCTTAAACAGATGAATATCATGTTTAAAAGGCACATTGACTGTCTTACAGTCAACAAAATTGTACATTTCTAGGATCAACCTAGTATATAAGAGGCCTCTCCCAAATCCTTCATGGATAAATTCATACTTAGATAGGCTTTGACAGATTATAACATACCTATATCGTTTCCGATAATAAGTATATCATCAACATAAAGCACTAAGAAGACTACTATGCTCCCACTAGCCTTTTTATAGACATAGGATTCCTCTTTGTTTTTAATGAAACCAGATGATCTGATCACATCGTCAAAACGAAGATTCCAACTACGGGAAGCTTGTTTAAGTCCATAAATAGACCTTTTAAGCTTACATATTAGATTGGGATCTTTGGCGAATGCGAATCCCTCGGGTTGTTACATATGGATATCTTCCTCAAGATTTCCATTCAGAAAAGTTGTTTTCACATCCATCTGCCAAATTTCATAATCATAATGTGCGGCAATAGCTAATAAAATCATGATTGACTTAAGCATGACTATAGGAGAAAAGGTTTCCTCATAATCAATACCAGATTTCTGAGTATATCCTTTTGTTACTAGTCGGGCCTTAAAGGTTTCAACCTTTCCATCGAGCCCCCGTTTCCTCTTGTAAACCCATTTACAACCGATAGGAATAATTCCATCGGGAAGCGAAACCAAGTCCCAGACTTGATTATCATGCATTGAGGCAATCTCAGATTTCATAGCTTCCAACCATTTCTCTGCATCGATGTCTAACATCGCCTCTCTGTAGGTTAAAAGATCATTTTCTTCGATTAAGAAAACATCGAGGGCATCGTCAGATGTTGTCCTGTATCTGACAGGGAGTCTCGATATCCTTTGTGACCTACGAGGTGGTTGTGTCAAAGGTATCTTATCTTCCTCAACTTCTGGTTCTATCGTCGATTCAATGTTACTTTGATTGACTTCATTAAGATCAATCATTCTATGATCTACACTTTCTAACATAAATTATGTTTCTAAGAAAGTTTCATTTCGAGCAACGAACACATTTTGGTCCTCGGGATCATAGAACTGATATCCCATGAAATTTTTAGGATATCCAATTAATCGATACTTGTACCCTCTAGGTGCAAGTTTATCCCGCTGTGCAACTCTTACATAAGCAGGACAATCCCAAATCTTAACATACTTAAGACTCGATTTCCTTCCAGTCCATAACTCATATGGAGTGGTCGGAACGGCTTTAGATGAAACTTTGTTCAGAAGATGAGCGGCAGTGTCTAGAGCATGGCCCCACAAATATATAGGTAGATCAGTAAAACTCATCATCGATCGAACCATATCTAATAAAGTTTGATTCATCCTCTCTGAAACACCATTGTGTTGAGGAGTGCTTGGAGGAGCATACTGAGTGAGAATCCCATTCTCTTTTAAATAACTCACGAACTCACTACTCATGTACTCACCGCCCCGATCTGATCGAAGGCATTTCAAGAGTTTTCCGATTTGTTTCTCTACGTCAAATCGGTATTCTTTAAACTTTTCAAAAGTTTCTTATTTGTGTTTCATAAGAAACACATAACCATATCGTTACAAATCATCGATAACAGTTACAAAGTATTGAAACACACCCATGGCAGCATGATTTATTGGACCACATACATTGGAATGCACAAGTTCCAATAAATCATTAGCATGATGTCCAACACCACTAAATGAGGATTTGGTCATTTTACATTGAATACAATATTCACAAACTGGTAAAGGTTCTATGGTTAGATCTGATATCAAATGGTTACATCATTAGTTGTATTAGTTAGCGTTTATGCCTATATGACCTAATCTCATATGCCACAATTCTGTGTTATTTACTTCATCCGATCTTTTCCTTTTAGATTTCTCTATATTAAAGACATCGCGACTTTTTATTAGAATGTAATGACCATCAACCATGGGACATGAAACAAGCAAAACATTCATATTATCATATAAATTCAAAATATCATCTTTAATATTTATATGATATCCTTCGTTGTCAAGTACAAGAAGTGAGATGATTTGTCGTATCATAGACGGCAAAAAATAACAGTTATTAAGTTTAATATTACAGTCATCAGAGAGTTTCAAAAACAAAATTCATACTGTTTTTACTTGTAGAGATCTACATTCCCTACTCGCAGCTGGATCTCTCCCGGCTTTAATCTTCTAGTTTCCCTCAGTTCCTGCAACGAATTACAAATATGAGAGGGACAAATAGTGTCTAACACCCAAGTCGAACTAGAATCAAAAGTAAGTGTAATGTCAATAATAGGAAAACAAATACCTGAGGAAGCTTTCTTCAAAGAAGCTAAATACTTTGGACAATTGTGTTTCCAGTGTCCAAGTATGTCACATTGGAAACATTTTCCTTTTGCAACATCCGTCTTCACCTTTGGCTTAGAAACCCCTGCATAAGCAACCTTAGGACCTTTACCTGCAACTTTCTTTTTCTTTTTCTGTTTCTTCCCAGTCGGCTTTTGAGAAACCTGAGAAGGTACAAAAGAAGAAGCACCAGTGACCATGAATGCAGAACTATTCTTATTCATGTCATCTTGAGCCGTCAGCAACATATTGTGCAACTCAGAATAGGTGGGAAGCATTTTATGCATGTTAAAGTTAACAGTAAAGTCCTTGAAGACTTAGGAAGAGATGCGAGAATCACACTATTCCCGAGGCGGTTGTCAATAGGAATATTCATCCTTCCGAGCTCTTCGATACAATATATTAGCTTCAACACATGTGGGCTAACAGGTTTTCCCTCCGGGAGGAAAGTATGAAAAAGCTCGACAGCCACCTTATGCATCTCTACATGTGGTCGATCACTGAATAGTTCCTTCATATGCAACAAGATGGATCTGGAATCAAGCATCGGCATATACTTCCTCTGTAGTTCCGGCACCATAGATCCCAAAATGTATGACCAGACTTTCCGATCATCATTCTTTCATCTTTTGAACGTCTCACGTTCTTCATCTAAAGCATCATCTGAAACCCTTGCGGGCATTGGGCGATCTAGAACATATTCAAGTTGCTCCGCTTGACAGGGAATTTGGAGATTCATGAGCCAAATATTATAATTAACAGCACCCTGGAGCCTATGCGTATCAAGTATATGCGAAAGCGGGTTCGAAACAGACATTCTGTCTACACAAGAAAAAATAAAATTAAGCGGAAAATAATATTTAAATATCATGATAAAAAGCACTAAATAAAGTATGGAATTACTTTTCCTATAAAGTGTCCTCGCACTGTCTTACATATTCTTTATAATCTCTACAAACAATAATACATAAATTTAACTCTTGAATCTCACAATGAGAAGTAGATTCTTCTTGACATTTACGAAAGTCTCACGCTTTAGCAATATTGACCATTGTAAATTTGAGAGGTAGACAACTATTGTCAATTGCATCTCATGCAACTCTTACATTCGGTCCTAAATCGAATCTTATCCTCACGCTTTAGCAATATTGGATAATTTAATTTTAGATCAACTCGTCTATTGTCAAAAGTATGATATTAATATTATCCTCACGCTTTAGCAATATTGGATAATACTTTCTCTTTAATTTGACTCATCTCATGTTTAATCGGATTAGAACAAAATATTATAACCAATCCCCCACGCTTTAGCAATATTTGGAATAATCATAATGGTTTAACTAACACCGTATAGACAAGCCGGACCATGTCATACATTCATACAAAATTAATGACACTAAGATCTAGTGTAGAGATTTTACATGCTCAAACACATACAAATATTTAAATGTATGCATGTACAAAAAAATACCTAAACATATAATCAACAATTACATGTATGCATGGGCATTTTATACAATCAAGAAAAAAATTGTAAAGGACATGAATAATTATTAGCATGTATCGCTTTGATACCACTTGATGGGAGGAACGGATATGCCGAGAGCAGAGGAACGCGCGCGAGATCAAATCCCGAGCAATTTTTTTCGGCAATACACTAAAAAGTCTATTAAAATATTTATTTCCATAAACTTAAAATTATTCCAATGCATTAAAAATCATATATCATCATATATTAATTTTCCATGCATCAACATAATTTCCATAACCTTAAATAAATATTCTAAACACTTTAACAATTTTATCAACACTTAATAAAATAATTCAAGCATAAAAATATTCTCCAACAATTGTCAAATATAAACCAAGCATATAAAATCAATATATCATCCATACATTAATTTTCTATACTCTTTAATGCTTAAAAATTCCTCACATACATGCTTATAATTATACAACAATTCATAAACAATTTTCTCAACAACAACAACCCAATAATAAATTTATAAAATAAATTTACCTACAATGGCTTTGAGTCATTGCCAATTGGAGAAGCTTTGCATCCAAGCCCCAAATCCACCAAGCACTTTGAATCTTTGAACTTCTTCTATCTCCACCAAATCAAGCTACTTGAAGAACAAATCTTGGTGACCAAGAGGTGGTTTGATCACTCAAGAATGACAACAAAAATTTCCCTAAAGTTTAACTCTTAAACCCTAGAAAAATTAACACTTCAAGCATACAAATTAATCCTTAACACTTTAGGATTAATTCCATGTTCTTGATATCTTGTTGGGTAATTTTTGGTGAGAATTATGACTTGAATTTTGGAGAGCAAAATAAAAAAAATTCAATTCATTTTCCTTTTCTTGTTCATGTTCATGTTCGGCAGAGAGCAAGCATGGAGGAGAAATTTTTTTTTTTGCTTTTTTTTGTTTTTATTAATTAAAATAAAGAAAAACAAAAAACAAACCATTTAATTAAACCATGGTACAAGGGAATCTTTTCCCTACACCACAAATTTCAAAAATTTAACTTAACCAAAGTTAAACAAAATACCTCACCAACCAAGTTAACTAAAATACAATTAAATGATTTTAGTTACTTTAACCAAAAACATTCAATTACATTAACTATAGTTACCTTAAATAATTAATACTTTTATTTGTATAAACTAAGTAATTAATTTTGTATATTAATTTAACAATTAAATTAATTCACTAATTAATTACTAATTTTATGTAAATCAAATTTACATATATTATACAATAAACTTATATCAACTTTTGATATAAAATTAATTAATTCAATTAAATTAATTTATCTCATGAATTATCGGATCAAACAATTTAATCCTAAAATCCAAAACAATTTGTCAACATTTGACGAAAGTCGCCTTACTTTTATTATATATATATATATATAAATCATATACTTGTATACATATTCATGAAGCCCTACCACCTACAAATCATTACCGTCTCCTATTGAGTAAGGTTATAGTTTTACTATCAAAACCTTATCTACTCAATATATAATAAATTTTCATAATTATATTCCATTAATAAATAATATATGCAAATCTCATTTTCAATATTATTTATAATGTTAAAGAAACAATTTCTTCAACGAACTTTCGGCCGAAAGATTTCCGGAATATACTCTGAAAAATTTCTGGAAACATAATCCAACCATATGGACTGACGAATCCTCATATTAACACACACCGATCTTCGTAAGCATCGGTCTATACCTAACAGTCATCCAGAGGTCAGACCATAAAAGGTTTCTGACATTCATGATATCAGGCATAGAGGATCACTCACAAGATCACCGTGGTGTCTCAAGTCAAAGGACCACAATAACTACTCAACTCGAAAAGATAACTATTGACAGTTTTATGGAATATCTATTAGTCATTTTCTATGAGTTTGTTCGATATTCATTCCACTAATGAATATCCGCATTTCTATACGAACTTCCGCTAAGTTCATAGTCTGTTGAGACAAACCATATGTTCATTACATATATAGACAATGCACTAGTCTTACCAATATAATGACCAACATATGTCAATAGATCTAGACCAGGAATAATTTATATTTTAGAGAATGAATGATATTTCTCAACACCATTTGCAACTCTTGCAACTATATCACCATATATTGTAACTCTCGGTTCTTTACTAATTTCATATAAGGATCCGAGTGAAACTCGAAATCTCTAACTCTTAGAGTAATCTAACACTTAGATTTATAATATATAAATAAAAGTAAGAAATTACCATACAAATAAAAATAAATAATCATGATAAAGAAAATATTACATTGCATAAATAATAAATATTCATACAAAAAATGAATAGTGCTCGATCACCAATTCCAACAGCAGCAACTCAAGCATGTGATCTATAGGTTACAATGATATAACCTTACGAGTCCAAACATAACGAAAAAAGTATTACATTTTAGAAATTCGAATCTAATGTTGAGATGAGTTGTACTATATTTAAAAAATTATGATTGATACTCGGCTCAACACCAAGTTTTATTTCATTTCTCAAGTTTTTTTTAATCCTTGTAATCTTCTTAATTACTGGTTTGATTGTTTGATTGTTTGAAGGTGCGATCGGGGTTTTGTGCTCAGCTTTCTCGTATTATTTCTGTGAAGCAATGAAGTGGAAGATCATTTGACAAATGGGGCTTGACTTCTTCAAATTTACATGAAGAAATTTTCCTCCATATTATCCCAATCTTATTGCAAGAAATCAAAAGGGTCTAGGTCTAGGAGACGTTCCAATTGTAAATTTACTAGGTGTCATTTCTTTGTATTTTAAATCCATTATGGTTTTTGAGTGGATGTGTGCTCTGCTTTTATATTGGTTGTCTTTCCTTTTTTGGATGTGTCTTATGTATATATATAAAAGTAAACTAATTAATCTTTTAAAAATACATCAAATTATAATACAACTATCATATAACAAGAATCAAAAACTACATTCTATATGAATGTAGGTTTGAAATGGCGAACCAACACTATTAGTGACTGCAGTGCTACTCTTGTCCTGATCCATATCCTCAAAAGTTAATTATGGCTCACTAACTCAAAGATCATGTAAAACTGTAGAGTGAGAAAGTGAGTCCTGGTGAGGTCATTAAAGTGTTCATGGTAATTTTTCTATCTATTTTTTTTATTTTTTGAGGGGTGTGATAATTTACACAATTTTTGTTTCTCTTGCCACCAGCTTAAGCTATGTACTCCATTTCTCTTAGTTGGATGGATTAATGAATGAATGTGCTTTCTTTAATTGTCTCATTGCCTTGTTCTCATTATGTTGCTGGTATGTTTTCTCGTTGTAAATGAATGCTAACTTGATGTTTACTTAATTTTTCTGCATCTCATTGTTATCACTTGTAAACGATTTACTTTGAGGTTGTTCTGCAAACTCATTGTGGACTAAATTGTTAGATGCAATATTAACAAATGCCGTAGGGATCGATTTTAACGATCCTAACATTAAAGGATTTGGTTGTCTTTCCATTTTTTTTGTGAATGGGTATTCTTCTTTGTACCATGCTAGAGTTTATAAGATGTAAGGCTCATTACCAACAGAAACAATAATAGTGATGAGTGGTTGTCAATGGAAAAGGAGCTGTGCCCCAAATAGAGTTTTAAAATGTGAGTTTACATACATTTCTTGAGTTGGAAATGTCTGATAAATGCTCCCAACAGAAAATAAACACTTTCAAAATATTGCGTCCAAGTTCAAGTCTTCAGAAAAATAAGAGGTTAAAAAATATATTTAAATTCACCCACCTCTTTTTATACAAGTATATGCTTTTTACTCTCTCTACGTATGTAAATAGAAGCTTGAGAATGTGAATTGCGAATGTATTTTTAATCCACTCAAGATTTATTTTGAAAATCTCGTCGTCAAATCACTCGATGCAAGCTTAAGCGAAGTAGGTAAAACCCCCAACTACCTCAATCACTTACAAGAAATACACCCATTGGACTCAAACTGAAGACTTAATAACCAAATTCTAAACCATTTGCGAACTAATCTACTCAAGATCCTATATCTTAAACACACAAATCGATCTTTTTCTTGATACCTTTTTTTTTTTGGAATCGTTGGAAATCTCGCCGCCAAACCACCCCTTCCAGATTTAAGTGTAATGTGTAAAACCCCCGACTGTCTCAGGCTCTTACAAGAAACACACTCTCTAGATCCGAATCCAGGATCTCAATGTGAGATTCTGAGCCCTACGCCACCAAGCCACGTCCGTTGAGACTTTTTTTTTTCTTGATACCACTGGTTTGATGATGATTTCTTTGTATGTAACCATATTTTATGTAAAAAGTTGACATTCTGCACAACACAGCAATAGGTTGAAAACCTAAAAGCAAAGTCAAGCAGGGAACAAATAGTACAAGGGATTTTATTTACAAATAATTTTGCACCTTCACATTGTTAGTTATTCTTGCTTTTCCTCTACATCATGAACCCTATTCAACGACTCCCCGAAGGCTTGCACTGCAACCTTGTAATGGTCCAGTGAGATTACACCCTCCTCCACAACTTGCAAGGCACTTTTATACAACTGATTAAACCACAGAACACGGTCAGTGGCGTCGACGTTATTGGAAACATGATCTGGAATATACAATCGTTTGTAATCCTTCTTCCATCGTGACAAGATGTACTTAGAAGGGATCTCCTCCACGCCATTGAAGTTTAGCACACACAGTGCATGCCGGCACAAATAACCATAGAAGTTAAAGCAACTACAGATACAGCGAACCTCACCAGCTGTTCTATTGTACAGAACTTCAAAATCCCTAATTTCCCTTCTATTTCCTTCGCCCAAAACACGCTCCTTAACTAAGAAAATGACAATTGGGCCATCAATATGTAACTGTGTTGTGCTAAAACAAGAATACATCTCCTCTACCTCTAATTGAAACTTCTTGAATATCTCTCGAGTGTATATTCTGGAAAGCTGCAACTCAAACGGGCATCTAGTTTTCAAAGTAGGGCTTACAGTTCTTGACTCAATATCCGCAAGATTTTCTTCCTTGTGCTTCTTTTGTAGGGCCAATTCATACTTATCAAGAAATTCTTTCAAAGGAGTTTGCTTATGCACATACCTATCAAAAAATGGATTAAGGATCTCACCTGGCTGTGCGGCACACATTCCAGCAAAAAAAGTGTCTTTCAGATAAACTGGAGCCCATTGAACCCGATCTTCATACAAGGATCGAAGCCACTCATGATCAACAACTCCAAACCGCTGGACCATAAATCCCCAAGCTGCTTCAAATTCAATCACCTTCAGGGATTCATAAACTGCTTTAACCAGGGTCTTTCTAATTGCATCATAGTTGCGCAATCCTCCCAGCTTTTCAGGAACTTTCTTCATGACGTGAGACAAACCAAAACGATGATGAGCTTTCGGGAATACCTCTACAATCACACTCTGCAACACCTTGCACCTGTCAGTAATGATAGTTTGTGGACAGCATGCTGATGCACATGTAAGCCATCCTTTGAACAACCAGTTGTAAGACTCAGTTGTCTCACCTGCCAGCAGGCCACAACCCAGCAACACAGATTGGCCATGGTGATTTAATCCAACAAATGCCACAAGCGGGATCTCATATCTGCTCGACAAGTATGTGTTATCAATATAAATAACATCGCTGAAGTAAGCACATGAAGCCCTGGACCTACCATCAATCCAGAACACATTCCTCAAATGTCCTTCATCGTTGAGATCCATCAAGTAAAAGAAGTTTGGATTGGTCAATTGCATACGGCACAAGTAGTTATAAATGGCTTGTGAGTCACCTTTTTTAAGGCTCAGCTGATTGGGACAATTAGAAGTATTCCTGACTTCTCTATCATTTGTGTTCAAGTTCCCATTTCCACCTGCATCAATTACAAGTGCTCTGTACAACTTAATTGTTCGTCCTTCTGCGTCAGAACCTGGGAGTGACTTCTTTCTGGTTCCAGAGCCCACCTTTTTAATTGATCTGTAGACCTTAGCACCTAATATGTGGTTGTGTTCAAGGGTGACTTCGAGTACCCTCCACCTTTTGGAGTCCACTAATCTCATTCTTATCATTGCAGGACAACCAGTCCTTGTTTCTTTCCTCAAACGGTTTACGTCTTTAATTCTTTTGAAACCCTGACTGCTGCAACAAAGTACAGCACCATATTTCTCCCTACTATTCCGTTTAAACCACGAATTCTTCACTCTAACACGAAAGCCCACTTCCTTAGCGTAGCAATTATAATAGTTATAAGCATCATCGTATGATTCAAACTCCATCCCAACAGCAGGAGCGACAAATTCCTTTTTTTCCTCAATTACACCATTCTGACCTTCAAATACCATTGTTTCACCCTCTCCTTCTTTCTGACCCTCACTGCATTCACCATCAGGCACTTGCTCACTGCTAAGAGGAGCTTCTTCCATCTGTATTATAAACCAAAACCCACATTAAATACGTGTCATCAAAGTGATTCGTCAAACAAATAACAGTGACACGAATACCACCTAACTTAGGCAGCAACTGATTTTCAAATTAACTCATACACACGCTCACTTGCTCATACACAAACAGACACAAAAGATAAAAGGAAATAAAACCAAAAACAATTATGTGATACAAAATTTAGATTTTAGAGACACGACAAGAACCTCGCATCTAACATTCAATCTAAAGAGAAAGCTTCTTCCATCTTTACTATAACCAAAACCCATAATTGAAATGTGCTATCAAAGTAATTCATCAAACAAATAATAGGACACGACTACCACCTAACCAAGGTGGCAACTCATTTTCAAATTAACTCATACTCATGCTTGGTCACTCACTCATAACAGACAGACAAGATACAAAGAAAATAAAAGAAAAAACAATTCTGTGGTAGAAAGTTTAGATTTTAGAGATAAGACAAGACCCTTTTATCTAAATATTAAATCTACTAAACACTCAAACTTCTAAGTATTGTATCGGCTGCTATGCAACCACAAACATTTGCACAAAACTTAAAAGTAATTAAAAGCTTGGTTCCCAAATTTAATGTTTAACAGCATTTGCAGAAATATCGCGCCCTAATAATTTCCTCAATTTTCCCAAATTCAACAACAAAAGCATTAAAAATTTGATCTTTTTACACTAATTAATTGCACTTTTGTCATTAACTAAATTAAATTTTGAATATGTGGTTACTCTGTTTGGTTAAAAATGAACTTATGAAGCTAACAGAACTGAAATTTCTCTTTAATTTGCCTCCACATTTTCAGAGACCAACCAGACAATTACTGTAATAAAATCGTCAAAAGAAATATTTAATTTCTTGAAATTAAAACAAAGTATGAGAGACTTTTGAGTACACTTACGGAAGCGTTTTGTTCAGTGACTAGAATCCGACGAGAAGGATCCGGTGAGCGACGGATCACGGCGTCTGACCGATAAGCGGCGTTTGTTTGGTGAAAAAAGATAGATATTGGGATGCACGACGGGTGAGATTAGTGTTTCCTGTTTTGGGTTCTGTCCAGTGATCTTTTTACATAAACTGTCCAGTTGATTATTCCATTGCGCCATGTCAGCAGTCCATGTAGGAAAATGTTTTATTTTTAATTTTTTATCATTAAAATCATTTGAAATAATATTTTTGATTGCTAAAAGAATTTTTAATAAAATTTGCATTACATATTCATACATTACATATAAATTCATCCACCATTATATATTGATTACGAAATTCACTTAAATCAATAATCAAATATTAATATTTATATTTAAAACAAACTTTTATGTTCAAATTTTCCCACCCATATAAATATATATATATATATATATATATATATATATATAATAAAGGAGAATGGTGTTGGAGGAAAGAGAGTGTATCCAACGGCTCTCTTTATGTGGCTTAATTGACGGCTCAGATTATTTCATTGGTAATTGGAGGAAAGAGAGTGAATTGATTGATGGAAATGGTCAAAAAATTTCAAATTAAAAAATAGAAAGTTAAAATAAAATCATTTAATTAAAAAATAAAATCATTTAATTAAAAAATAAAATCATTTAATTAAAAAATAAAATCATTTAATTCTGTAACACCGTGCCGTAGGCACGGGCAAATACTGTAACACCGTGCCGTAGGCACGGGCATCATTTAATTAAAAAATAAAATCATTTAATTCTGTAAAACACCGTGCCGTAGGCACGGGCAAATACTGTAACAAACACGTGCCGTAGGCACGGGCATCATTTAATTAAAAAATAAAATCATTTAATTCTGTAACACCGTGTCGTAGGCACGAGCAAATACTGTAACACCGTGCTGTAGGCACGGGCCAAATACTGCAACACCGTACCGTAGGCACGGGCAAAAACTAGTATATATATATATATATATATATATATATATATGTATAGAGAGAGAGAGATAGCTTCATAATTTTGTAGGATTCTTTTCTTTCAAATTTCAACAATTTTTAAATGAATTTTGAAGGTAGTAGGCCAATTTGTCTTTTAACAAAAATTAATAGATTTTAACATTAAAAGGGTTAGTACACCTAATATAAAATTGGATAACATGGGTGTGGGAGTTAAGCGGTTTAATCAGAAATCGATAGCTAATCACTTCATGAACGATTTGAATGATTTATGATTAATCGAAAATAATCGGAGATTAATTAGAAAATAATGATAGAGTCACATTTCCAATTTCCAATATAACAACATAAAAAAGGAAGTAATATATATACACAAAAGTAGAAGCATAGCCTCATTACAATACTGTCTACTAAACTAGTAGAAGTAGTGATCCCCAATTTCAAAATGAATGCACACTCATCATCTTCATCAACATCTCCTCTCTCTCGAGATGTTTCTTTAAGCTAAAAATCCCAGCTGACATCTTCTTGTCACCAAACATTATTTGCATTTGGAGTCCCTACATTCAGCATAATTGTAAAATGTGAAGCCTTGTCATCCGTTGGATAAGGGACACGTGGCGCAATCCTTGCCGTTGTCCCAATTACATGTATTTGCTCATCCTATATAAAGGGCACTTAGATTGAGTTTTAGGTAGAGAGTTTTCATTATTTGTATTCCTTTAATAATTGGCTAAGTGTTAAGCCTATTCCCTAGTCCAAGTTAGTGTAGTCTTCAATTGGGAATTTGAGAGATTGTCACTTTTAGAGATTAGGGTTCTTTGTGAGATTTGGGGAAATACATTTTGTAAACGGATTCAAGATTCCGTGTGTAATCTTGAAATTGCTTAGTGCAGCGAGCTCCCTATTCCGGAGTTCAACGTGGATGTAGTCGGGAATCTTTTCGGCGAACCACGGTAAAAATCGTGCATTCTTGATTGATTGGTTTGACGATTTGCGACAAAAACTTAACAATTGGTATCAGAGCTATTGGAAAGAACAGTCCAGTGGGCCGAAATTGGAAAATCTGTGATCAAGAAGCCCAAGATTTATCCTTCTTCAATTCTGCAAAGGCAAATCCCTAAATCGGCGAAATTGGAGAACTCGATCAATCGCACAAACAGAGGTGTGCCGATTCGAGAACAAGATTCAACAGAAAAGAAAAATTGGGGCAAATTGAAGCACAAAACCATCGACGAAATAAATTGAGAAATTGAAGAACCAGATCCTTCATCAGGCGGCAAAAAGATCAAGATTCGAAAAAATTGAAGATAACAGCCGAAGATCTCAAACGACGAAGGGGCAACAATCATTGTCAATTAGAAGACCACAGCCACAAAACAGAAACCAAAGAAAACCCTAGCATTGCCGATTCAAGAACAGCCCTACTTTGAAGACGACGGTCAAAACAGACGCATGGCAATAAAACGAAAGCAATAGGAGAACAAAAATCAGATTATCAAGATCCGTGAGGCAGATTGAGGGTTTTGCAAATTCAGATTCTTGGAGCAGTTCTGAACAGGGCAAACAAAGTTATTGGGGTTGCCGAATGTCTAAGCCTCTGGATTTGCCGAGAACTGACCAAAGTTTGGGTAATTTGAGTGCTTAGGGCAGTGAGTTACCATATTGAATATTGGGTGTTGAAGGGTTTTGTTATTGGGTGTGTTGCCGATTGGTGTTTGGGAGGTGTGGCATTGTGTTGAAATTTTTTTTTTTGGGTGTTTGTGAACCTGCTGGTTGAGTGACAAAATCACTGGGTGGCTGAGTGCAGTTTGCGTGTTTAAGACACTGATTAGTGTGTGCTCTGTGGTGATTGACCTGTTGAAGATCAGAACAGGGCATAAAAAGCCACTGAATTGCCGAGAGTGTTTTGAACAGATTGGTGGTGTATCTTGCTGATTGTGGTTGGGCAGTTTGGGTGTAATTGCCGAGGGTGAATCCGACTGTTTGTTTGGGTTAATTTTGGGTGAGCAATTGCGGTGTGGGAGTGCCAAGATTGTTACCAAATTGCAGGAGTGGGTGTTCTGTGGTGCCAACCTTAGCAAGCTGCGGTTTGGGTAATTAGGATACTGTGTTACCAAATTGGAAGTTTGACTGTAAATTGCCGAATTGTGTTTAGGGGATTTAGGTATTGTGTTTTCGGAAGTAAAAATGTCGAACATGAAACTCGACATTGGCATCTTTGACGGAAAAAAGGATTTCACTACATGGAAGAAGAAAATGAGGGTATTGCTATCCCACCATAAGGTAGCTTTGGCACTGGAACCGGATCCAGAAAAGTGGCCAAAGATGGAAAAGAAAGCGAAGGACGAAATCCTGGAAGAGGCGTACAACTTGATCTTCCTCCACTTGGGAGATTCGGTCATCAGGAAGGTTGATGGAATGGACACTGCCATTCAACTATGGGGTAAACTCGAATCTCTTTATTCTGTTATTTCTGCACAAATTTAGTGTTCTTAAAAGGAAATTTGTTTAATTACAAGATGGATACTAGTAAGTCGATTGATGATAATTTGGATGAATTCACGAAAATGACTCAAATCCTTAAAGGAACTGACCAAGCCCTAGGAGACTCTAGCGAAGCTATGATACTTTTAAATGCATTACCTGAAGAATATAGTGTCGTTAAGAACTCTCTACAGTACACAGGAGTTGTCCCTAGGCTAGACTTGGTGATATCTGGTATAAGGGCTAGAGAGCTAGAACTTAGAACCAGTAGGAGAGGAGGAGCGAACTTATTCGTGAAAAGTAAAAATGAAAGGAAATATAATGGTCCTAATAATCATCAGACTAGTAACAAAGAACCTAAAGGTCAGAAAAAGAATAAACAGGATAAGAATAAGAATAGTGACAATAAGTGTTATCATTGTGGAAAGATGGGACACCTTAAAAAGAATTGCTATAAGTTCCTGAGGGAACAGGAAAATGAAGGCAGTGCTACTGTGGCTGCCGAAAGGAGGAGTCGATGTGCCTATCTGAGGCATTGACTGTGTGTAGGGATCACATTAGTAGAGAATGGATTCTGGACTCCGGGTGTTCCTTTCACATGAGTCCGTATATGGACTGGTTTGTCAACTTTAGAAATTCAGATCAATGCACTGTGTATATGGGTAATGATAATACTTGTAGGATACAGGGAGTTGGGGACATAACACTGAAACTCCATGATGGTAAAGTTAGGATTCTTACTGACGTTAGATATGTACCTGACTTGAAACGGAACCTGATATCACTAGGACACTAGATGAATTAGGTTTCACATATAAAGCACATAAAGGAAACATGCACATATCTAAGGGTAATAAACTAATCCTAACTGGTATTAAGAGAAATGGATTGTATGTTCTAAATGGCCAACATGTATTCTCGGATAAACCCATTTCTGCTTTAACTTCTAATGTTGATATGACTAATATATGGCACTTGAGACTTGGCCATATAGGCCAAAAAGGAATGCAGGTACTCAGCAAGCAGGGACAATTTGGAAAGGACCAGTTGAAGCCACTTGAGTTTTGTGAGATCTGTGTGTTGGGCAAACAGCACAGACAGAGCTTCCCAACTGGAATTCACTTGTCAAAGGCGAGTCTGGAGTATCTACATTGTGATTTGTGGGGACCAGCAAAGGTCCAGACACATGGGGGTAAGAAATATTTCCTCTCTATTGTTGATGACTACAGTAGGAAGGTATGGACATTCTTACTAAAATCAAAGGATGAAACTTTGACTAAATTTAAAGAATGGAAAGTATTGGTAGAAAATCAAACTAGTAACAAAGTAAAAGTCTTGAGAACTGATAATGGCTTAGAATTTTGTAATACTGAGTTTGACCAATACTGTACTAGTGAGGGTATCCTGAGACATAGGACTGTTAGAAACACCCCTCAACAGAATGGAGTTGCGGAAAGAATGAACAGAACCTTATTAGAAAAGATCAGATGTCTTTTATTTTCTTCCGAACTTCCGAGGGCCTTTTGGGGTGAAGCCCTCAATACTGCTACTCATTTGATTAACCTTAGCCCTAATAGTTCAGTTCATTTAAGACACCAGAGGAAATCTGGTCTGGTAGAGCTCATAAGCTTGCACACCTTAGAGTATTTGGCTGTGAAGCCTATGCTCACCAATCCGTAGGTAAACTTGAACCGAGGTATATCAAGTGTGTTTTCATAGGATATCAAGAAGGGACAAAAGGGTATAGGTTATGGGAAAGGGAGTCACCTGGAGTCAAAGTCATAGTTAGTCGGGATGTTATATTCAATGAAATTTGTTTTCCTTGTAAATCTACTAACAACAATGCAGGTGCCTTAGAAAAGGATCTAGCAGATTTTGATCTTGCAGGTGGAGCTCAGATGCAGGTGGAGCCAGGGACATCAAGGACCGCTGAGCAAGTTGGTGACATGTCAGGCACGGAGACATCTGAGGGCTCCCAGCCCATGAGAAATAACTCGGAGGAAAACATAAATGAAGTAGCAGATATACAAGAACAAAGTGAAGAGGACACAGTAGATCAAGTGGATCAAACTGAGCAACATGATGAAAAACCACAAGACACATTGGCCAATTACCAGCTAGCAAGAGACAGAAGTAGGAGGCAGGTAAGGCCTCCTACCAGGTATGATTACTCAACCAATGATTTGTATTTCTGTGCATTAATATCAAGTCATGAAATTAATGGGGTTGAGCATGCTAGCTTAGGAGTGGCATTAAAGTCTACCCATAAACTTGAATGGGAAACGGCTATGGAAGAGGAGTTGTCTTCTCTTAGTAATAGGTCTGAGATGGTTAAAATGGAAAATGTACATTATGCAAATGCTATTGGTTCTGGGATGTATGCCATTATTAGTATTAGACCTGACTTGTCTTATACTGTATCTTTATTAAGTAGGTTTATGTCTAATCCAGGTGGAGCACACTGGAGTGCTTTACAGTGGTTGTTAAGATACTTGAATACTACTATTGATTATGGCTTATGTTTTAACAAATCTAACGCTTTAGATTTGGTAGGGTATGTTGATTCTGATTTTGCAGGTGACAGAGACTCAAGAAAGTCAACTACCGAAGCGGAGTATATAGCCATAACTGAGGTGTTCAAGGAAGCAATTTGGCTTCAGGGTATCTTAACTGAAATACAACAGCTGCATGGTAAGACAGTTGTGTATTCAGACAGTCAGAGTGCAATCCATCTGAGCAAGAATCCAGTACATCATGAGAGAACCAAACATGTGGATGTGAAGTATCATTTTGTGCGGGAAATTATCTCAAGCGGTAAGATTGAGATTAAGAAAGTTCCAACTGAAGACAACCCATCTGACATGGGGACAAAGATTGTGACTGCAACCAAACTCTCCCACTGCAGGAAGCTGTTGCAGGTGGGGGTTGGCTGACCGTGCAGCCGACATGAGCGATGATGTGAGTAGGTGAGTTTGCTGTGCTATCTTGGCCTTAATGTGTCCTTGTGTATGATTGGGAGTGATGAATGTTTTTGGGCTTCAAGGTGGAGATTGTAAAATGTGAAGTCTTGTCATCCGTTGGATAAGGGACACGTGGCGCAATCCTTGCCGTTGTCCCAATTACATGTATTTGCTCATCCTATATAAAGGGCATTTAGGTTGAGTTTTAGGTAGAGAGTTTTCATTATTTGTATTCCCTTAATAATTGGCTAAGTGTTAAGCCTATTCCCTAGTCCAAGTTAGTGTAGTCTTCAATTGGGAATTTGAGAGATTGTCACTTTTAGAGATTAGGGTTCTTTGTGAGATTTGGGGAAATACATTTTGTAAACGGATTCAAGATTCCGTGTGTAATCTTGAAATTGCTTAGTGCAAGCGCTCCCTATTCCGGAGTTCAACGTGGATGTAGTCGGGAATCTTTCCGGCGAACCACGGTAAAAATCGTGCATTCTTGATTGATTGGTTTGACGATTTGCGACAAAAACTTAACAATAATGATTCAGATTGCATAATGAAGGAGATTGGCGGCTGGTTTTATGATGCAAAGAGAAGAAGGTTTTTATTTATTGGGATTTGGGGCCTCGTGTTTAGGGTAAACAAAAATCGCTCAACTTTTGAATTTCAAAAAATCGGATTTCGGGTGCTTAATCGGAAAAAAATCAGGTGATTTTTTCTGCCAATAAACAGGTCCGGTTTTTTGTCATATTGGATCGTTTGCACCCCGCACGATAATTGATCGCCGATTAAACTGCACAGCGTGGGAGTGAAAGTTTGTATTTTGAACTCATAGTAGCAGCAAGCGTGTGAGTGGTTGATTTATTTATTTATTTTTTAATTTCCCTAATTTTTTATTTTTAAAATTAAATATCTCTCAAAAAGGGTCAAAATGACTCTTACATTTATAAGAGATTGATGGTTTCATACTAATCATTTTCAAATACTCATATCTCCTTCATTTTGACTCCATACTGCAACATATAAAATTCTACATACACTTAACATTCATATTTATAATTTTTATCAATGAACCTCACTCAAATTTGGAATTCTAAAGGTCAAAATTAGCTCTAAAGTTGCTACTCTACATACTACACTGCATGAAAATGTGACTGTGTTCGCAAATAATATGATTGTCTTTATTAAAATGTGACTGAACTCATGAAAGTGTGACTGAGCTCACTGAAATATGACTATCTTCACTAGAATTTCACCGAGTAATGTGACTGACCACGTTAAAAGTGCAATTATGATTGAGCTCACTAAAATGTAACCATGCTTAATAAAAAAATAATTTTTTTTTTTTACTTTTTTTTTAGAAACTTATTATCAATGGTATTTATTGAAAAATTTATTATTTGTAAATCAATGATATGTATTTTTTTAATAAACACTTTATATTTTGAAAGATATTTAATTTTTAAAATAAACGTTTAGGGAAAAAGAAAACAATATATTAATAATATAGATCCACATCTATTGCTCATAAAAGAAAAGGAAATGCATTTAAAATAAGTTTTCTTCACTCCCACTCTCCTCACTTTCTCTATGAGAATGTACATTACTTAAGGACTAAATAATAACAAAATTCAAATATTTGGTGGACTTTTTAATAATTTCTTATATTAACAATAAAATTTTGCTCATTTTATATTTTAATGATAATAATTACTTCTCCATGATTTTAAAGAGTGTGTATTCAATTAATATTTGAATTGTTTGTGTTAGATATTTTTTTTTTTTAATAATCCATAGATTATAAAAAAATCATTGGATTATTTTAATTCTATCCAAACTCTCAAAGATTTTAAAAAATTATTTTATTAGTATTTCGTTAGAATTTAACAAGTTCATGAATTTTTTTAATAACATAAACTAAAATTAAAAATTGATTAGAAATTATTTTAACTCTAAATCATCTTTCACTATTATAATAATAAAAGTTGAAAACTATAAGGCTTTTAGTTTAAAAGTAAAAGTAAATTTCATAAAGAATAAATTTTGCGTAGTCTTCAATAAATTCTTTTGAAACTCCCCGATAAATGAGCAAGTCTACTTAGTTGATGATCCAAATTACTTAATTTTTATCTTGTAATTTATTATTATTTTATTATTTTATAATTTATCCCACCATAACTCTTCCCTATAAATATAGAGGAACTCCTTTGTAGTTTTGTATCAAAATCAATTCATTTAGAATCAATAAAAAAAATCTGCAGCTTTCAAGGTACTATATTCTTTTATTTCTCTTTATTTTTATCACACATTATCAGCACGATATATATTTCTTATTTGAAATCAGACCTGAAGCCTAAAACTAATTATTATTCGAGACAAGGCAATAAGCCAATTTGCTAAAAACAAATGATAATGATTGATAATAGATTTTGATCATTTTGCATCGTTCATCATGATGAAAGGCACTGAATTGGACCATGATATACGGCAATGATGGATGCCACCGAATTGGATCATGATGATCATAATAATTTACCACCGAATACGATTATAATTACCGTATAATCAAATAGAGTTGATTCATGGCGGAACCATCATCCATCATCAATGAGAATAAGGCCTGAAGCCTTTAGATTGACTTCTTTGATTTGAATTGATATATTACAATTTGGATGATGATAAATAATCTTATCAGTACCTGAGTTTTCTTTTATATTAGAACTCGTAGTTCTAAATCACTATATCATGCTCTTATTGTCCTTATTAGTATGTTCTATGGTTGTCATTAAGTTGGACCCTCCACATCAGAAAATAAGTATCATATTTTATTTATTTATTTTTATTCACTTCATGATTATGATAAGATATAAGATAAATTAGAATCTGAAGTTCTAAATTCATTAAATAATTATTAGATTAGAATCGGCAGTTCTAAATTTACAAAATAATTATAGAACCCGAAGATCTATAATTACACTACATTTAAAGAAGTTGAAGTTCTAACCTCAATTAATTAGATTTTAGTTTAAAACCTGCAGTTTTAAATTTACTATAGAACCTGAAGTTCTGAATTTATAGTATCATATTTATGAACTTGAAGTTCTAAAAATTAATATTATAAATTGGAAATTAAAATTGTGAAATATAATTTATTTTAAGGATCTGATATTCAAAATAATAATGTAAGATTAGAACTTGAAGTTCTAGATCAACAAATTAATTTTCAAGAGAACCTGAAATTCCAAATATGTGTGTGTAATTTTTGGTTCATATATATGTGATTTTTTTTTAATTTTTATATTATATTTTATTTTCTATTGTATATTTATTCTTTTGAATTATATCATATATTTATGTGACATGAATTTTATTTACAAGGATATGGATCATACAAATAAATTCTCTATTCTGGAAAATAAATGTGGGGATGTATGATTGGCTGATGGTGCAACTACACACACTATCCTTCGAGATAGAAAATATTTCTTGGATGTAAAATTACGTGAAGGAAAGATAAACACTATATTTGGTCCTGTAGACCTAATTGAAGGCTCTGTAAGAGCCAAAATCTTATTAGCAAGTGAAACAAAACTATGCATTGAAAATGCTCTATATTCAGGCAGGTCCAGTAGAAATCTGCTAAGTTTCAAAGATATTCGCAGAAATGGATATATATATATATATATATATATATATATATATATATATATATATATATATTACCAAAAACATCTCAGGTAAGAAATATATATTGGAAAAACTTCCGGCTTTCTCATCTGAATTGTATTATACAATCATAAATGCAATAGAAAGTCATATAGTGATGAACCAGAAGTTCAATAATCCAAAGATGTTTATGTTATGGCAAAATCATCTGGGTCATCCAGGAGCTACAATGATGCGTAGAATAATTGAAAATTCTAATGGACATAAATTAAAGAACCAGAAGATTCTATTGACAAATGAGATCAATTACACCGCTTACTCACAAGTCAAACTTGTGATACGTCCATCTCCATTTAAGATTGCCCTTGAATCCCCATCATTCTTACAAAGGATTCAATGAGATATTTTTGGACCAATCCATTCACAAAGTGGACCTTTTCGTTACTTTATGGTTTGATTGATGCATCTGTACGGTGGTCACATGTTTGCTTGTTGTCCACACGTAATATTATTTTTGCCAAGCTACTTGCCCAAATGATTAGATTAAGGGCACAATTCCCAGATTATCCAATCAAAATCATACGACTAGTTGATGCTGGTGAATTTACATCCAAGACATTTGATGACTACTGTATATCAGTTGGAATCGATGTTGAACATCCAGTTCCAAATGTACATACACAAAATGGATTGGTAGAAACATTGATCAAGCGAATTTAGGTAATTTCACAAACTTTGTTGTTATAGACTCAATTACCAATTTCTACATGGGGTCATACTATACTACATGCGGCTGCATTAATTCGCCTTAGACCCACATCTTATCATCAATATTCTCAAATCCAACTTGTTCTTGGTCACCAACTAGATATTTCCCATCTACGCACTTTTGGTTGTGTTGTATATGTTCCCATTTCACCCCAACACACAAAGATGGGACCTCAACGTCATTTAGGGATATATGTTGGTTTTAATTCACCTTCAATTATTAGATATTTGGAACCCTTAACAAGTGATATTTTTACCGCACGTTTCACGGATTGTCATTTTGATAAGACAATTTTTCCACCATTAGAGGAAAAGAAAGAGCCTCCAGAAGCAAGACATGAATTCTTGAAAAGTTCCTACCAAGTCTCATTTAGATCCTTGCACCAGCCAATGTGAAAATGAAGTGCGAAGGATAATCTATTTGCAACAAATTATAAATCAATTGTCAGATGCATTTACAGATGCTACAAAAGTAACCAAGTCACATATACCAGCTGCTAATACACCAGCCTGGGTGATTGTTCCTGTTGAACAATAAAGTGTAAAGGCAACTAATGAATCGTCTATTGCACGTCAGAAATGTGGTAGACCATTTGGTTCTAAAGATATTATTCCCCGGAAGAGGAAAATGAGAGATCTGGATCCTATTGAAAATAATGCTCGAGCAATGACTATACCCACATCTTCTGTATCACCAGTTCCATAAAAATCGATAGTCCCTAAAGAGATACTAGCCCCTGAAGAGGCTTAAAAATCCAAAAATGATGAAAAATCTACAAACTATACTTATTTAAGAGAAGTGTGGGATCAAAATGAAATAACCATTGACAATGTGTTTGCATATACAATAGCTACTGAAATTACAAATGATTTTGAACCTCAAACTGTCGATGAATGTAGACTAAAACACAATTGGCCTAAATGGAAAGAAGCAATTCAGGCATAATTGACTTCTTTAGCCAAACGTGATGTATTTGGACCCGTAGTCCAGACACCTGAAGATGTCAAACCTGTTGGTTACAAATGGGTATTTGTACGAAAACGTAATGAACATAATGAAATCATTAGATATAAAGCGCGACTAGTTGCACAAGGTTTCTCGCAGAGACCAGATATTGACTATGAGGATACGTATTCTCCAGTGATGGATACCATTACGTTTCAATTTTTAATCAGTTTGGAAATCTCTGAAAGACTAGACATGCGTCTTATGGACATAGTGACAACATATTTGTATGAGTCACTTGACACTGATATTTACATGAAAATCCTTGAAGGATTGAAGAGGTCTGAAGCATATAAATCAAATGATCATAAACTGTGTTCAATCAAGTTACAACGATCTTTATACATATTAAAATAATCTTGACGCTTGTGGTATAATCGTTTGAGTGAATATTTGATGAAATAAGGATATATAAATGATCATATCTGCCCATGCGTATTTATTAGAAAGTCAGAGACTAGATTTGTATTATAGCAGTATATGTCGATGATATGAACCTAATTGGGACTTCTGAAGAGCTTTTAAAAATTACTGAATATTTGAAAAGAGAATATGAGATGAAAGATTTGGGAAAAATAAAATATTATCTCGGCTTGCAGATCAAGCATAAAACTAACGAAGTATTTATCCATCAGTCTGCATATATTGAAAAAATTCTCAAACGTTTCAACATGGATAATGCTCATCCACTAAGTACTCACATGGTAGTCTGATCTCTCGATCCTAAAACGGATCAATTTTGTCCTAAAGAAGATAATGAAGAGATATTTGGCCCAGAAGTACCATATCTTAGTGCAATTGGTGTCTTGATATATTTAGCTCAATGCACCAGACCAGATATTGCATTCTCGGTTAATTTATTGGCAAGATTTAGTTCTGTGCCAACTCGAAGACATTGGAATGACGTCAAACATATCTTTCGTTATCTTCATGACACTAAAGACTTGTGATTGTTTTATTCAAATGAGCTAACACAAAATCCAGGAATTGTTGGTTACGCTGATGCATGATATCTCTCTGACCCTCATAAGGCACGTTCATAAACAGATTATGTTTTTACCTATAATAATACAGTAATTTGATGGCGATCTATAAAATGGTCTTTTATTGCTACCTCATCCAATCACTCAGAGATACTTTCACTGCATGAAGCAAGCAAAAATGTATATGGTTAAGGTCACTTATCCATCACATTCAGAGCACATGCAACTTAAATTCTGCCACAAATATTCCAACAATGATATATGAAGATAATATTACATGTATTGCGCAAATCAGAGGAGGGTACATCAATGAAGACAGAACCAAGCACATCTCACCTAAATTCTTCTATGTTCATGAGCTCCAACAGAGCAAGCAAATTGATGTCAAGCAAATAAGATCAACCGATAATTTTGCAGACTTATTTACAAAAGCTTTACCGACATCAACATTTGAGAAGCTTGTATATAGTATTGGCATGCGTCGACTTAGTGAATTATATTGATGATATCTTTCATCAGAGTGAGTATATTCATTGACATGACACAAGTGCATTGTACTCTTTTTCATTCAACCAGGTCTTGTCCCACTGGATTTTACTGGCAAGATTTTAATGAGGCAATGTTATTCCTCCCAGAAGTCAAACAAATTATGTAGGACTAAAGTAGTCATGCCCAAAGGGAGTGCTGTAATTTGTGATGATCCCAACTATTTAATATTTATCTTGTAATTTATTATTATTTTATTATTTTGTAACTTATCCCATCATAACTCATCCTTATAAATATAGAAGAACCTCTTTATAGTTTTGTATCAAAATCAATTCATTCAAAATCAATAAAAAAAGCCTGCAGTTTTCAAGGTACTATCTTCTTCTATTTCTCTTTATTTTTATAACAAGTCCATAATTATTATAAAAAAAACAATATTAATTTAATAAATAGACCATAACTATTTTAAAAAATGAATTAATATATGCCGATAAAACAATAAAATACAATTTTCAAAAATATCTTCCACTTTTTTCTTTTATGATTCAACATAAATTCTCAAACAAAAAATGATATTTGCATAATACTTTTCACAATTATGTGTATTTGTGAAAAAAATTATTCAATTTTGATTCTTTATATTTTTCCAAATGCACATGGTTGTATAAAAATTTATGCACACATCATTTTGATTCCCAAAATAAACCTTTCATTTTAAAATGCAAGAAATAAAGTGCAACACTTCGGTCACCATGACACCATTACTATGGTCATTTCCCATATGTGTGATGTATTATTTAGCATAAAATCACGCATAATTAAGTTTGTATTCATAAAATCATTTTTTGAAAATCCAGTAAAATTTTTACAATTACAGTATACATTTATTTTTAGTTATAATTTTAGATAACTCTCCGTATTTCAGCCATAACTTGAGCTATCGATATCCAATTTCAGTGATCTTGGTACTGTTAGAAAGTTTAGACTAAGTCCTACAACTTACATGTTGAGTATTTTTCTAAATTCTGAATATAATAAGTCAAAAATAAATATTTTGCAGACTGCATAGTGCAGTAATGAAAATTGCCCTTCATTTTAGCATGTGCCAAATACAAATTATTATTTTATTCAAAAAAATATTTATTTTGTGATGTAAAACTGGACACTATTCATCCTCTTCTTCTTCAGCCAAAGTCACGAAATTTTTACACACAACCACACAAAATATTTGTTTGCTCTAGCTCACGTCCAAGCTTTTATCAAAAGTGGAATTTATGCTTCCTCAAGTAATTCCCAAGCCTAGTAAGTTTCTATGTCTCATTCCTTTGATTCCTTGAAATCTTTAGCATGTATCTTCATTCTCCAAATTTGAACCCATGAGAATCATAGGCTAGGTTTGATCCATTTTACAAGATTATGCTTATTAGAGTGTGTCACTATGCATTTGGTGGTATTATGTCATTGATTATGCATTGGATTATTTGGATTTCACAAATTTGAAAATGGGTTGGTCATGGCTGAAAACGGTGATTCGAGGGGAAGCTTGATGTTATGTTTGGGTGATGATATAAGTCATGCAAAATTATGTCTAGTCTGAGAATTAATTATAGTAAGTAATATAGTAATGCCTAGTTTGATTGGAAGTGTTGATGGAGATAATTGTGTGTGTGTGACCATGAGTTTTGGTGAAGAGTGTGGATGTTGTCGTGAGTTGTTGCATGAAGTGAAGGTGGTGATGTTGTAATGAGTAAGAGATATGGGTACTTGTGGATAATTTTCGTGCCGGTTTGAGTTGTCGTGGTGGTGTATATGATGAATTATGGCAAATGATGTTATTATGGAAGCTTGTTGTATAAGGCTTAAGTGTAATGTTGAATGAATAAGCATGACATATTCGGAGTAATTCATATAACGTCGATGGTCGAGATATCTTTTAGTGATAGAATGTACCAATAAATTAACTTAACTCATGTTGATATGCTTGTTTGCCGCTTTAGTAAACATCATGACAAATAATCGGGCAAATATAAGTTTAGTTATGCGTTAGCTCGCCTTAGATAGAATGAGTATAAAAGCTTAACTTTCTTGTTAGCGTGCATTCAAGCGTAAAATTAGAAGCATAAACTCGAATACTAATCACACATGAATTCATGATTTTTAGATTCGACGCTGGTTATCTCGTCGGGTTTCATACGACCTTGCGAGCTGTAAAGCCACTATATAACGTTGTGAGTGGATGTTGTGTTTTCATGTCTCATAGTTTAAATGTTTTATGATTTAAACTAAATTCTTATGAATATAACTTTAATAATTATGCAAGCATGATTCAAGTTATTACGTTATCATCTTAAATTTCTTTACAATTTAAATTAAACTCTTTATGGATATCAAATTATTGATTTTGCAAGCATATTTCCAGATTCCTATATTTTCACTTATGAGTTTCCAAGTTTCTATTGGATATGTTGCTTCCAAGAATTGTAGTAGTTTTTCATGATTCTATTATTGATTTTCATGTTAATTTATGCATATTTATAATTTTTATTAAGTAATTGTGAGTTACATGTTTTCAAACGCCAGTTGATTGCCGTTTCCTAATGTTTAGCATCCCGGGTTCACTCACGGTGCCTCATGGGGCACTGATCACCACCACAGGCCTATCCATCTTGTTCATGTTCCCATGTTTACGTAGTACTAGGTCCCGCTAAGTAGGTTTCACATCCCCAATCTATGAAGCTGGTGTGATTTTTCTTGATCATGATTTATACTTTAAGCTTTTATGATTTAGCAGAACTTAAATTTTTAGATTTTGATTTAAGACAAATCAAGTAGGTTTGCCAGTTATGTTTTATTTATATAAACACATTTTCTCATTCATTTATTTTCAACATTCACTCACTAAGTCATTCATATGACTTACCTCATCCACTCTCTCAGTTTTAGTTGCAGGTCTCTTTTGTAACCTCTCGGTGAGGTACTTTTTGGGGCAGATGTGGGACTCCTAGAGTTGGATTGGTGCCACACACAATGGAAATTAGTCTAACCCGTGGATATTAAGCATGAGTGTATTTTAAATATTTTAATGGAATATTATATTCCATTACGAGTGTATAGGAAAAAACCAGAGGTGAATCAGAATCCGGAAAAATAAATCGAGATAAAAATCAGATCCATCACACCCAGTACGGGCCTAGCACTCGTGCGCTCGGGCCATGAGCGTGCATGCGCGCAAGCAGCATGTGTTGCAAGCTGCCAGCAGCTACTTGCGTAGCATGCACGCTGCTTGCGCAAGCAAGCATATGCAGCTGCTTGCCCTGCGTTGCAACGCAGTAGTGAGCTGTGCTCATATTTGATTTTTAAAATTTTAAAACCTTTAACACTTTTAAAACACACCCAAAATAATTTTAATTTTAAAACCAACATCAACACGTGTTGTACAACAAACATATATATATATATATATATATATATATATATATATATATATATATTTCTTTGAATTAAAACACGAACCAATATAGAATTCCACAATGAAATGACTCATGAACAATTCTAAGTCATTCAAAGGTGGTCAAGTGATTCTAGAATGGTAGTCATAGCTCCAAACTATTATCTACAGTTTCAAACTTTAATTTTATGTTTATGTCTAACATAAACATTTTGACCCAATCACAAACATATTGTGTTTATGCTTCCAAAGCATCTATAATCAATTCATTAGCCCAATTTCAACATCAAGCTATGTTATTATGTATCTAATACATAATACATCACTATATGTTTCACTAATGATAACTCACTAATGAAAACATAGCTTTAGAAAAGATCAAACTCACCTAGTAAGCTTGATTCCAAGATCGAATCTTCTTCTCTTGTTGAAATATTGTAGAGAACTTCCAAAGTTAGCAAGCTTGACTCCAAGATCCAATCTTGATTCCAATACTAGCAAGTTTCATTCCAAGATCCAATCTTGATTTCTCATTGTTCAAATGTTGTAGAGAACTTCCAAAGCTTCTCTAAATACTTCTTTAACTTAAACTAATATTTCTAATTGTTGCTTGTTTTAGCATTCACAAGCATAACTTTCTTAAGCTTTTTGCTTAATTAAAAACTTGCTCAAGCTTACCTTTTATAACAAAACTTATGTAATTTTTAATTAATAAAAATCTTAATTAACTTTTAGGTAGGCTTAATCCAATTTATCCAAATATGTATAATTAGGTGTGACTAATCACCTTTGTCTACCACTTTCATTTAATCCAATTAAATCAAGGCAAAGTTTAATTAATGAATTAGTTAAATAACTATCATTTTGATTTAATCAAATTAAATCAAGACAAAGACACCTATTATTACATATTTATAATTATCAAAATATCCTCTAATGGTAGAGATATTTATGAAATTACAACAAAGCCCTTGTGTGATTTTGGATTAATCCAATTGGGTCAAAGTAAATAATTAATGTTATCCAATAACACTTAATTATTTTAGTTGAAAGTTATAATATCAAATATTGTTTATTATAAAAAATTATCGGCTACTAAATGCTCAACGAGTACACTTCATATTGTGAGATTCTCTAAGTCCATACACGTTCGTCATATAAGCCTAGCTTATTTGTACGTAATTTGGCCACCTCCGAATTCATGAAGAACACAAACGGTCTTTCTGAATTATACAAGTCGAGGTCATCACATATGTTTAATAATCCTTCCATCGTAGGCTATCCGAATTGTGCTTAGGAAACATAGATTACACCGTCAAGTTTTCGAGGCACACATCTCATGTCGACATGTCCACGATTCTTTACAACTAATTAGAACACCATTTCTGATATATGTGATCCACCCTAGGTGATCAGCTTTGGCCAAAGTCTTAAGAATCGTGACTTACTCACATGGATACATAAACCCCTTATGGTACACATACGGGCCGACATATCATATCTTGATACCAACTTGATTAACGAGTACATCGGTCCACACCCAACGAACATCTAGCGGTCAGACCATGAAAGGTATCTGACATATATGGCATCAAAGTGTGGAGGATCACACATAAAATCAATGTTATCTTATAGTCAAATGATCACATATGCTACTCGACTCGAAGAGAATCCTATTTACGGTGGTGTGTACTTCCAACTATTAGGAATCATCTATGAGTCATTCAGTATTCGCTCCAATGAATACTTATATGTCTATACGAGCTTCACTTGCTCATAGTACATCGGGTTAAACCATTGGAACTCTAATTCCAATACACGATATGTGTCAGTCTTCTAGGTTATATGAATTCGACCGTATTACAAAACCAACGCCTAGGAATATTTACTTTAAGAATAATTTACACTAGGAATATTATCCCAATATCGGACCACTATGTGTCCAATATTACTATTCTAAGGTCGATGTCACTCTTAACATGTTTATATATCAATATAATATGCATAATGACATTACCATTAATAAGGTTGAAATGAAAATATAGTTATTTTATTAATATATAATAAAATATAATGTACAATATATTATTCGGATTGTAATTCTAAGCACCATTTCCAAGAAACTCTCACTTGCTTAATCCGGATGGTACCGAAGTCTCATCTCATCTACATGTTTATCGAAAAACTTAGGAGGTAAGGTATTAGTAAGTGTGTCTGCTATGTTGTCTTGTCCTTGAACCTTCAAGACTCATATGTCTTTTCGTTCAATGATTTCTCTAATCACACGATATTTACTTTGTACGTGTTTAAACTTGGAATACGCTATCGGCTCCTTAGCCTGCGCAATGCTCCGCTATTATCACAGTATAGTGGGATCAGATCCTCAATACTAAACACAATGTCAAGTTCTATGATACAATTTCTAATTCAAACAGCTTCTTTAACAGCTTCTGAAGCGGCTATAAATTCTGCCTCAATGGTGGAATCAGCTGTTGAGCCTTGTTTTGAATATCAACAACTAACTGCACCGCCATTAAGGGTAAATATATATCTGGATTTAGACTTTCTATCATTCGGATCTCCCTGGAAGTCGGAGTCTGTATAACCCTTAACTTGTAGATCATATTCTCCATATATGCGAAACTTATCTTTAGTACCCTTAAAATATTTTAGGATATATTTCACGATTGTCCAATGATCATTACCCGGATCATATTGATATTGGCTAGTCACACTGACATCGAAACTGATGTTAGGTCTTGTACATAACATAACATACATAATGCTTCCATTACAAGAAGCATATGGCAAATTAGACATTCTAACTCTATATTCCTCAGTCCGAGGTATCATTTTCTTCAAAAGATATATGACGTATCGAAAAGGTACATTTACTGCCTTATAGTTAGTAAAACCGTACCTTTCTAATATTTTGTCTATTTACGTGGATTGAGATAACCCTATAAGCTTCCTTACTCTATCCCGGTATAGCCTTATACCCAGTATATAGGAAGCATCACTCATGTATTTCATAGAGAAATTCTTGTAAAGGTAGGCTTTCACACTTTGCATCAATCATATATCATTCCCAATGTTAATGATATCGTCTACATACAAAACAAGGAATACTATCATGTTCCCACTAATTTTCTTATAAACATACGGTTCTTCCTCATTCTTGATGAATACAGATAATCTAATTATCTTATCAAAATGATGATTTCAGCTTTGAGATGTCTGTTTAAGTCCATAAATAGACTTCTGGATCTTACGAACCAAGTTTGAAGTCTCATTGGATACGAAACCCTCTGGTTGTTCCATATAGATATCCTCATTGAGGAATGAATTTAGGAAAGTGGTTTTCACATCCATCTATCATATCTCATAGTCATGATATACATCAATGGCTAAAAGAATCCTAATGGATTTTAGCATGGCTACTAGTGAAAAAATTCCCTCATAGTCAACCTCAGGACGTTGAGTGTAACATTTCGCTACCAGTCGGGCCTTAAAGGTTTCCACCTTTCCATCGGGCTCTCGCTTCATTTTATAAACCTATTTACAACTAATAGGTTTAACTCCTTTAGGAAGTTCAATTAAGTCGCAGACTTGATTGTCATGCATAGAATCCATTTTGGATTTCATGGCTTCCTGTCATTTTCTCGAATCGATATCCAATATCGCCTCTTTATACGTAGTATGATCTGTTTCCTCCAAGAGGAGAACATCAAGGCTCACATCAGATGTTAAAAACAGTCTCTTATGAGGCCTTAATATTCTATTCGACTTACGTATAGGCCTTAATATTTTAAATCATTTCCCTAATTAGATCTCTGGTTCCATCTCAGGTTCCTTAATGTTGGGATCAAACTCATCGAGTTAAATCTTTCTACAATTCCCATTTTCTCTAAACAAATTCATTTTCAAGAAAAATGGAAAAACGAGCAATAAATACATTTCGTTGCTCAGAATCGTAGAATTGATGTCCCATGGAATTTTTAGGATATCTAACGAACCTATATTTATACCTATGGGTGCTAGTTTATCCGCTGTGAAACTCTAACGTATGCAGGACAACCCCAAATCTTTAAATATCTAAGACTTGGATTTCTATTGAACCATATCTGATATGGGGTCGTAGAAACAGCTTTCGATGAAACTCTATTAAGTATGTGGGCAGCAGTAAGTAAAACATAACCTTTAAGATAATATGGAAGATCTGTATAGCCCATCATAGATCGCACCATATCCAATAAAGTACGATTTCTCCGCTTAGACACACCATTGTGTTGAGGAGTTCCTATTGGGCTATATTGGGAAAGAATCTCATTACCCCTTAAATAACTTCTGAATTCATCGCTCATAAATTCACTACTTCGATATAATCGAAGACACTTGATGAATTTATCGGTTTTTTCTATTTCGTTTCAGAATATTTTAAACTTTTCAAATATTTCTGATTTATGTCTTATCAAATAGACATAACCATATCTTGACTTATCATCCGTGAAAGTCACAAAATATGTTGAATCATCATGACTGGCATGATTTAATGGACCACATACATCATTATGTACTAGTTCCAATAAATCTCCAGCACGGTGTCCAACACCAAGAAATGTGGCCTTTGCCATTTTTCATTGGATACATAACTCACAAATCGGATGATAATCTAAGGTAAGATCTCCAATCAAACCATCCTTAATCAATTTTGATAGGCATCCAACATTTATGTGGCCCAAACTCATATGCCATAATTCGGTGTTATTTAATTCAGATCTTTTACTTGTATTTTCCTATATATTAAAGACATCTCGATATGTTTCTAAAACATAATGACCATTAGATAAAGAACATTCACATATGAAATAATTGTCTTTATCATATAAACATAAAGCGCTATCTTTAATGTTTATTTTATATCATTCTTTATCTAATATTGGTAACGATATTATCTATCTAATAAGAGAGAAAATATAATAATAGTCATGTAAAATTAATTTACATCCATTAGGGAGATCTAGAAAAATTATTCCTATGGTCTTGACACCCAACGTCTCGTCATTCCCAACTCTAAGCTAGATCTCCCATTTGTTCAGTCTTCTTTTAACTCTCATGACTTACATGCAGTTGCAAATATGAGTAGGACTATCAGTGTCTAACACCCAACTACTATTTACATCTAAGGCTAACGAGATGTCAATAATTGGAAAAATACAAAGCTTACTTGTCGTTCATACTTTTCTTTTCAGCTCTGGACAATTACGTTTCTAGTGTCCTGTAACATCCCCGATCCGGAGATGTTACCGACGGAGAATAAGCTGTACTATTCCCCTGATCCTCTGACATACTAACTGAATTCTTTGCTACTATCATATCTCAACTATAACTTGAACATGAGACCATTGCCCAAACTTTTTAACATAAAGTACAAACTCACATACACTTAACGTTACATATATTTCGACTCTAAACTTTAGTACTGAAACACAAATTTACTTATACAGTTTTCTGAAACTAAACTTTACTTGACTTGACTGAACTAATACTCTGACTGGTGGACTCAGACCCACTAGTGACTGCCATCAGTATCTGTCCTCATGAGCTCGTCCTCCTGGAATACCTGCAAAATAAATACTGGGAGTGGGGGGGTTAGATCGCTGAACGATCTAAGTGAGTGGACGCAAAACTGAAAAACTGAATATAAGCATTTGGTTTTAAATCCAAAGTTTCAGAAATAACTTTATGGAAAAACTATTTTCTGAAAACTTCGTCTGAAATCTATTTTTCAAAACTAATCTTTCTGGATCTGCTTATGAAACTCTGGTTTTCGAAAACTATTTTCTAAAATCTGATTTCTGAAAACTGTATACTGAAAATCTTAAAACTGTGAGCTGCTTTGTATCTGAAAAACATTGACGTATGTGGGCATTACGTATCATCGTCTCCTCATACGCCTAACTGTAGCCAGCAGTGCAAATCCATGACTTTGGGGCGTTACGTATCGCCGTCCCCCAAAGCATGTCACTACTGTCTCTGAAACTGGTGGTCTTGGGGCGTTACGTATCGCCGTCCCCCAAGCCACAAACTAGAACTGGGGGTGCAGATCTATGCTACCACCCAACCTCTGAAACTAGGGTCTAGGGGCGTTACGTATCATCGTCCCCTTAGCTCTGTTCTAGGATCTGAGGGCGTTACGTATCGACGTCCCCTCAGTCCTCTACATGTGCATATGTCCTCTGTTCGTCAATTCCATAATGTCTCAAGTTAGATACTATGGTAAGTTTTTCCCTCATGCCCTAAAAAAAACCATAAAATCATGCTTTAAAAACTTTTATGTCCATAACACAACTTAAAACATAAATTTCATGAAATATCTATGATAAAAGAAATCTAACGCCCTAAAGCGTAAAAGATAAGTCTGATATCAAAACTTAATGAATAAAACCATTTTAAGAAAAGAGGTCCACTCACTGTTTTGGAATATGGCTGGCACTGGGTCCCTTTTAGAAGGAGATTGCGGTTCCTGTGGATAACCTATAATTGGGAACTTAATTAGCTTCAACGTAGTAGAATATTCCTCGATACTTCATAATACTTAAAGATACATATATATATATATTATATACACGAGGCTTATGATGATCATAATTTGATATATGATATGTTTACAAACTGATACGGGACCTTAAGGGTGGTCTCTAATACGCTAGGGCAGAACTGGGGCGTAGAATTGATTCTGGGAAATTCTGTGTCCCGCGTCACGACGTAAACCCTTGCACATTGCGATGCGCAGCGTCCAGATTCATGTCACTGTTTTCCTCTTGCGTCGCGACGCAAGGTCCTTCAGCGTCGCGATGCGATCTGGGTTTCCAAGATTCTGCCCCTCTTCTTCTTCAATTTTCATTCACTCAAAGCAACACCCTAATCATTCCCATACCAAAATCAATACTCAAAACACCATATAACATCCAATACTACATAAACCAAATCATCATTTCATCAACACCCAACTTTAATCTATTCATATATTCCATAAAAGATTAAACCCAAAACTTAATAACTTTCAATCCATATGTTTAATCACACCATAATCATCTCAAATCATCATCTCCACTCAATCACCTACCCTTATTAGTCATTCCAACACCCATACTCTATCATTATACTTGTAAAATTAAAAATCAAGTTTATTGGTTAAGTCTTTTTACCTTATTTTATTGGATCTTCTTCATCCTCTATGGTGGCTTCTATCTTCCTTCTTCTTTTATCCATTTGCCTTTCTTCTTCTTTCTTCTTTTCTTCCTTTCTTTCTTCTCCTTTTTTTCTTTCTTTCTTCTCTCCCTCACGTCTCACTCTTCTTTCTTTTTCCAAATTTTCCAAATAATGAATAATAGCCCCTTTATATAGTAGGACCCAATTGATATAAAAAATGATATAGAAGAGTGTAGAAAAATGGAGAAATTTTGAGATTTTTCCATTTGGGTCCGAAATTACTATTCATCTGAATTGTTGACTTGCATTTTTGACCTATTTCTGGTCCGAATTTGGAAAAATGTTCAATGCGAAAGTTGTAGATCTCGATCTCAGATTTTCGTAGATATAAACTTCATAAAAATCCGAGTTCATATGAAAAAGGTACGTCCCAAATACCACGAGCTGTCCAAAAGGAAACGATGTACAGTCTCGTCCTAGGACTTCGAGGAATTTATCGATTACCCCCAAAGTCATCCCACAAGTATATTTAAGTCTCAACATAATTTATTTAAGATTCCTTCGTCTCGTACGTAGCAGTACATTTGTATACATTAGTAAAATTCCCCCCCCCCCCCCCCCCGTAAATAGGATTCATCCTCGAATCCTTTCTGGTATCTAACTTGCGATTTTTCTAGTTTCGAGAATATCTTGCAATTCTACTACATTTATCTTCTTGGCTCCAGTCTTAGCTAATTACTTGATCTTCCTCTTTTATCTTTTCTAAGTTCTCGTTTCGTAAGTCCTCTGCTGAGTACCTTTGACTACTATCTTTCTAAACCTATAGATGTGCTCAAAATTCCTTATCTCCGAAAATCTCTTTCTTCTAGGTCTTTACTTATGTTCCATAATTACTTAACTTGATCAAATTCTTAATAACCGGTACCTTTGATTCTCACTAGAGATTCTGATATCTTCATACCCGTACTCAGTATTCTTTTGCTCTACTTGTCCACTTGGTCTTAATATTCTTTCTCATCACTTAGCTATTAACTTTCTATACACTTCTTGCAACCTTTAACAGTTTATGAGCTTCTCCCTTCAAGTTCCAAAATTTATGCTTTTCTAAGGGGGCTTGGGGTTTTCTAACTTACTAATATTGGCTATCGACACCACTGGTACTAAAAGTGTTACTTCTGGGCAATTTCCTAGCGATCCCTCTCGATTTGGTTATGGTTAAGGCTTATATTCTTTCGTACTTTGCTTTCAAAGGTCGTTACTCATATTCTTGCCAATATTATGTAGTTCGAGGATTCATTTTCTATGACATTTACAGCTTCACACTAACTTATTTTTTCGTACTATGATACGAATCTACCAAACCACCCATACCCGCAGTTAAAACCATCCCAAACCCGTAGTGGTTTGGTCAACTTAGACTAGAGCCGGGTACTGACATGAATTTCGTGAACTAACACGTAATAAGGTCTTTAGTTGCATTCTGATACTATGAAACCTTGTAGTTACACACTTTGCATTTACCTACTAGGTATTCCTCTACTACCGTTGCCTCACCTCCACAGCTTCACTCTCTAAACTTTTCTTAGTACTCTTATCATCCTTCGTTTTATTCTACTATCTATTGAGAATTTTCTTGATCTATGTCTCTGTCTTATGTCCCGAGGAATATCATTCTTCTTTACATTAACTCCTTAGAATCTCGGTCGTTACTTACCTATTTCCTTATTTTGCTCTGCTCCATCTGGATGACTTCCCTTCTGATTCTTTTACCCAGGGCTATCATTCATTCTTATTTCATTCTTAAACTACATCTGAAGTTCTCATGTCTTTGGTTTTCTTTACTGTTCTTTTTACGTTTACTCATCTTCTATACTTGATTGCATGCTAAGATACCTTGTTTTTATTGTTTTCCATACTATAATAAGCTTATTTTTCTCAGTTCTATACCATACTATATTTCATTCAACACTTACTTAGTATCATCTCCTTATTTGTTGTTGCGCCTTGACAATTTCACTTTCAATCCTTGTGTTAGCTAATCTTTTCATGTACTATTCTACTTCGTTTTATAACTGAAACTGCTATGGGTTATAACTCTGTTCTTTTATTCGAAGGATATTTGTTCTCATATGTCCTTGGTTATTCTTAATGTTGTCTTTCTATATTCTTGTCGCATGCTTAACTAGTACTTCTTCTCTTTGTTGCCCTGTCTAAAAGCTTTTTTTTTTTTATAAAAAAAAATCTCATACTTAGGCTATCTCTTCCTTTCTTTTATTCTGTTTCGTTGCTTTGTTATTGGTGTCGATCGAGGGTTAAGAGGGTTGGAACTAGTCTTGAGGAAATTCTATTATGGTGATTCGGTGACATACTCTTTACCTAGGACTTTCGTGCATACATGTCTGATGTCTTTTCCTATATTGGGTATTATTGTTAAAACTTATCTATCTTGCCTTACTCTTGGTCATTTACATCAATCAATCACTCTGCATTCCATACAAAGTCTTTCACGAAGCATACTTCCTAATAAGTTCATTATATTGTCTCTTTACCCTTTCTGTTGCTTAACTCTCTACGATTTCTATGTTCTTTCTCTGGATACTACTATAATATTTTTGCTATCTTTCCTAAGGGGCTTATTCTGCTACGAAGGTTCTTTTCTTATCCTAGTTTCTCAAACTTCTTACTTCTTTACTCCCTTGAAAAATCTATCTACTTCAACTACTACAGACATCTTCTACTAAATCTTTGATCCATACACTACTCTCTACCAAAATCTTTCTTCTGAATACCATGAGATTCTTTATAAGTTGTTCACTATGTTCCTAAAATTCATTTTCCATGATCTTTTTACACTTCTAATATCCTTACTTTCTTGAGGGTTCGTTATTTCTATGAAGGTTTCCGCCCTTAGCTCAACTTATTGTAGCGTCGAACCTTCTCATCTCATGTTTATTGTCTATGTTTCTTTGGATTCACCGACTTAGTTGTCGAGCCATCTCGTGATTTGTCTAATCTATCAATTGCTCTCATTTACTATTCATTCTCTTTACTAGATTCCAAATTGAGCATATTTCTTCCATAAGGATCTTCAAATACACACTTCTACTTTACACTTAAGCTTGGTAACGCTCTGGTTAGGTGTTTGTACGCTTTCTAGAATTAAGGTTTCTGGAAAAGAGGGTCGTCATTGGTTCTGCAGGGACCTGGTCAACTACTCTATATCTTAAGATTCATTACTATTTATTGATTTCTTCGAGGTCTTCACTTATCTTACAGTCTCCAAACTTCTTTTCTTATTTCACTGTACATACTGAATCTTCTTGCCACTTATGTTTCCTTCTTGCCGTCTCCATATCATAGTCCTTGGCTCTACACCATGCTACTGAGGCTAATGATGGTTCGCTCTTATAGTTATTTCCTAAATCTCCGTTCTTTGCTCTTGCCATGAATAAAAAATATAACACTTTGTTCTATGGTCCATACTAGTACCTTCATCACTTCTAAATATCCCCAACCTCACGGGTCTGTTATTTTATACTTCCATGGTTTTCTACTGGCTGGTGGGATGATCCTTAAGTCCTACTGTATTGGTCCATCTTGTGGACTTTTCCTAGTGCTGCAAATCTTGTGCTGACTTGTCTTGTCCTCTGGGCTATCCTAGGTTCTCTTCCTAATAACCTCGAAACTTCCTTAATCTCTTTCTGGGTGATCAATCTTATGAATGCTTCCATTCCTTATGATGAACTGTCATTGGCTCCAGAAATTCGCCCATATTTATACGAGTAAGGTCTAGGGCAAACATCTTATATCTTAATGGGTTTCAGTATCCTTGTTCTAGTACTCTGTATCCTAGTAGATACTATTTCTCATGTAAGGTAGGTATGAGGTAGGTTCAGTCAAGGCAGCTTCCTTATCTGGTGTCTGATGTGATCCTAACAGCATGGATCGATTTCGTTTGTTTAGGCTTATTTATTATTTATTTGCATGTATGGAACCAACTTGGACGACCGTTTTATTTATTATTTAGGTTAGTTTATTTTAGTTATTTATAGGTTCAAAATGGGCTAGAAATTAGGAATTATGGGCTTTTAGTTAGTAATGGGTAGTTTAGAGCTATTTTAGTATTTTGGCTCTCTTAGGGTTTGAGTATGACATTATTTAAACTCAACAACTCATAATGAAGGACCCTATTTTTTATTTTTTTGTTGTTGTTTTTTTTTACACAAGGAAGAAACGGTAGGCTCAGTCAAGGCAGCTTCCTTATCTGGTGTCTGATGTGATCCCAACATCATGGATCGATTTCGTTTGTTTAGGCTTATTTATTATTTATTTGCATGTATGGAACCAACTTGGATGACCGTTTTATTTATTATTTGGGTTAGTTTATTTTAGTTATTTATAGGTTCAAAATGGGCTAGAAATTAGGAATTGTGGGCTTATCTTCCTTATGTCATGTGAGTAAGGAAATTGCGTGTCACTGAACCAAATAAACAAAAAAAAATATTCCATCAAATATCTTTTGGCTTACTGTGCATGTTGATATAGGCCAGTTTCTTCCTTATTTTAAATTGATTGTACTGCAAATTGAAGTGTGATATTATTGTTGGTTTAAAAAAAAAATTTGAAAAAAACCTTCACGCCTGTCACTCACAAAAAAAGCCAATCTCCCTTTGCCAATTTTTTTTTGCTTGGTTCAGCGTGAAAAAAAAAACAAAAAAAAAGTATGATCAATTAAATTCATTTTCATGCCTGTGTTTCGTGTGTTTTTGGTCAAAAGTCAGGATTTATGTGTGTCGGCATTAAAAAAAATCAGATCTGATATGATCAGGTAACGTTTGATCAATTATCTTGTGTGTTAAGTTGTGCTAGGGATTGCCTTAGCGTTCCTTAATCGAAAAGAAAATTTTTGGTTGAATTTGTCATTGAGTTTTGAATCTGATTTGTTTTGTTTTGTTTCGAGTCTCATGTGGTTTTTTTAGTCTTATTTTTGTCTTGTCTTTATCTTTGTCATTTTTTTAGTCTTTTCTTCCTTCTTGAGTTTGTTTTTGTCAAGATGCCAAGTGCATTGGTTGATATTATGGGGCAACCAAGAGATAATATCTTTCGTACCAGAGTATTTATGAAAGATGAGGTGTGCAGTGTGATTATTGATGGGGAACAGTGGGCTAATTTAGTTAGTACCAGCCTCGTGGAGAAATTGAGGTTGTCATTGCGAAACCATCCTAAGCCTTATATGTTGCGAGGTTTGCCTAATTGTGATGAGGTTAAGGTGGAGTATCAAGTCATGGGTGCCTTTACTACTATGAGGTTTCATGATGAAGTATTATGTGATGTGGTGCCTATGCTTGATTGTCACGTATTGTTGGGTGGGTCATGGAAGTATGATAGGCAAGTGTGGCATCATGTTGAGAGGAGTAGGTACATTTATGTCACGAAGCGGAGGTCAATGATTCTTTCTCTTTTAACACCACAACAAGCCTATAAAGATCAATTAATAATGAAGAGGAGAAGTGAGGTTGAAAAGAGGAAAAAAGAAAGAGCTGTCGAGTGCTTAGCAAATAAACTTTCTAGTGATATTGTTAATGTCAAAGAAGAAAATATGAGCATGGTAATGAGTAAGCAAGTAGTGATGAGTGAGTGTGATGCAAAGGTTGTTGCTATTGCTGATGTGGATGACGTAGCTGTTGTTGGTGATGATAAATTTGAAGCTCAATACATGGCTAACTGTATTGATGCAATTACATGTGTAGTCGAATGTGTTGAGAGTGTTGAGCATCCAAATGAGAGTAGTGAGCCAGAAAACACATGGGTAAATACGTGTGAGAGTTTTGTGAGTGTTAAGCATGTAGAATTTGTTGTGAATGAGATTGAGAGTGTGAACTTAATTAGGAATCTCATTGGGACAATGAGTGAAATAAAATTAGATTTTGCGGAAGAGTATGGGCAAAAGGGAACAATACACAATCATTATTGTACTAACATTGACAATTTTCTTCCATGTGATTTTTCCTTATTCCAGAATAATCGTCCAATTGATTTTATCATTACTATCTATGATCCGGGCACGGATTCGAGGACGAATCCTTTTCAAGAGAGTGAAAATGGTGTGATCCTAGCAGTATGGATTGATTTCGTTTGTTTAGGCTTATTTATTATTTATTTGCATGTATGGAACCAACTTGAACGACCGTTTTATTTATTATTTGGGTTAGTTTATTTTAGTTATTTATAGGTTGAAAATGGGCTAGAAATTAGGAATTGTGGGCTTTTAGTTGGTAATGGGTAGTTTAGGGCTATTTTAGTATTTTGGCTCTCTTAGGGTTTGAGTATGACATTATTTAAACTCAAAAACAACTCATAATGAAGGACCCTATTTTTTGTGCGTGAATAGTAACTTTTTCTTGAGATTGAGAAAATTTTATCATCGTTCAGTGATTGAACAAAAACTTATCAAAGGGTTGGCATCCTTTGTGGCGTCCGATTTGCTGTCAAAATTCATCTAAGGCTATCTCCAAAGGTTTTCAAGGACAAGTTCTTTGGGGGTCTACGGGATCTTAGATCGGGATTCGTCTTTTCATATCTGTTTTTGTATCAGTGTCGCTGGAGGGTTCGAAAACTAGATAATTTTAAGGTCTTGTCTCTATCGGATTGCTGGGGGTAAGGTAACTAACCATTCATATTTCCTGCTTGTGGATCTGGATCTGGGTTTGGGGATCTGAAATTCTCTAAATCCTCTTTGGCATATCAATCCATTGAGATTCTCAAAACTAACCTTGATTTCCTACTTCTGTTATCTTGCTGGCTTTTTCCTTGTTACTAGGGGAACATACTATCTATACGAAGTACGCGGTGGCTATAGAATTGGCTTGAAGGAAACTTTTCTGAGGAGGGATGGAATCTTACATTTACTAGGAAATTCTATAACTTGCGGGGACTTTACTATTCTCTTGGCTACTACAAGTTCCTGTACTGGTCTGATTCTGTATCTCTTTCTTACTTATGTTCACTTAGGCATTCCTATACCTTTCCTTACTCTTCTTCTAGCTTTCTCTCTCTTTTTCTACTTTTCTGGGTGGATATCCTTAAAATCTCACTATCTTATTCCATCTCCTTACTACTTTTTATCTCTGGCTACTTATACTCTTATGCATCATTCTATACTTTCTTATAGCTTTCTTTTCTCACTCCCTTGATAACTTTTTCTTAAAATCCTACCGTTTGGTTCCATAGCTCATTTATTCTTCTGGTATTAGATCGGTATAACTTCAAGAAGATTTCTTAACTTGTATCTAGAGTGTAATTATGCTCATAAGGAATACTATTCGAATGATCTAGGAAATCTTACTAACCTGTCTATGGAACTTTGGGGACGTACTCGATGATCGGATACTCGAGAGGTAATGCCATGCATACAAGTATCCCGAACATACTATATATACAAGACCCCCAACACTCTACCCACTGCAGTCATTGACTCACTAGACCATGCTCTGATACCATCTTTGTAACATCCCTGATCCGGATATGTTACCGGTGGAATATAGGTCGTACTATTCCACTGAGCCTCTGACATACTAACTGAATTCTTTTCTACTGTTATATCTCAACTATGACTTGAACATGGGACCATTGCCCAGACTTGTTAACATAAAGTACAAACTCACATACACTTAACATTACATACATTTTGACTCTACACTTTAGTACTGAAACACAACTTTACTTATACAATTTTCTGAAACTAAACTTTACTTGACTTGACTGAACTTATACTCTGACTGGTGGACTCAGACCCACTAGTGACTGCCATCAGTATCCGTCATCATGAGCTCGTCCTTCTGGAATACCTATAAAATAAATACTGGGAGTGGGAAGTTAGACCGCTGAACGATCTAAGTGAGTGGATGCAAAACTGAAAAACTGAATATAAGCATTTGGTTTTAAATTCAAAGTTTCAGAAATAACTTTATGGAAAATTCTTTTCTGAAAACTTCGTCTGAAATCTACTTTTCAAAACTTGTCTTTCTGGATCTGCTTATGAAACTCTGGTTTTCGAAAACTATTTTCTAAAATCTGATTTCTGAAAACTGTGTATTGAAAATCTGAAAAATGTGAGCTGCTCTGTATCTGAAAAACCTTGAAGTATGAAGGCGTTACGTATTGACGTCCCCCATACGCCTAACTGTAGCCAGCAGTGCAAATCCATGACTTTGGGGCGTTACGTATACTGTCTCTGAAACCGGTGGTCTTGGAGCGTTACGTATCACCGTCCCCCAAGTTACAAACTAGAACTGGGGGTACGGATCTATGCTACCACCCAAGCTCTGAAACTAGGGTCTAGGGGCGTTACATATCGTTGTCCCCCTAACCCTACTCTAGGATCTGAGGTCATTACGTATCGCCGTCCCCTCAGTCCTCTACATGCGCACATGTCCTCTGTCCGTCAATTCCATATTGTCTCAAGTTACAAACTGGGGTGAGTTTTTCCCTCATGCCCCGAAAAAAATCATAAAATCATGCTTTAAAAAATTTATGTCCATAACACAACTTAAAACATAAATTTCATGAAATATCTGTGATAAAAGAAATCTAACGCCCTGAAACCTAAAATCCCTTCATCAAGTTCATTTTAAGTTTACCACATCAATCTTATTGGTGATCATGCAACAAGATGCATTAAGGTTAATATTCAATAAACAAGCCAAAACATCACACATTATATAAAGAAAATCAATTATTAAACTTGTGAATATTGTACTTCATCACTTCCTGATCGGTGGTAAACACACATGTAACGCAAGCGCACATATCGGTCAAGTAGTATAAAAATATCGATCTCATGATAACTTAATTTCTACTGTTATTATTAATTATTGATACTATTTATTTACATGTATCTAATTAAAGGGAGAAGGGAATGATTGCTGATTGGTTGGTTGAATGTGGATTTGCTAAATAAATAAATACACAAAAGAAAATACTAAGGAAAATAAACAAAAGACACAAATATCTATGGTTGTGATTCCACACTTGTAATGATGAATTGATTCTCTTATACATGTATAATAAATTAGTTTGCTAATCTGGAACACGAAAATATGCAAAAGCCTCTTCCGATGGTCAGATGAAAACACCCAAAGTAACACAATTAATCATATGTCTATGTTAACCAAGTTACCTGAATTCATTAAGATTAAGTTCCAATTGTGGCTACCCCCGCCCGACAGGTATATGTCTATCCTGGAAGGAAATCTACCTAAGGGACATCTGCTCTAAGGTGAGATTGTGAGCTATTGAATCTAAGACTGAAACCTAAAATCTTTTTTCCAAGTTAATTTTAAGTTTACCACATCAATCTTATTGGTGATCAGGCAATAAGAAGCATTAAGCTTAATATTCAATAAACAAACTAAAGCATTAAACATAATATAAAGAAAATCAATTATTAAGCTTAAGAATATTGTGCTTCATCACTTTCCTAGATTAAAAATAAAATGATGGGGTTATGGGATCCACCTTTACTATTTAGAATTTAGAAATCTCTCTTATTATAATATATAACTTTGCATGTCATTACTAACCGACATATAGGCGGTATCATGATTAAGTCATGTTATAATTAATTCCAACCGACCATAAAGACGATATCCAATTTAGTCAGGTTAAAATCAATTTAATTAAGTCCAACTGACCATAAAGTCAGTATCCAATTAATTCGGGTTTTAAGATAATTTATATATTATAATTTAAGGGAGATTAATCTAAATTATCATAATAAAAGCTTCACCCTTCTCCCAGCAGAAAATTAACTACTAAACATAAAAGAAATAAAAAGTAAATAAAATATTAGTACTATAAATAAAAATACATAATTTAAATTACAAAAACTTAAACAAACAAGATACAGTCCTTAGATCCTTATTAGAATCTTTAAGGAAAGTATGAAATTTTTAAATGAATTCGGCCTCAATTTATCGGTAAAATTTGGTCTCACGCGTCGCTACGCGTGAAGGTCTGTGCGTCGCGACGCGCCGTTGATTTGTGACATGTGTACACAGCTTTGACGAGATGATGACACTTGACTTTCGGTAGAATTATTGGCTCGACGTCGCGATGCGTGAAGGCTTGCACGTCGTGACGCTGACGTTATACTGACATAAGCAATGATGCGTGTCGGCGTAGTGAATTATTATGCTGACGTCATTATGACATGGCGATGATGCAAGTGCTGACACATGTGATGACGTGGTGATGACGCGTGTCTGCAGAATAGTAATTAAGGCTGACGTCATTATGATGCATGTCGGCATGCACATTACATCAGCGCGTCACGACGCAGAGGTTGTGTGCGTCGCGACACAAAAATTCAAATTTTGCCCTTTTTGTTCGTTTTTCGTTGTTTTGGCCCTGATTTGATTCCAGTGAGTCCTGAAACCTTATTTATCTACAAAATACACAAAACACATCAAATTATTTACAAAACACAAGAAATTATACAAAATATTAAGTCAAAGGGGTGGTAAATATTGATATAGTTTCCGCTTATCACACCCTCAAAGTTAAAATTTTGCTAGTTCTCAAGCAAAACAACAAAATAAAATACAATAAACAACTTTAAAATAATATTAAACTAAGCCACTTTCGTAGGGATCACAGTTGCATTTAGCGTATGCAACAAGCCTTTAAACCCCTAGGTGTCCCTAGTGGACGAGTTGTAGTCTCGTGAGGGCTTACAACAACGATACCCAAAAACGTCAATCAAATGAAAAATCAAATACAAAAAACAAGTTAGTGACTAAATAAGTGAAATTCTTATCCAAGTTAATAGTTTTTTCTTTCTTTCTAAATTACCAAATAAATAAATTCTCCGATTATTTTTACCATTCTCTATATACACAATCAACAAAGTATTAACCAAATCATTGTGTCCACGATATTCATAAGTGTAGTTGAAAAGAGAGTAATATTTTTGTCCTAAAGTTATATCAGAATTCACACCTTTTTGGCAATGGAACTTTTTCCAATTTTTTTTAAAGTATAACATCTTCAATCCATGTATCGAGCTTTGGGTCAAGACTCCCAAGCCAGTTGGCTTTAGGGCATTAGGTGTTAAAACACCATTACAGACTTAATTACTCGGATCTCGGATGTTTAAAGTTTCTGCCATTTGACACGAACAATCTCTGCTTAGTAAGGCAAGACGCCTGATTATTAAGTAGAAACTTTATTATTATTAACTCAAGCTTTTACTGTTTGACGTGAACAATCTATTCTTATTGAGGCAAGAGGTCTGGTTACTAAGTAAAGGCTTGGTTAATTATTTATATACACGATTTTTTTTATTCCATCGCTTTGAGATGCTTCCTCCAATTAAAGTAGAGCACTGAATATTACAAACTTTTCACTTACATCTTATGTCTGTATGTTACCATGCATGTTGATAATACATGTCAACTGAGCATATGAAGATCCAATTTAATCAGTATTATGGAGAATTCACAAATTTAAATAATTTAAAATGAAATAAACAAAAATTAACTTGTTATGAAATAGGTTGAGATACGTCTCAGGAGGGGAAATTCCTTACACAGCTATCTCAAAACCAAATTCCCACCTGGTTAGTCAAAAAATTCAAACAAAAAACAAAAAAAAAGTTTCAAATTTACATAAAATAACAATAAAATAAAAATAACAAAGCAAATAAAAACAAGCAAGTCAGATATTACATCCCTCAAACCTAATTGAGACATTATCCCCAATGTCTGAAAAAGAAGAAGAATGGTTTAGAAGATATCACCTGGTTAGCGCGGATTTGAAAATTGCAGCCATACAAAAATACTGATTAAAATATAAATCCAATTTACGCTTCTTGCCACGATCGCTATCAGACCAGTTCAACTTCAAAACAATGGGGTCAATTTTTGGTACATAGGCTAAGAGTTGGTCAATTAATGTTATGGTTGGTGCTCGGAGTACCAATCCAGATCGTATTTATGTCCGATTCATGAATAAGAATAATTCATTTTTTCCATAATATTACTTATTTAATGGTAGCACCTCTTATCTTTTATATACATATTAAATCTAATTACGATTAGATATCTAATTATGATTAAATTGAAACTAAATCTGATTTAGTGATACGTGTATATTAGACAAAGATCCTAGGATTTACAATGTAGAGTGCAGTTACAATGTAGTTTGTAATTGACATTGGGAATCGTCACTATAAGTTGTATATCCTTAAATAAAGTTCATGGTCAAGATTTACTAACACGGGTCAGTTAGCAAAATCCGCTGAGACCAGTACATGTCGTATAGACATGTAGGTGTTTATTTTGATAAACACTGAACGACTCATTGAAAATTTCCTAATAGATGGTACACCAACGTCAATAGGAATCTTCTCGAGTTGAGCGAGCATAGTGGTCTTTCGACGTGAGATAATGTATGGGCCAAAAATGGGCCAAGGGCAATTTGACCTATCGCTTCGAGCCCAATACTAGGAACACCCCAAATTCCTCAAACAATACCCAAAATAGGATCCAGGCCCAAATAGCCATCTCGGGCCTACACACATAAAAAAGGTCCAATATCCAGCAATCATAAAGGAAGCCCAACTTTAGAAATGGATATCGGCCCAAAGATAATACACAAGCCCATACCTAGTAAAACACCATACCTAAGCCATAACCAAAAATCACCATATGTTAGCCCACAAAACGCCCAGATTCATAAATACCCCTCATATATCGACTGTTTCCAGCATCCAACGGACAAACATAACTACCCTTTCATGAATCGGTCGTTACCAGCATCCAACAGACAAGCAATCAAATACAATAAATGCACACGTCTCCCGAGAGTGTATATAAGGGAGAAGAAATACTAGAAGGGGACAAGTTCTACTACTCATAGGCTAGCAATATTCACTCAAGAACTATCTGAACCCCATACTTACAGCCCTCACGGCAGCTCACGAGGATCAAGGTGATCTCTGACCTTTCTCCTCCTTCTACGGCATTTAAAGCTCATTTCTATCTCTGACTTGGGCGTCGGAGTGCCTACGGAATCCACCACACTGGTGGGTAGATTCTCCATGCTCACTCTACTTCTTGTTTTGCAGGATCGCTGGTGCCCCAAAAAATAAATTCTCGATTGTGGACCCCGGCCGTAAACCAGCGTCTACAGATACCACAGTGGATATATGAGTTATCCTAAACACTTTGATGACAGTCACGTTACCGATCTATTAGATCAAACCTCCGCATGTTCATTGGGTGTGGACTGATACCCATGATATTCAGTGCGTATCAAGATAGAATCTGTCAGTCCTGTGTACATGGCATAGGTTTCCTACACGTGTTTGCGATCTAGTAAATCCATGGCCATGGTATAACTTCGGAAGCCAGTTCCGATTTTTATTTAGAGATCATAAATTTGAAATTCGACTATATTATACCAGAAGGATTTGACGTTCTTATCTATATCCCAGGTATAATATGGATATCCCGTGATAGAGGGATTATACGTATGTAATGACCTCGACTTGCATAATTTAGCAAGATTATCCGTGGTCCTCATAATTCATGAGTGGGTGAATTATGGACACGAAATTGGATTTCGTGATGGATAAACCTAAACTTAGAGAGTCCCACAATATGAAGTGTACTCGTTGAGCACTTGGGCAACGCGTTATGAATAATATAGATTATTCATAATACTTCACCGAATTAAATGAGTCAATTCAAATCGTTTAAACGGTTAAACGAAAATACATACATTAGGGGTATTTCGGTCAATTAATAATTAATGTTTATTTGTATTAGATATAAAATTTGATTTGATACATATTAATTATTTGTCAAATAAGACTTTGACACATGCCATTAATATATGTATTTGTTATTTAATGTAAATAAAAATACATATATGATAATAATTATATTAATTAATTATTTAGATATTTAAATGTTAAATATTTGAATAATTAAATAATATTTATATTACATAAATGTTATGCAATATGTTTGATTATTATTAGTTATATGTGGTATGATTTTAATTAAGCTTGAAGTGTGCAAATTTGATTTGTCAAACTTAAAGTTTATCTTTATTTAATTAGATTAATTTGTACAAATAACTAAAATACCCCTAGGTCGTTTTTGGCTTGAATTTTAAAGTGAAATTTTTTTCATTTAATTCTCCAAGTCTTGGCCAAAATCTCCATTAAAGAAAGCTCTCAAATATTTGTTTGAAGAAACAAAGAAGAAAGTGAAGAATTCAAGGAAAAGCTTAAAGAAAGTTGAAGATTAGTAGGTAATCTTTAATATTCTTAAGTGTAGAAAATTAGTTTCTTGTTCTTGAATTACTAGAATGGTTCTATGGTTTATTTAATTCTTAGAAATTGGGTCTTTTTGATTTGGATGATGGATTTGGAGGCTAGATGCATGTGTAACATTGATTGGATGATATTAGTGTAATATTGATTCAATTTTATCATTTCATGACTTGTTTCCATTATAGAGTGTTATGACCAATCTTGTAATGCCACATTGGTGGTGGCTTGGATTAGTGTTGTGATTAATGTGATTAATATTAAGAAAATTGGATTAAAGCATGAAATATTGATATTTTTTGTTTCCGGATCGGATCTGGAAAACTGGATTTATGGCGATGAAAATTATGTCATATAAATATATTGGATGTGTTTTGGGTATTGGAATAATTGCCGGAAACTGTTTCGGAGTTGAAATATGCGAAAAGGGCAAAAAACGGCGTACCAGGTGACTTTTGAGCCAACCGGATGACGGCTGCCCAAACAGTGAATTGGTCAGTGTTGGGACAGCCCATGAACTGCCCTAGTACTGTTGGGGCTGACCTGGGCAGGCCTCATGTGCATTGGGTAGTCGGTTCGGTCAAAAATGTGTTTTATGCCATTTTGCGGAAAAATATTTTCGTAAAAGTTTCGCAATGTTTCTTAACTATTTATGTCGTTATTTGATATCGAATAAATATGTTTAGGTGAAATATGAATGAATTATTCATATTTGATATTTAATAATTTATTCGGTAATTTAAAAAGTTTTAAAATTACGATTTCACCCGAACAGCGAGCTTCCGCTGGGCCCACGCCAAAACCCCAACAATTAATTCATCGGCTTTAATCGCAGTTACGAATATGTCTTTTACCTGTTTCAAGATGAGCCCAAGTTTGTTAGCATCTGCAAGAAATATAAAAAGAAAATCGAAAAATCCATCCACATTAAATAGTCCAATGAGTTTCTGGTGGATGTTCAAGTTTGCCTATGATGCAACTGTGAATATTTCTTTTAACGTCCCTAGCCCGCCTGGTAAAGCAATGAAAGCGTCAGTGACCGGTGCGTAATCACACGCGTATAACGCAAGCGCACGTATCGTTCAAGTAGTATAAAAATATCGATCACACGAGGACTTAATTCCTGCTATTGTTACTAATTATTGAATCTATTTATTTACAAGTATCTGATTAAGGGAGAAGAGAATGATTGCTTGATTGGTTGTTTGAATGTGGATTTGCTAAATAAAATAAATACACAAAAGAAAATAATAAGGAAAATAAACAAAATACACAAATATCTAGGGTTGTGATTACACACAATATTATTCAAATGATGAATTGATTCTCTTATATATGTGTAATAAATCAGTCTGCTAACCTGGAACACGAAATTATGTAAAAGCCTCTTCCGATGGTCAGACACAAATGCCCAGTATAACCCAATTAATCATATTCCTATGTTAACCAGGTTATCTGAATTCATTAAGTTCAAGTTCCAATTATGGCTACTCACGCCCGATAGGTATATTCCTATCATGTAAGGAAATATATTAAAGGGTTATTTATCCTCAAGGAAGATCGTGAGCTATTCAATCTAAGGCTGAAACCTAAAATCTCTTTTCCAAGTTCATTTTAAGTTTACCATATCAATCTTATTGGTGATCAGGCAACAAGAAGCATTAAGCTTAAGATTCAATAAACAAACTAAAGAATTACCCAATATATAATTAAATCAATTATTAAGCTTGTTAATATTGTGTTTCATCACTTCCCTAGAATAAAAATAAAATGCTGAGGTTATGGGATCCACTTTTAGAAATCTCAAATTATTATAATATGGAAATTGTCAGTATTACCCAATTAAGTTGAACCAGCCATAAAGGCGGTGTTATTATTTATCCATAAACCAGCCATATAGGCGGTAATCATCTGTCACCTAAAGACCGTCCTATAAGCGGTGTCACATTATGTTACATAATTAAAACCAGCCATTAAGGCGGTATCAACTTTTAATCCATATTAAATTACAATTTCCATATTATAAACTAGGTGAGATTAATCTACATTTACTATTTCTAATTTAGAAATCTCCCTTATTATAATATATAAATTTTACGTGATAATTACCAACCGACCAATATGGCGGTATCCCGATTAAGTCAAATTTATAATTAATTACCAACCGACCAATATGGCGGTATCCATGCTTAGTCGGGTTAAAATCAATTTATAATTAATTACCAACCGACCAATATGGCGGTATCCTCGTTAAGTCAGGTTTTAAGTAGTTTATATATTGTAATTAAGGGAGATTAATCTAAATTATAATAGTAAAAAGCTTCACCCTTCCCCATCAGTAATTTAACTACTGAACATAAATGAAAAGAAAAGAAAATAAAATAAAAATATTTACTGAAAGTAAAAATGCATAATTAAAATTACTGAAAGTAAATTACTGAAATTAAAAGTGCTGAAAGTAAAGTACTGAAAGTAAAAGTGCTGAAAGTAAAGTACTAAAAGTAAAGTACTGAAAGTAAAAGTGCTGAAAAATAAAAGTGCTGAAAGTAAAAGTGCTGAAAGTAAAAATACTGAAATTAAAATTAAAAGTAAAAATACATAATTTAAATATTAAAAATATTTATAAAATAGATGCAATCCTTTAAAAATACATAATTTTGAATGAGATCCGAGTTATTAAGTCCGTAGGGGTGTTTTAACACCTAGTGCCCTAAAACCAACTGGTTTGGGAGCCACTGGCCCAAAGCTTGCTACATGGATCAAAGATGTTACAAAAAATATATATATATCTGAAGTCTGAGTAATTAAGTCTGGAGGGGTGTCTTAACACCTAATGCTCTAAAGCCAACTGGTTTGGGAGCCACTGGCCCAAAGCTCGCTACATAGATGGATGATATTGTATATAAAAAAAATCAGAAAAATCAGAAAAATATTCCATAGCTTAAAAAAGGTGTGAATTCTGATATAACTTTAGGACAAAAATATTACTCTCTTCTCAACTACACTTGTGACCATTGCGCGTCGCGACGCGACACGTGGCGCTCAATGATTGGATGTTTTGATTTGTTATCTGCTGACATGGCGATAAGAAATCTGTTGGCCCAATAGAATGCTGACACGTGGCAGATTGGATGATTAACTCAATAATTGTGTTGACGTGGCGATGTGGATTTTCGGCAGCATGTGATGTTGACACGTGGCGCAATGTGATTTGTGGATGATGACGTGGACGACACGTGGCACAATGACTTGGTCTGCTGCTGACGTGGCGGACACATGGATGACACATGACTGATGATGATTGTCAGCAGCAGACCAAGTCATTGTGCCACGTGTTCATAGAACATGCCAATGATCTAATAAGCATGAAAACATGTTCATAAATTCAAAATAAGTTACGGAATTACTTACATTGAATGGATTTGAGCTTTTAAAATTTTTGAGAAGAAGATCTCCAAGATGCTTCCTTTGTTGATTCTAAGCTTTGAGTTGTGAGAAGTGATCTCCAAGATCCAACCTTCAATGTTGATTCCAAGCTTTGAGTTGTTTCCCTATCACCTTTGTTGATTCCTTGAAGTGCTAGCTAACTTGATTTTGCCACAAAATCAAAGAGAAGATGGAGACCATATTCACACCCATTTTGGAGGATATTAGGGTTTCCATTTTGTTCCAAGTGTTGTATTACACATGTCAAGAGAGAGAGAGGGCTAGGGTTTTGTTAAAGGGTATTTACCTTTTTCACCAAAACCATGTAGTTGGAGTCTTGGTTTCACCAAAACCAAGTAGTTGGAAAGTAAGTGGTTTTGGCATAAATGCCAACCACTTTCCAACCATCACTTCACATGTGTGACATGTGTGAAGTGGGCCCCACAATTTTGAATTCAAAAATCAAAATGTCTCTACGAACATTTGCCGCGGCTCGGATCCGTTTAATCCGATTAAACGAACTTTCGTCGTTAAATAATTAAATCTAATTTAATTAAATTACGATGCCTCGCAAATATATTACAAACTTCGTTTACGAATTAATTCTAAATTAATTCGTTCATTCGTATTAAAGTCCGACTTTAATTTCGTAACGAAATCCAATTCATATTAATATATCCGATATATTAATTTTAGCCCATACGAATAAATTAAATAGAAAAATCAAATTTAACCATTAATTTATTATCTACCGATTAATTCCAAATTAATCGCGTTCTCTCTCTTCCGAACACATTTAATCCCAGATTAAATAATACCTCAATTAATCCTAGATTAATTTTCTCACTCTTAATTAATCCCAGATTAATTCTCTCTCTTAATTAATCCCAAATTAATTCTAATTCGAATCAACTGTCATCGGTGAATCTTTGGGAAGTGACCCAAGAGATCCCTGGATATGTTGGCAGTAAATACGGTCATCGGATTATCCGAATACGTGCGTACCTCGTACCACATGCTTACCGATTTACAAGACATGGTTGGCTTCTAGCAAAGCACCGTGCCTACCTAATTCTCCAGAAATATTCTTACTGGAATATATAATCTATGTCAGGCGTAGTATACGTAGTATTGCGTATTGCGATCCAGTATCGAATGTCATGTGCTAGGCCTGGGGCTGGAACTGTGTCTGCCCCGTACGAAGCACATGTCGGATGTCTGGTAACTAGTCTCTATAATCGGATGAACATGACCTAGTCATATCATCCCGATGACTGCAGTACTTAAGAGCACTAGTACCGTATCCTACATGACATCATCTCCACTATGACTGGAGTGATACTTCCGTCTTAACATCACACCCAATACACTACGATTCTCAATATACCCAGCAAAGGCGTACACAGAACCGGTTAAAGCCCTGGACGACCAAAACTAAAGCATACCGATTGTCGCAAGTATTAGCGGTGCAAGTTTTAGGTTAAGACCAAATACACATACCATGATTTCGGACTTCCATAGACACATAGTCATACCACCAATGGAATTCCGAGGGGTCTATCCAGAGCGAAGCGGTTTTCCGTACCATCGGTAAAACACAACCTCCTATTACACTTGGATGAGTATCATATACCCAAATATATGAGAACTATGCTATTACGCTTCCATAATACGCACAAGTGTAATACTAGTCTATTCCGCATTATCGATGTCCAGTCTCGATAATACTACGACTAGGGATATTTAATGATTAATCCTTCATGGACTGATATTGTCTAATATCATCTCAATCCAAGAACTAATCATAAGGACCTCCTATCATTTATACATCTAGGTGATCTAATCACAAATGATAATAGTGCAATTTCCTTTGACACATAGTTAATTTGTACAACAACACCATGATCTGTACAAATAGTGACGCTATGGGTCATAACTGTCCAACAGGTGACATGTGGCACAACGCACGTTAGCAGATTTGCTGTGATGTTGACACGTGGCAGATGCACGTTAGCATGATCCGGCTCACGTTAACATGATCTGTCGCACGTTAGCATGATTCGACGTACGTTAGTAAGATCAAACTTCTCAGATTTTGACACATGTCCCAATGCATTTTAGCAGGCTCCCGGCAAATGTTAGCGGTCGCGATGCAGGATGCGCGTCGCGAAGTGCCAAATGACCATTTTACCCTTTTTTGTCCTTTTTCACTGTTTTGGCCCCGAATCACCTCCAGAGAGTCCTGAAACTTTATTTATCTACAAAATAACTCAAAACACATCAAAATATTCATAAAACCCAAGAAACTAAACAAAATATTAGATCAAATGAGTGGGAAATAGTGATATATTTACCACTCATCAGTCATCGTGATTGATCATTTCAATAAGTTGTTCAGACATGCCTGAGACAATGCATTACTCTCCATTTGAGTCTCTGATGAGGTTTGTATCTGCTAATGGTTTTAGAATGATCCCCAAAACATGGTTGCCATTTTCGTGCACGGATTTTGAAACACATCCCATCAATCCAAGATTGCCACCGCCATATACTAAGTGCATATTTCGTTCTGCAATAACCCTCCCCAATTCTTTTGCAGCCTCCATAAATTCTGGTTTGGACCCAGAGTTAGATCCACAAAACACACAGATATGAGTAACTCGTCACTTGAAAGTAGTTTTCATTTCTCTCTTATCTGAATTTTTTATCTGGATGTGTCGAAGAGTCGAATGACGAGCTGAATTTATAGATCCTGAAAAAAAGTGAGTAATAATAGCACTAGTACCTGCCAAATGACTAAAAATTTTATGTGAACGTTAAAATAAATCGTGAAAGTTAAAAAGTGTAGATCTTGTCGGAAAAAATAAAGAAAATCACAACTGAAAAACAAATCAAAGCAATTATTTAAAGCAACGAAATTGTGTACGCAATACGCGACTCGCTTGGTATATAAATCCATTAGGATGTGTCTCAAGAATCCATTCCTTACTCAGCCATCACTAATGAATTAAATCTCATTTTTGTGATTGTCAAACACCATTCCTAATGTCTTGTTCTGTCTTAAATGCTTTGTAAATGCTTTTCCCTACAGAAATAACACACAAAAATTAAAAACTCTACAACATGTATACACAAAATACAAAAAAAAAATAAAAATTTTAAATGAAAATAAAAATTTTTCATGGGTCGCCTCTCTGCTAGCGCTAAATTTATCGTCTTCAGCCAGACGTGACTGAAGTCCATCCGTAAAGGAGGCTTCAGTGTGATTTTACACGTCTGATTGAAGATAATCCCATGTGTGTTGCTTTTGAAGGGTCTCTTCCAATGGTAAATTGGCAAAAAAAATTTTGTCTCATTCAGTGCTTGTGCCACCTTTTTAAACTTTGTCGCTCCAGTGGTTCCTGAAAAGAAAGAAAGAAAATAAGGAGGTCTCGTATGGTGCTTGACTTTGAATGGGAGTTCCATTCTGTCAAGCTTCTGGGCGGTGTCTCTGATTTGTACTCTCCAATACAGTGATGTTTCTCCTGAATGCATGAGATCTTCAATATGGTCAGACATTTGCTATTTCATTTGCTCTGCTTCTCGCTCCACTTTTTCTTCACAGATGTACTTCAAAATGTCATTGTTCAGCTCTTCATCTATCATCTGTGAAATGCATGCTCCATAAGTGTCAACCTGAGGACGGAAATATGTGTCTGATTGTAGGCTTTTATCCTCTGTGGTTGGTATGATTGGCTCGGGTAGCTCTTCTTCAAACATTTGTACAATGCATGCTCCAAGATCTTCATTTTGCAGAGCTTCATCCTCACTTATTGGTGTAGTTGTTACAGACAGCTCTGCTACTTGTTCCTCCTCAGAGATGTAATCAGCGATCAAAAAATTATCCAGATCAAATTGAAACTCTTCTGGTTCGGGCTCCAGAACTGATACCTCAGATTCTTGATACTGCTCAGCCTCTTCCCATGTTAAAGTGTCATCGTGAAACGCTTGTTATTTTGAAGGCTTCGTCAGTGTCATCTAAAAATATTTCGTGAGGTATGCTGTTATGGTTTTCTATTAATTGTCACGTTTGATTTGTCATTCTTTGTATGGATGCCGCTTGATTCTGAAACGTTTCAATCATTGTATCATACTTTTCGTCTTGTTTCTTGATCAATCTTTGAGCATGTCAATCACCCGATCTTCCTCTGATGGTTCTAGTTCTTGATGAAGATCGTAGGTTGATGGTGAATAAGATGGAGAATATGGTTCAGTGAAATATGTTGGTTCATCATACCATTAAGAATTCTGATAATTCTGCCACCCTGAATTGTAATTGTACTTGCAATGATCGCTAGGGTGGTTACCATCACATATCTCACATCTAATCATTGTGTTCTGAAATGGTGGTGCAAATATTGTGTTGAATGGTTGTGACATCCATGGATAGTTGTTGGGCTGGACAACAGGCCTCAGAAAACCGAAATGTTGCTCCCTGATTTGGGGTGTATCTTCTCTTTGTAAAGCTCGTAATTCTTTCATCGCCCAATAATGTTCCATTTTCAACCACCTGAAAATAAAAGGAAGAAATAAAAATTACAGATAAAAATAAAGAAAATTAGATATAAGTAAATTAGATAGCTGTAAATTAATAACGTAAGAAAAATAAGTCCCCGGCAACGGCGCCAAAAACTTGATCAGTGGTAAACACACATGTAACACAAGCGCACGTATCGCTCAAGTAGTATAAAAATATCGATCTCACGATGACTTAATTTCTACCGTTGTTATTAATTATTGATACTATTTATTTACAAGTATCTATTAAAGGGAGAAGAGAATGATTACTGATTGGTTGGTTGAATGTGGATTTGCTAAATAAATAAATACACAAAAGAAAATACTAAGGAAAATAAACAAAAGACACAAATATCTAGGGTTGTGATTCCACACAATATTATTCTAATGATGAATTGATTCCCATATACATGTGTAATAAATTAGTTTGCTAACATGGAACACAAAAATATGCAAAAGCCTCTTCCAATTGTCAGATGCAAACACCCAAAGTAACCCAATTAATCATATGTCTATGTTAACCAAGTTACTTGAATTCATTAAGATTAAGTTACAATTGTTGCTACCCTTGCCCGACAGGTATATGTCTATCTTGGAAGGAAATCTACCTAAGGGACATATGCCCTAAGGTGAGATCGTGAGCTATTGAATCTAAGGCTGAAACCTAAAATCTATTTTTCCAAGTTCATTTTAAGTTTACCATATCAATCTTATAGGTGATCACGCAACAAGAAGCATTAACTTAAGATTCAATAAATAAACTAAAGCATTAAACATAATATAAAGAAAATCAATTATTAAGCTTAAGAATATTGTGCTTCATCACTTCCTTAGATTAAAAATAAAATGATGGGGTAGGGGATCCACCTTTATTATTTCTAATTTAGAAAAAATGAAATCAGAACAGACCATATTTCTTACAGATGATGGAATGGCTACCTGGTTTGTGTTGTCTACTCAAGGGAAGAGCGGCACCTTTCTTCGAATGCCCTTTCTGCGTGTCCTCTTTTGCCCTACTCGAATGGGGATCACTAGTTCCGTTCGAGGAAAGCTGGTCATTCGGCAGCTCACTGGTGAATAATCGGTCACAAGTGTGAAGTTAGCCTCATACTGTGCCAAAGCAAACCGAAACTTTCAGAGGATCATACATTCTCCAAGATTGCAGAACAGGAAAGCAAAGGCTATGGCACAGATCGCCTCAGGAGTCAGGTTCCCAGAAGGGGTCTACCTGCCCTGCCTTTCTTCTTCTTTCTACCTACTACTACCCGCGGGATTCAATAACTTCTTCTATTTTGTACTCATTTCTATTGAAGGAGAAGACCCAAGTTTTCTTTTACCTTGGGAGTACTGCTTTAGCAAAGCTAACGGTAAAACGGGTTTGGGACCATCCTTCCGGCTGGAGCAAACCTTGTGTTTACAGTGGGTAGGAGCCCTTAATAGAGTTACGATGAAATAGCCTGTTTTGGGGCATAAACCTTATGAAAGGGAATAAAGAATTAACTCTTTTTGTTTTCGTCATTTTATTTTTTTTTTAGTATTTTCTCAATCTTGATATTCAATCTCATATTGACAATAGTGTATTGAACAAATATAATTCGATCATGTAAAAATGAACCAATTTATCTCCGTCCTAGAGGGTTTTTTTCTTTTTATGTTCAGAATCAATTAGAAATTTTTTGATTCGAGTTCTTGCTAGTTTAATATTTTGATTCCATTGTGAAATTGAATTTCGTTTATTTATTTTTATTCCGATTCTGAGAACAGCCGCCTTCTCTGCCTCTATCTATTGCCCCTCATTTGCACGAGATGACGGGATTATTTGCTAACGTCCTGAGGTCTAAGTCCAGGAGTTTCTGAGAATCGTCTTTGAAAAATAGAATACCGGGGCTGTCTTATGGCAGAGTCCGTATCATGGTGAAGATAAGGTAACGCTGTGATTCTTGCTCAAAAAACAGACCGAACGCGCGATACAAAAGACGACTTTCGAGAGTCACTTAGCCCATTGACCTCTTCTCTAAAAAAAGACGCTGTAGGGGCAAGTCGATCAAAGTCAGCAAGGATATCAATGAAGCAAACTTAGCTTAGCTTACAAATCTACGTGAGCATAACAATGATGAAGTGAAAGGGCTGACAGCAGGCAATGGAATTGCTCTCGAAGAACTCGACATCGACATGGAAGCGATGGCTGAAGTTTATTCCCATACCCGAGCGTACACACATTAACTAGTAGAACTGAACTAATAATGGGAAGAAAACAAAACCATAGGTCAATCTATGATGAAAAGTAAAAAAAGGTAAAGTAACCTTGTATTGATTTCTCTCGCTCCTTGCTCGCTTTGAGAAGTGGAACTTTTTGATTTGCCTTGAGCCTTGCTTATTCAATTACTAGTTTGCTAACTAGAACAATTCCTGACGTGAGCTACTCAGACGGATTGGAACTGAATTACAGAGTCCGTAAGGAGTTCTTGCTTTCATGCTTAAGTGAGTGAATTTTATCCTTCTCCATTTCGTGATGAGGTTATGCCCTTTGTCCGTTGTGAGGTGAGGGTTGTGACTGAACCAGCTTTATTCGTTGTTGACTGCCTCTCCTTTTAGTCGAGCGGATTTCATCTCTTGACTCTACCCCGGCTTCGGTTGCTCATTTAACTCGATCAACAGCGTTCGACTTTCAGCTTGGCTAGGGCGCTGGAAAAGAAGCGACGTGTCTTTATCTGAACCACTACGTACTCCAACAAGGAAGCCATCCCGAAAACGTATGTATATCTTTGGCGTTGTGAAGCTAACCCGATTATCAACAGAAGAAACAACATCAACTGAAGCCGATGCGCGCCTGCTTTTGAGAGCATTTCTGCTGGTTCCCTGAGGAGGCCTCATTTTTCTTCGTTAGCATTTTCAAAAGAATGTTGGGCTCAAGGAGAAGGTAAGTACTTTTATCTCGTTTCTTCTGGAGTGATATAGATCAGTGCCTGGACTGGGGGGCGTCGGCCCACGGGAAAACGTTTGCAGATGTGATTATGAATCGAACCAGATCGAAACATTCAGCTGTCGACGGACAAACTTTGCGGAAATGTCGACCGCAAAAAAAGGACAAAGCGTGGTTCTAGGCTGATAGGCACAAAAATGGGGGGTGTTGCCTTCCCCAGATTTTTCTATCATAAGTAGCCTTTTCAAATGGGCGGGGGGCTCACACAAGTAAGTGAAGGGCACCCGTAGGTCCTGTCCTTTCTGAAGTGTGGCCCACACACGGCGGCCAGGGGAAGGGGGAGAGCGGATAAGGTTTGCAGAAGAATCGCGAAGACTACATGTGTTACCCGGTGCCTTTGAGTTTATGGTCATGCCGTTTGGGCTGACTAATGCGCCAGCCACGTTTTATCTTTCTTATTATAATATATAAATTTGCGTATCATTACCAACCGACCATATAGGCGGTATCCTGATTAAGTCAAGTTATAATTAATTCCAATCGACCATAAAGGCGATCTCCAATTTAGTCAAGTTAAAATCAATTTAATTAAGTCCAACCGACCATAAAGGCGGTATCTAATTAAGTCAGGTTTTAAGATAATTTTTATATTATAATTTAAGGGAGATTAATCTAAATTATCATAATAAAAGCTTCACTCTTCCCCCAAGCAGAAAATTAACTACTAAACATAAAAGAAATAAAAAGTAAATAAAATACTAGTATTAGAAATAAAGATATATAATTTAAATTATAAAAACTTAAACAAACAAGATACAGTCCTTAGATCGTTATTAGAACCTTAAGGAAAGTATGAAAATTTTAAATGAATTCAGCCTCAATTTATAGGTAAAATTTGGTCCCACACATCGCGATGCACCGTTGATTGTGACTCGTGTACGCGGCTTTGACGAGATGATAACACGTGACTGTCGGCAGAATTATTGGCTCGGTGTCGTGACGCGTGAGGGCTTGCGCGTCACGACGCTCACGTCATGCTGACGTAAACAATGAGCGTGTCGGAAGAATGAATTATTATGTTGATGTCATGATGAATTATTGTGCAGACGCATGTGTGATGAGTGGTATTTATATCACTATTTCTCACTCATTTGACCTAATGTTTTATATTGTTTCTCGAGATTTATTAACGTTTTGATGTGTTTTGTTGTTATTTTACAGATAAATAAAGTTTGGATAGCACTGGAGGCAATTTGGGGCAAAACCAGACAAAAATACGTCAGCAGGGATATTTTGGTCTTTTGCGCGTCGCGACGCCAGGACACTCAGTGTCGCGACGCCTAACGTGCGCCGAGTGCTGCTATAATGCGCCGGGTCAACGGGTCAGAATCTGAAAAGTTGACTTTGCAAACGTGCGCCGTGACACGTGTCACCATCACAGAAGATTTGCTAACTTGCGCCTGCCACGTGTCATCATCCTACGATGCCGACAATCATCATCTATGCTATCTTGCGCCATGCCACGTGTCGACATCTCAACGGACTTGCTAATGTGCTCCGGTGCCACGTGTCATGATCTAACGCTGCCGACAATCGCCCTCAGCGTGACGTAAGCAATGACGTCATGAACAGTGCCACGTCATCGGATAAGAATCTGAGCCGACGAATCAGCACGTGACACGTGTCACTGTAGTTGGCGTCGCGACGTGGAACCCTTTAGCGTCGTGACGCTGGACCCCTATCCGCGCCTATAAATTGAGCTCGAGATTTCAGAATTTGTTGTACCTTCCTCTCTCTTCAATTCTTTCTAAAGAGAGAGTTTCTCTCTCTAGAGTCTTTAGTTTTTTAGTTTTTCTTTATTCTTAATTTTTAGTTTTGTAAATAATTTTAATTACGTTTTGTAATAATAGTAATTTAATTTTTACTTTTTACTTTTACAGTTTTTACTATTCACCATGATGAGGTAACTTCCTTATGCTATGGTGAAAGATAATTCTTTTACTATTACTATTTAGATTAATCTCCCTTAAAAATAATATATTTACTATTTAAAATTTGACTTAATCATGATACCGCCAGATTGGTCGGTTGGTAATAAAATTTCTTTTCCGCCTTTATGGCTGGTTATTTTGGTTCCGCCTTTATGGCTGGTTAGTTAGGTTCCGCCTATATGGCTGGTTGGTAATAATCACAAGTTTATATATTATTTTACAGGGAGATATCTAAATAAGTAGTAGTATAAATAATTCCTTTTACCTTATCATTTTATTTTATTTTACTTTTCAGCTTTCACTTTATGTCTTTTACTTTTAAGCTTTTACTAGCCCTCGTTATGTGTTAGTTATCTGGGGTTGTGATAACTTTTAATATCACCAGTTTATAAGGGGTTAAATTATAGTTTGGGTATTATAAAGATTTATTTATTAAGTCTTAAGCTTAATGCTTCTTGTTGTCTGATCACCAATAAGATTGATGTGGTAAATCTAAAATGAACTAGACATAGGGATTTTAGGTGTCAGCCTTAGACTCAATAGCCCACGATCTTCCTTGAGGATAGATAACCCTTTAATAGATTTCCTTACAGGATAGGAATATACCTGTCGGGCGGGAGTAGCCATAATTGGAACTTAATCTTAATGAATCCAGATAATTTGGTTGACATAGACATATGATTCAATTAGGTTAAACTGGGTATTTGTGTCTGACCATCGACAGAGGCTTACACATAATTTAGTGTTCCAGGTTAATAAATCAATATATTACCCAACTTTAAGATAACCACTTCATCTTTAAAATGATATTAAAAGAAATCACAACCTTAGATCTTTGTGTCTTTTATTTTCCTTAGTATTTTCTTTTATCTTTTTATTTATTTATTTAGCAAATCTACAATCAACCAAATCAATCAAGCAATCAATTCCATTCTCCCTTTAATTAGATATTTGTAAATAAATAGATTCAACAATTAATAACAACAGTATGAATTAAGTCCTCGTGGGATCGATATTTTTATACTACTTGAATGATACGTGCGCTTGCGTTATACGTGTGTGTTTACGCAGGTCAATATGATTACGTGGTGATGATGTTGGGTTTTCTAGGTCAAACCAAGATCATATTAAGCTATGAAATGTGTGAATACAACAAAGTAAAGTTGTGGAAATACTCACTTTGATCGGTTTTGTGATGCGAAGAACACAAAAAAAAAATCCTCCACCAACTTTCGACCAAGGTCCATTTGTGTGTTCCTTGCTCCTCTTTACATTGATCTTCAAGCTCCAAGCTTGGGGTGTAGATTCCATGCTCATGAATGGGTTTCCCTATCACCTTTGTGAGACTCCTTTAGTGTGCTAGCACCTTGGAAATTTTGCCACAAAATTTCCCTTTACTTTTTGTTGTTCTCGGCCAAGCCAAGAAATTGAGAGGAAAATGGCACCAAGGCCGTGAGTTAGGGGAGAAGGAGAGAAGAAGATGAGTTGGTTTTGTGTATTTCGATTTCAAAAATTTAATACCAAAAATTCCAAATTCAAAAAGGTATAATGCATTAAAGCCTTCCAACAACTCACATCACTCACAAGTGACAACCATCACATCACTCAAGGTGGATGTGACTTCCATCACTTGAATGACTAATGATGTGACGCGTGATGTGAATTATGGGCCCCACTTGATTCGAAATGCGATTGGGCCCGCAAACACTACCGGGCTCGAGTTCGTTAATTCTAAATTAACGAATTTTCCGTTGCGACGTAATTAAATCAAATTTAATTAAATAATTATGCCTAGAAAAATTATTATTCACATCGCTGGCGAATTAATTCTAAATTAACATTTTGCCCGAATTAAAATTTAATTTTAATTCCGCGTCGAAATCCAATTTTGTTTAATATATCGAATATATTATTTTATCGATTAATTCCAAATTAATCGTTCTCTCTCTTTAAATAATATTTTATCCCAGATAAAATATCTCTGTAATTAATCCTAGATTAATTTTCTCTCTCTTATAATTAATCCCAGATTAATAATGTCCGAGTCATACGTCATCGATGAATCTTCAGGAAGCGGCCCATGAGATCCCTGGATATGTTGGCAGTAAATCCGGTCGTCTGACTATCCGAACACGTACGTACCTAGTACTACGTTTTTACCGATTTACAAGACATGATTGGCTTCTAGCAAATCATTGTGCCTACCCAATTCTCTAGAAATATTCTTAAAGGAATATGTAATCTGTATCAGGTGTAGTATACGTAGTATTGCGTACTGCGATCCAGTATCGGATGTCACGTGCTAGGCCTGGGGCTGGAATTATGTCTGCCCCGTACGAAGCACATATCGGATCTCTGGTAACTAGTCTCTATAATCGGATAATTATGACCTAGTCATATTATCCTGATAGCTGCAGCATATAAGAGCACCAGTTTCGTATCCTACGTGACCATCATCTCCATATGACTGAAGTGATACTTCCATCTTGACATCACACCCAATACACTACGATTCTCAATATACCCAAAAGAGACGTACACAGAACTTGTTAAAGCCTTGGATGACCAAAACCAAAGTATATTGATTATCGCAAGTATTAGCGATGCAAGTCTCAGGTTAAGACCAAATACACCTACCCTGATTCGGACTTCTATAGATACATAGTCATACTACCAATGGGATTCTGAGGGGTCTATCCAGAGCGAAGCTGTTTCCGTACCATCTGTAAACACAACCTCCTATTACACTTGCATAAGTATCAAATACTTAAATATATGAGAACTATGACGTTATGCTCCCACAACGCGCACAAATACAATACTAGTCTATTCTACATTATCGATGTCTAATCTCGATAATACTACGACTATGGATATTTTAATGATTAAACCTTAGTGGATTAATATTGTCTCATATCTTATTAATCTGAAACTAATCATATGGACTTTTACCATTTATGTATCTTGGTAATCCAATTACAAATGATAAAAGAGCAATTTCTTTTGTCACATAGTTAATTTGTACAACAACACCATGTTCTGTACAAATAGTGATATTATGGGTCATAATTGTCCAACAGATGACGTATATCGACAGAATAATAATTGAGGCTAACGTCATTATGACGAGTGTCGGCATGCAAATTATGTCATCACGTCGTGACACAGAGGTTGTGCGATGCATAAATTCCAAATTTTCCCTTTTTATCTGTTTTTCCCTGTTTTGACCCTAATTTGATTCCAATGAGTCCTAAAACCTTATTTATCTATAAAATACACAAAACGCATCAAAATATTCACAAAAATCAAGAAAGTATACAAAATATTAAGTAAAAATGGTGGTAAATATTGATATATTTTCCGTTTATCACTTCCCTAGATTTAAAATAAAAATGATGGGGTTAGAGGATTCACCTTTAATATTTCAAATGTAGAAATCTCACTTTATTATAATATAAAAAATTTCAGTGTTATCTAATAAAGTGAAACCAGCCATAAAGGCAGTGTTATTTTTTATCCATAAACCAGCCATATAGGCGGTAATCATTTGTCACCTAAAGACTGACCATATAGGTGGTGTCACATTATGTCAAATAAATAAAACCAGCCATGTATGCGGTACAAAATTAAGTCATATTATTAGATTACAATTTCCATATTATAAATTAAGTGAGATTAATCTACCTTATCATATTAAAAGTTTCACCCTTTCCTCAGCGAAAATTAATTATTATACATAAAAGAAAGTAAAAACACATAAACTATTATTACTACTAAAAATAAAAATACATAATTAAAATACATGAAATAAACACACAAGATACAATTCTCAAGTTCCTTATTAGAAGTATGAAATTTAAAAATGAAATGACTTGGTATTTATATGCAAAATTTTGCCTCCACCAATTTCTCCACAAATTATAAATTGTCATTTTTCATTTTTTTTAATTTTTAATAATGACTTTAGTAATTATTCATAACACAATTTCGGTTATGAAAACTTCAGAATTAGAAAATCTTATGAATTTCAAAGTTGTAGATCTTTGAGTCTTTTTTAATCTGTATCTTGAATCACCTCAATATCGGAATGAAATGTTATGGCCAAAATACGAAAATTGCGCAAAGTTGAAATTTCTGAAATTGTACTTCGTTAGAACGCCATTTCAAGTTTCTAACCTCCAAAATCCAAATATCAAGTCTGGTTTTTTTCCCTTATTTGTTCCATATTTAATCCTGATTGATTCCATTATGTCCCGATTTTATTTTTTGTAAAATAAACAAAAACACATCAAAATATTCATAAAACTCGGGAAACTATACAAAATATTAGGTCAAAGGGACGGTAAATATTGATATATTTTCCGCTCATCACACCCCCAAACCTAACATTTTGCTAGTCCTCGAGTAAAAAAAAAACAAAACAAAATGCAATAAATAATTTTAAAAATAAAATTAAACTAATCCATTTTCATAGGGATCACGGTTGCATTTAGCGTATGCAATAAGTCTTTAAACCCTTAGGTGTCCCTAGTGGAAGAGTTATAGTCTCGTGAGGGCTTACAACGACGATACCCACAAACGTCAATCAAATGTACAATCAAACACACAAAACAAGTTAGTGACTAAACAAGTGAACTTCTTATCCAAGTTAATAATTGTTTTCTTTCTTTCTAAATTACAAAATAAGTAAATTCTCCTACTATTTTTACCATTCTCCATATACACAATCAACAAGGTATTAATCAAATAATTGTGCCTACAATATTCATAAGTGTAGTTGAAAATAGAGAAATATTTTTGTCCTAAAGTTATATCAGAATTCACAGCTTTTTAGCAATGGGTTTTTTAAATATAATATATTTAATCCATGTAACGAGCTTTGGGCCAATGACTCCCAAACCAGTTCGCTTTAGGACACAATGTGTTAAGACACCCCTAAGGACTTAATTATTCGGATTTCAGATGTTAAAGGTTCTACCGTTTGACACGAACAATCACTGCTTACTGAGGTAAGACGTCCAGTTACTAAGTAGAAACTTTATTATTATTAACTCAGGCTTTTACCGTTTGACGTGAACAATCTCTGCTTACTGAGGCAAGACGCTCGGTTACTAAGTAAAAGCATGGTTAATTATTTATATATACAATTTTTTTTTACTCCATTACTTTCAGATGCTTCCTCCAAAAAACTATAGCACTGAATATTACAAACTTTTCACTTACGACTCATGTCCGTATATTACTATGCATGTTGATAATACCTGTCAAATGAGCATATGAAGATCCAATTTAGTTAGTATTATGGAGAATTCACGAATTTAAATAATTCAAAAGGAAATAAACAAATTTAACTTGTTACGAATTAGGTTGGAAATACGTCTCAGGAGTGGAAATTCCTTACACAACTATCTCAAACACCATTTCACCTAGTTAGTCAAGTTTAAAACATAAAAACACAAATTATTTATTTATTTTAAAAAAAAAAATTTGAATTTTTGACTAAAAACCAAGCAAAAATAACATAAGAAGATACTAGTTAACTATTCCCCTCCCTCAAACCTAATTGAGATATTGTCCCCAATGTTTAGAAAGAAAAAGAAGATTTTAGAAAATAGTACGTAGTTACCATCTAAAAAGAAAAGTAAAGGTTAAGATCCAGATTTATCCGACGTTTCTTACCACGACCATTATCGGACCAGTTTATCTTGTAAAAGATAGGGTTAATTTGTGGTTCAAAGGCTAAGAGTTGGTCAATTAAATCATTGGTTGTTTTGGTAGTGAAGATGATATATTTTACGGTTTTTGAAAGGAACCCATTTCTCCTGGCATCTTCAAGAAACACACAAAGTAAGTCAAAAAATCCATCAACGATAAACAGTCCAATTGGTTTCTGGTGTATGTTCAAGTTCACCAAAGATAGCACTGTAAAAATTTCCTTCATCGTGCCCAAGCCACATGGCAAAGTAATCAAAACATCAACACGGTTAATCATTTCAACAAGTCGTTCGGACATACCTGGCATGATGCATTCATCTCTGTTTGATTGTCCTATAAGATTCGCTTCCGCCAAAGGTTTTGGGATGATTCCCAAAACTTGACTACCTCCTTCCTGTACAGCCCTTGAAACGTACCCCATTAGTCCAAGATTTCCACCACCATATACTAAGTGCATATTCCTCTCAGCTATGACTCTACCCAATTCTTGTGCTGCCTCAGCGAATTCTAGTTTAGAACCATAACTAATACCGCAAAACACACAGATGTTAACAACTCGTCTTCTTGAAGTTGCTTCCATATTTTTTTTATATTTCTTTCTCAAATCTGGATGTCTACAAGAGTGCAATGACGAGCTGAATTTATAGATCCTGAAAAAAAAAGGTGAGTAATAATAGCACTAGTACCTACCAAATGACAATTATTAGCTAAACGGTAAATAAATCGTGAAAGTCAAAAAGTCTGGATCCTGTCGGCGAAAATAAAGTAAATCATAAAAGCAAATCAAAGTAATTATTTAAGGCAACGAAATTGTATACACAATACGCAACTCGTTTGGTATAATTAACCATTATGATGCGTCTCAAGAATCCATTCCTTACTCAACCATCACTAATGAATTAAATCTTATCTTTGTGATTGTCAAACATCATTCCTCCTATCTTGCTCTGCCTTAAATGCTCCGTTTATGCTTTTCCCTACAGAAATAACACACAAAATTAAAAACTCTATAACATGTGTACACAAAATATGAAAACAGAAATTACAGTAATAATAAAAATTACATGGGTTGCCTCCCTGCTAGCGCTGAATTTTACGTCTTCAGCCAAAGGTGTCTGAAATCTATCCATCAATGAGGCTTCAGCGTGGTTTTGGACGTCCGATTAAAGACAATCCCATGAGCGTTGCTTTTGAAGGGTCTCTTCCAACGATGAGGTGACCAAAAGAATTTTGTCTCATTCAGTGCTCGTGCCACCTTTTTGAATTTTGTCGCTCCAGCGGTTCCTGAAAGGAAAGAAAGAAAATCAGGAGGTCTCGTATGGTGCTTGACTTTGAATGGGAGTGCCATTCTGTCAAGCTTCTGGGTGGTGTCTTCGATGTGTACTCCTCAATACAGTGATGTTTTTCCTGAAGTCATGAGATTTTCAATGTGGTCTGATATTTGTTCTTCCATTTATTTTTCTTCTTGCTCCACATTTTCTTCACATATATACTTCAGAATTTCATTGTTCAGCTCTTCATCTGTCATCTGTGAAATGCATGCTCCATTAGTGTCAACATGAGGATGTAAATATATGTCTGATTGTAGGCTTTTATCCTCTGTGGTTGGTATGAACGGTTCGGGTAGCTCTTCTGTTTGTTTCTCCTCAAAATTACAATTAGCAACCAAATAATTATCTAGATCAAATTGAAACTCTGCTTGTTCAGACTCCTCTGACTCTTGATACTGCTCAGCCTCTTCCCTTGTTAAGGTGTCTTCGTGAAATCTTTGGTACTAGAAGGCTTCGTCAGTTTCATCTGAAAATGTTTCGTGAGGTGTGTAGCTCTGCATTTCTTGGATTTATTTCACTTGATCTGTCAGTCTCTGTAAAGTTGCCTCTTGACTTCGAAGCAAGTCATCCAACCATTCATTTCTTTTCTTGAGCATGTCCACAATCTGTCATATCATTTGTTTTTCCTCTGATGAATATGATTTTTGAGGAAGATCATACGTTGATGGTGGATAAGATGGAGAATATGGTTCAGTGAAATATGTTGGTTCATCATACCATGAAGGATTCTGATAGTTCTGACACCCTGAATTGTAGTTGCACGTGCAATGATCGCTAGGGTGGTTACTGTCAAATATCTCACATCTGATCATTTTTTCTGAAATGGTTGAGCAAATGTTGTGTTGAATGACTCTGACACCCATGGATAGTTGTTGGGCTGGACAACAGGCCTCAGAAAATCAGACTGCTGCTCCCTGATTTGGGGTGTATCTTCAACTTTAAAGTTTGTAATGCTTCCATCGCCTAATAGTGAACCATTTTTCAACCATCTGAAAAATAAAAGAAAGAAATAAAAATTAAAAATAAAAGTAAAGAAAATTAGATACATGTAAAATAGATAGCTTCAAAATTAATAACGCAAGAAAAATTAGTCCCGGCAACGGCGCCAAAAACTTGATCGGTGGTAAACACACACGTAACGCAAGTGCACGTATCGCTCAAGTAGTATAAAAATATCGATCCCACGAGGAATTAATTTCTATTGTTGTTATTAATTATTGATTCTATTTATTTACAGGTATCTAATGAGGGTGAGAAAAGAATGATTGCTGATTGGTTGGTTGAATGTAGATTTGATAAATAAATAAAAATAAAAAATAAAACAAAGGAAATTAATAATAAAGAAAATAAACATCTAGGGTTGTGATTCCACACAATATTATTCTAATGATGAATTGATTCTCTTATATATGTGTAATAAACAGTTTATTAACTTGGAACACGAAGATATGCAAAAGCCTCTGTCGATGGTCAGATGCAAACACCCAAAGTAACCCAATTAACTATATTCATATATTAACCAAGTTACCCGAATTCATTAAGTTCAAGTTCCAATTATGGCTACCCACGCCCGACAGGTATATGTCAATCCTGGAAGGAAATCTACCCTAAGGGAAATCTACCCTAAGGTGAGATCGTAAGCTATTGAATCTAAGGCTGAAACCTAAAATCCCTTAAGTTCATTTTAAGTTTACCACATCAATCTTATTGGTGATCAGGCAACAAGAAGCATTAAGGTTAAAATTCAATAAACAAGCCAAAACATCACACATTATATAAAGAAAATCAATTATTAAACTTGTGAATATTATACTTCATCACTTCCCTAGATTAAAAATAAAAATTCTAGGGTTAGAGGATCCACCTTTAATATTTCAATTGTAGAAATCTCACTTTATTATAATATAGAAATTGTCAGTGTTATCCAATTAAGTCAAACCAGCCATGTAGGCGGTAATCATCTGTCACCTAAAGACCGACCATATAGGCGGTGTCACATTATATCAAATAAATAAAACCAGCAATGTAGGCGGTACAACATTAATTCATATTATTAGATTACAATTTCCATATTATAAATTAAGTGAGATTAATCTACCTTATCATATTAAAGGTTTCACCATTTCCCCAGCAGAAATTAATTACTAAACATAAAAGAAAGTAATAACATACAAACTATTAATACTAGTAAAAATAAAAATACATAATTAAAATAATTAAAATAAAGAAAATAAACACACAATATACAATCATTAAGTTCCTTATTAGAAACCTCAAGGAAAGTATGAAATTTACAAATGAAATGGCTTGGTATTTATAGGCAAAATTTTGCCTCCACCAATTTCTCCTCCAATTTCTCCACAAATTTCTCCACCAAACATGGCACCAAATCCTCCACCAAACATGCAAGCATGTTTGGTGGAATTTTGACAATTATAAATTGTCATTTTCTTTTTATTTTATTTTATTTTTGATAATGACTTTAGTAATTATTCATAACATAATTTCCGATTTTTCATCCATTTCGGTCATGAAAATTTCAGAATTCGAAAATCTTATGAACTTCAAAGTTGTAGATTTTTGAGTTAATCTGGAACTTGAATCACCTCAATCCAATATCGGAATAAAATGCTATGGCTATAATACAAAAATTGCGCAAAGCTGAAATTTCTGAAATTGTACTTCGTTAGAACGTCATTTCAAGTTTTTAACCTCCAAAATCTAAATGTCAAGTCCAGTTTTTTGCCCTTATTTGTTCCACATTTAATCCTGATTGATTCCATTAAGTCCCAATTTTATTTTTCAGTAAAATAAACAAATACACATTAAAACATTCATAAAACTCGGGAAACTATACAAAATATTATGTCAAATGGGCGGTAAATATTGATATATTTTCCTCTCATCAACATATATATATATATATATATATATATATATATATATATATATATATATTTCTTTGAATCAAAGCACGAATTAAAATAGAATCCCAAAATGAAATGACTCGTGAACAATTCCAGGTCACTCAAAGGTGGTCAAGTGATTCTAGAAAAGTAGTCATAGTTCCAAGCTATTATCTAGAGTTCCAAACTATAATTTTATTTTTATGTCTAACATAAACATTTTGACCCAATCACAAGCATATTGTGTTTATGCTTCCAAAGCATCCATACACAATTCATTAGTCTAATTTCAACATCAAGCTACGTTATTATGTATATAATACATAATACATCACTATATGTTTCACTAATGATAACTCACTAATGAAAACATAGCTTTAGAGAATATCAAACTCACCTAGTAAGCTTTATTCCAAGATCCAATATTCTTCTCCTTGTTGAAATGTTGTAGAGAACTTCTAAAGTTAGCAAGCTTAACTCCAAAATCCAATCTTGATTTCAATTCTAGCAAGCTTCATTCCAAGATCCAATCTTGATTTCTCCTTATTGAAATGTTGTAGAGAACTTCCAAAACTTCTCTAAAAACATCTTTTACTTAGATTAATATCTCTAATTCTTGCTTGTTTTAGCATTCACAAGCTTAATTTTCTTAAGCTTTTTGCTTAATTAAAAACTTGCTCAAATTTGCTTTTTATAGCAAAACTTATGCAATTTTTAATTAATAAAAATCCTAATCAACTTTTAGGTGGGTTTAATTCAATTTGTCCAAATATGTATAATTAGGTTAACTAATCACTTTTCTTTACCACTTTGATTTATCCAATTAAATCAAGATAAAATTTAATTAATGAATTAGTTAAATATCTACCATTTTGATTTAATCCAATTAAATCAAGACAAATATACCTATTATTACATATTTATAATTACTAAAATATCCTCCAATAGTAGAGATATTTATGAAATTACAACAAATTCCTTGTGTGATTTTGGATTAATCCAATTTAGTCAAAGTAAATAATTAATTTTATCCAATAATACTAAATTATTTTAGTTGATAATTATAATATCAAATATTATTTATTATCAAAAATTATCGGCTACCAAATTCTCAACGAATACACTTCATATTGTAGGACTCTCTAAGTCCAAACATGTTCCGTCATATAAGCCTAACTTTTATGTACGCAATTCGACCACCTCCGATTTTACGAAAAACACGAACGACCTTTCTGAACTATACAAGTCGAGGTCATCACATATGTTTAACAATCCATTCGTCATAGGCAATTCGAGTTGTGCTGAGGAAACATAGATTACACTGTCAATTTTCTGAGGGCACATCTCATGTCGACATGTCCATGATTCTTTACAACTAATCAGAACATCATTTCTGATATATGTGATTCACCCTAGGTGATCGGCTTTGGCCAAAGTTTTAAGGATCGTGACTTACTCACATGAATACCTAAACCCCTTATAGTACACATACGGGGCGATAGATCTGTTAGGGTTGGTGCTCGGAGTACCAATCTGGATCGTATTTATGGCCGATTCATGAATACGAACAATTCATTTTTCCATATATTACTTATTTATGGTAATACTTCTTGCTTTTATATATATATTCGATCTAATTACGATTAGATTGAAACTAAATATGATTTAGTGATATGTATATATTAGACAAAAACTCGATAATATAATGTAGTGCATAGTTACAAAGCAGTTTGTAATTGACATTGGGAAGTGACGCTACTAGAAGTATATTATCAAATAAAGTTCCTGGTCAAGATCTACTAACACGGGTCGGATAGTAAAATCCGCTGAGACCAGTACACGTCATATATCGAGACTTGGTCCGATGGTTTATCCCAATGAACCATGAGTCTAGAGAGACTCGTATAGACGTGTAGGTGTTTATATTGGATAAACACTAAATGACTCACTGAAGATTTCCTAATAAATAGTACACCAACGTCAATAAGAATCTTCTCGGTTCAAGTGAGCATAGTGGTCTTTCGACTTGAGATACCACTGTGGATGTATGAGGTATCCTCCACACTTTGATGGCAGTCACGTCACCGATCTATTTAAATCAGACCTCCGCCTATTCGTTGGGTGTGGACTGATCCTCATGATATCTTGTGTGTATCAAGATAGGATCCGTCAGTTCTGTGTACAGAGCATATGTATTCAATGTACAATTAGCAATCTGTTAAATCCATGGGCCTATGGTACACTGTAGAAGTTAGTTCTGAGTGTTATTAAGAGATTGCTAATAGAATCGTCAATGAGATTATACCTATATAGATTTGACGTTTTTATCTATATCTCTGGGATAATCCGAATACCTGGGACAGATGGATTATATGTATGCAATGACCTCGACCTGTATGATTCATCGAGTTTATCCGTGGTCGTCATAATTTACGGGTGGATAAATTATGGACATGAAATTAGATTTCGTGACAGATATGCTTGAATCTAGAGAGTCTCACTATTGAAACATACTCGTAGAGCACTTGGGCAACATTCATAAATAATACTGATTATTTATAATTTGTTTAACGGTTAAACGATAATACATGCGTTTGGGATCTTTCGGCCATTTATTAAATGTCAAATTGTGATATTTGATATTTATAATTAATATATGTATTTTTATTATTTAATATAAATATAATACATATATTTAATATATTTGTATTTAATTATTTGATTATTCAAATGTTGAATAATTAAATGAATTAAATAATTAATATATTTTACTTTTATAAAGTAAGCTAAATGGCCAATTTTGATTGGTTTTAAATGGCTTGATTTAATAGGTTAATTTGTGATAAACATTAAATTGTTTAATTATTTTACACCACAAAGTTTTATTAAATCATTTCTTTTTATTGAAACAAACTTGGAAAATATATGGTTATTATTTTTCCTATAATTTCGGTCATTTGAGGAAATTATATAAGCCATTTTTTTTCTTTTGTGTTTCATAATCTAAGAACGCTAAATCAAAATAAAAAGGGAGCTTGAGAGAAAAAGGAAGAAAGAAAGCAAAAGGCTTGGAAATCTTGGATTTTTGTAAGTTTTTTCTTATTTTCTTCTTTATGAAAAATGTTTTTAAGACTCTAAGCTTCAATATGTGTAGCTTATATTTTTCTCTACTCTCTTGTGGATGTATTTTGATGATTAGGAACTTTATAGAAAGATGGAAGCATGTATATGTATTAAGATTGCATGAAATTAGTTTCTTAAGCATTCTTTTTAACCATTTGATGGTGTGTTGCCATTCTAGAGTTACTTAGTCACTCATAAATGACCTATAATTATTCTTGATTTGTTTCATGGTGGTGAGACTTGTTTGGTGATGAAAGAATTGAATTAAAGTGTTGAATTTAATTAATTTGGTGTTAATTTATCAATTTATGGAAATTATAAAATTAGGGTTCATAACCCACTCCAAATTTAGGACTTTTCATATATGTGTTAATTAATGATGTATCTATTATGCATATTAATTTTGGTGTTGATTGGACTTGATCTTGAATGGTTTTGAACCGATTTGGACTAAAGTGTAATTTTTGGAAAGTTGAGGGACCTATTCGGCAATTTTGGAAAAATTATTTTCTTGAATTTCAATTTGTATTTTGACATATTTGACATGTATAAATCATTTTGGTAGTGATTGGGAATCACCTAATTATGTATTTGACAAATTAGGACTAAAATGATCAAAATACAAAGTTTATGGGCATTTCCGTAATTAATGAAAAATCTGGAAATTTTTCAGATTTCTATTTTTAATGTATATTTGATGTACAAATCATTTTTTTTTGTGATTGGAAATCACCTAAGCTTGTCTTGTACAACTTAGGACTAAAATGATTAAAATGGAAAATTTTAGAAAATTTTGGGATCTTATGGTAATTTACTGAAATTATGATTTCTGGGTTAAAAGTTTCTATTTTTGAGTATTGAGTGATTAAAATAAATAAGTTTATTTTAATTACTCAAGAAAATTAAGGAAATGGGAAAATTTGATTTTCCCGCTTTCCGCTGCGTAACCCGGGTATTTTGCCCAAAACCCCAACAAGATCCTATATTGATACGCACTTGATTAACGAATGCATCGGTCCACACCCAACAAACATCTAGCGGTCAGACCATGAAAGGTCTCTGACATATATGGCATCAAAGTGTGGAGGATCACACACAAAATCAATGTTATTCTATAGTCAAATGATCACATATACTACTCTACTCGAGGAGATTCCTATTGACAGTGGTGTGTTCTTCCCACTATTAGGAATCCCTATGAGTCATTCAGTATTCGCTCAAATGAATACTCACATGTCTATATGAGTTTCTCTTGCTCATGGTACATCGGGTTAAACCATTGGAACTCCAGTTGCAATACACGACATGTGCTAGTCTTATAGGTTATAGGAATTCGACCATATTCCAAAACCAACGACTAGGAATATTTACTTTAAGAATATTTTATTGTAGCAGTACTATTCAAATATCGGACCACCCAGTGTCCAGTATTACTACATTATTATTTTAAGGTCGATGTCATTCTTAGCATATTTATATATCAATCTAATATGCATAATGATATTACCATTAACAAGGTTGAAATGGAAATATAGTTATTTTATTAATAAATAATAAAATATAATGTATAATATATTATTCAGATTGTCGCTCCGATCACCAACTTCAACTATCTTATCATGTCATATGGCTTATTTTAGAGGAGATAGATATCAGCTGCAATCGTAGAGTCATGCATATCATGGGTCCACACATTTGTATCATGTTGTAGGTAATGAGGTCGAATATTAATATCAGTAGTTATGACTTGGTGTATGTAAATAGGACATATTTATAAATATTTATATATATTCTATATGAATGGGTAAATGATTTATATTAATAATACATGACTTTAGGATTATTTGGTTGGAATATGGTAATATATCATATGGTATACAAGTTCATTCATGAGTGTCACATTTCAGCACATGTCCTGCATTTGTATGTTAGAGGCTTATGAGATGGTTATGCCATCTCATATTGGTCATGTCCTGGATATACTAAGATGTGACAGAAAGTTGATGAATGATAGTTCAATTGCATAAATAGAAAAATATTAATTCAATATCATTGAATATGAAATTGTCATCTAATGCTATCAACATATGAATGAATAATATAAATATATATATTGATTTACTTTAGTATGTTAAATTTCAAGTTTAAAAATACATTATGTTTACAAAATTATTTATTTTATTACATATTATTTTTTCAAAGTAACCCTCTCTCAACTAGAGTTCATGCTACATCCTTACTCACGTGGAATGAAATTCTAAAAGTAAGTGACATACATATCTTGAACTTGAATGTAATAATTTTGTTTAATCATAATTAGCAACAAACATTTGGTTTTATTAGCCAATGTTATTTTAAAATCCTAATTGAATATAATAAGATTTTATGAAAGAATTTTTTTAAAATCCTGATTGAATACTTATAAACTTTTAAAATATAAAATGATATTATATACTTTAGATTGAATACACGCTGATGAACCCTAAATACTTCACTTATTTCTTGAGATCACAAATTCCCAAGTCATATCTATGTAGTTTAAGCACTAATTCATCTGCGCTTAATCATATATTGCTATTTGATCAATTTGCTTGGACCAATTTCTATTATTTTTGTAACACCAATGTTATTTTGACATGTACATCATAGTCATTTTGTTCATACATGAGATAATTTCATGTACATGTTAGGTCTATATGTTAATTGATCTCGAACAAGTCAAGTTCAATCAAGATGTAGAGAAAACTTTCAGAATCACGTTTGTGTTGCGTTCGTTCTGGCGTTCGAATGCAATCAGTGTTCGTATTTGTGACGCATTTGTCAACTCATTCGAACGAAGCCTTCCAGAGGATTTTCGTTCATGGGACGTTTGACGGCCGTTTGAACCTGACTTCCCAGAATTACGCAAGTTTGTGTGGCATGCGAGTGGCGTTAGAATGGTCTTGCGATTTTTAGAAGGAAAACTCTAGAATTTTATGCCCCTTATTCTTTTTTCTCTCATCTCTCTCACATGTCACCCACGTCCAAAAATCTCCATTTTTCTTTAGATCAAGCTTATATTATAGTGATTTTCATGCATCCCCAAGTGACAACGAAGTTAGTAAGTTTCTATATCTTCTAATCTAGTTATTGCTTGCTTTTTAGCATGATTTTATAAGCTTTTCATGTGCAACCATAGAGTCCCAATCATGACCCATGTTCTTTTTCCATGATTTTGGTTAATTAAAGTGTTAATCATGCTTGGATTGGTGAATATTATCATGATTTATGCATGGTTGGAGTTGAAACAAAACATAGGGTTTGGGTTTGTACATTTCCATGTGTGTAGGGTGTAGATAGGCAAGATCCTCATGGTATAGGGATGTATAAGCCAAGATTCATGTTGTTATTGTGTTGTGATCATTGCTTATATGAAATGGTGTAGTTTTCGAGAGTTTTTAGTGCGATTTTGGGGGTTTTGGCCATAAACTTCTCTTGGTGAGGTATTGAGTGTTTTATCGGGTGGGATACCTCGTTATGGTGTCTCGCAACAGCTTAGAATGTGAGAAATATCTTAGGCTTCATGGGTATATATATTGTTCACGTGCATGATTAAAGTCGTAATGTTCAATTATATTAACTATACTTGAATCTATAGATTCCACGCAGAAGGATCCCTTCAGTTCCATTTGAGCACGCGAGCATTAGGACATCGGTTCTGTGAGTGAATGTTATTTACCTTGAGTATTATGGTTGTGATATATGCCTTACTTACAACTTATATGTTATAAATTATTATCCATATTTCATATTACATAAATTATGTTTCATGATCTTCAAGTCAGATTTCATGTTCACGACTCACGTTTTCAGTTTACAACTCAAGTTTACAGGCTTACAGCTCATGTAGTTACAAGTTATGTATATGCGTTTTTAGTTTGTGTTCACACCTTACATGTTTGCAATTTACGTTTTCAACTTGTTTCTTTCCATTAGTACTGGTTAGGGAATCCGTTCGAACGACGTTCATCTCATACCTATTCTAAAATAGGTAAATGATTTCGTACAAGTATTGTATGCATAAGCCAATACACATGTCAGTTTATTATTACATATTTTTAATTCATGATTTCTATGTTTCAGTCCATTTTATGCAAGTTTACGGTTCATGTGTATAGTCTCCAGTTCATGTTTTCAGTCTACAGTTAAGTTACGTTTTGCCCTATCATGTTTACGTATTCACATTTTAAGTTTTCACGTTACAAGTTTACAGTTTATATTTTCAGCTTGCGTGTCATGATTGCAAGTATTCAGTTGAAGTTTTTATGTTTTCCCATGTGTCATGTTTATAAGTTTATAGTCATGTTTCCCATTTATCATATTCATGTTTACAGCCTTCAACTCATGTTTCCCATGTGTTATGTTTACAAGTTTACAGATCATGCTTTTCATGTATCAAGTTTTCAGTTCATGATTTCCATGATTTCCAATTTAAGTTTTCAGTAAAGAGTTTACAACAACAAGAAATGAAATGTTTTCAAACCACCAATAGAGTGTCGTCCCTTCATATATAGCTATCTCGAGTATATTCAGCTCAACAGGCCTAATGGTTTTTCAGTGACCTTATAAGGCACATTCATAACTATGTTAATGTTCCCCTGCTTACGCATGTTAGGTCCTGCTAAGTAGGTTTCACACCATCAGGTTACGATACTAGTGAGATTTTCATGACAAGTTATTTTTCAGCATGTGATTTTAAGCACAATATTTAGATTCATACGTTTATTTTTTCAGCTCATGTTTAAGTCTTCAAACCCTGTTTGTGTTCTCAGTTTATGATTCAGTTTTTAGTTCATGTTTACATGTTATAATCTACAATTTATTACTTCATTATAAGTTTTAAATTTATAGTCATGCTTACATTCAGTTCATGTTTATGTTTTCAGTTCATGTTTATGCTTTCAATATCAGTTCATGTTTACTTTTTCAGCCATGAATCAGTTTCAGCTCATGATATATTTTTCAAGTCATGTTTACAATTTCAGTCCATGTCAACGTTTTTCGTTCATGTCACAGTTTTTGGATCACGACGTGTTTTTCAATTTTTGTGTTTATAGATCTTGATCACGTTATTATGATTCAATTCTCAAGTCATATTATAGTTCTCATCCATGCTATAGATTTCAATTCATGTTGCAGTATTATACATGTATATGTTTTACAGTTCAATGTACTCAATTTACTTATGCTCCACGAATCACGTTTGATAAAAAAAATTCATTTATATATATAATGACATATTATGGCATGTTTTATTTTTAGCGTCCACTTGCTAGGTCGTTCATATGACTTACTCCTCCATTTTCAGTTTTGTGTTGTAGGATTTCAAACATGCAGATGGCAAACTTTGGAGACGATGGACACCAACCGCAGTCATTAGGATCAGTCTTTGGGTCCACAGTGTCAGAGGTCCACACATTTATATGTTTGCCAAGTAAGGCCACGAGGACGAGTTGTGTATGCATGTATATAGCATAGTGTATGAAGTATGTTTTCATGTAATCCATATGCATTGTATAGTAGACATGCATGTATTCAATAATAGATAGTTTAGTTATGAATTAGGACATGTCATGCATGTCCATGTCATGAGGTTTAGGAAGACGGTTCTACTGTCTCATACCGATCACATCCTGGATTTACTGGGATGTGATAGTTTTAACATGTTTTAAACCGACGTTGATTATCAGGCGACTTTGACCGATTAATCGGTCAATTTTTTATTTTTTTAATTTTTTGAAAATCACTCGATTTTAATTTTTAATCTGATTTTTAAAATTTCAATATTTTTCAAGGTTTTGATTGATTAATTTTTGTGGAAAAAGAGAACAAATTGTGAAAATATGTTTTGAATTAAATGAATTTTTATTGGGGTATTAACACAAGTATCCTAATTTTATTATATTTTCTTAAATAAGATAATATTTTCTATTTATATCGAAACGATCTTTATTTATATTGACTTAACTAAAAACACTTATAATATTTAATATTTTTCATCATAAATGAATGACTTATAGTATTTTTTTTGAGGATCTTGAAATATGTGTTTTGAATTTTTTTATTCATAATCATACAAAATGTCAAAATTATATTTTCAAATTAATTTCTTATTAATCCCCGATTTTTTGCTATTAATCACTAATTGCTCAAATCACCGTTGTAGCAATTTGTTATTAATTTCCGATTAAATTACCCAAAATTTCGTATTTCAACAATCGACAGTCCAAGGAAAAAAAATAGTAAATTCTGTGGCCCATTACAACAATAAAAACCTATAATAAAAAAAAAAAAAACAAAAAAACCCTTATTAAATCCCATGCTAATTTATATAATATTAGATTATGAGCCATTTTCTAACCAATCAGCATCTAAAATTATGGCCATTTGTTGTTCTTACATCAATAACTATCACAAACTATAAGTTCACAAAAATAAGTCAAGTATAAGAATACCATATCAGCAAGGCCCGATATGGCCTCTTGACTCTCAGGTTGCCAATTTGACTCCACCCAAAAAATGATAGATATGATCGGTAGAAAATTTTGAGTCCGGTTTTAGGGTAAAATTTTAGTTTTTGGATAGATAAAAAAGTTGAAGTCCGGATCGGGTCTTATTTTTATTAATAAAAAAATATTTTTTAATTATATAAATTAATTTTTAATTCTAAATACGTATATTTATAATTAAATTTTTAAGGTCTAGTAAAAAATAACTAAAAATATTGATATTTTTAATTTTAGTATTAAAAAATATCAAAAATAATAATTATTTTATTTTAAAAAGTAAAAAATTATTTAAAAATTTTGATATGACCCGACCCGATCGGACTTGGACCTGGCATAATCCAGACCCTGGACGGGCTTGGCGAAGCTACATTCTTAGTGATAGAAGTAAAAAGGGGATTGGATAATGATTGAAACAGTGAGGATCAAAATACAAGAATAAATTAAATATTCATGCTAATCAAGTTTTCTCATAAACTAAGAGGTTGTGAAGTAACTAATGAAGTATAAAATAAATGATTTGGACTCTGAATTATTTATTTTTTTAGTATCAAAACCGTCCTGTATAAATTTGAAAGCTTTTAAACAAACTACTCTTAGAGTAATTTGTTGTTTTGTTTTTGCTGTTTTTCAATTTTTCATTAATTTTGAATGAGACATTCACAATGGTTGGTTGAGGTGGATCAATAAATGTCAAGATTGAAACAGATCAAAGATCCTACTGTGAAGGTTGGTTTTGTTTTTGTTTTTGCTTTTTTGTTTTTGGCCCTGTGAGAATGGCCATGTTTAGGTTTATGTCTAACTTACAACTGGTTGGATAGTGTTATTTTTTTTGGGATTTGTATGCCCGACAAGCAAATATGTTCGAAACATGATTGATTAATAAATTTGTGATTCTATTTTATTCCATGTATGCATTATGATTTACTTTATAAAATTCATGAAAATTCCATGATTATTTATGTAGCTTTAAATTAAACATATATGTGTATGTAAAATGTTACATGCATATATGCATGGATAAAATTTAAAGAGTGTTGATGGTGTTTTTAGGCACTATGGTACTTAAGCAGCACGGCAGTGGTAAAAGGGTAACTCCCTTGTTGATCGAGATCATTAATACCGACCCGACCACATGAGTAAGGGGCCGAGCACTTTATGATCGGTAACCGGGCACTTGAGTTCAAGATGACCGGGCAATTATCAGGTCGACAGCAGCATTCTCAGTTCAAAGGATTATTATGACCGACCACATGAAGACCGACCTCGTGAAAACCGAGCATAGGACAAGACATGTTCGGGAAGATAAGACATTTTATCCATACAAGATAAGATAATAAGTTATCCTATTTTCATAAAGAAAACTAGTAAGTCAATGTCCTAGTATGATAAAGGAAGTAAATGTAGTTTTAATTAGGAATCCTTATGGGAAAAGGAATAGTTTTGACTAGGAACCCTTATGGGAAAATGAAATTGTTTCAACTAGGAAATCTTGTAGGAGAAGGAATCTGATTTCTACACTATTATAAATAGGATGGTAAAGCATAGGTAAAAGGAGAGTAGAGTATGAGAAAAAGTTGAGAGCATTGAGAATGAAGATCAGAGTCAAGATCAGAATCATTACCATCAGACTTGTAAACACAAGAGATATCAGAGAAGCATATCTCAGTAATAAAAGTATCATCCTCTTTGTGCCCGTGGACGTAGGTCGGACCAAGATCCGCCGAACCACGTTAAAACTCCTTGTTGATTGGTGCATTTATCTGTCTTTTGCTAAATTTGCCTTTGGTGCAGTCAACAGTTGGCGCCGTCTGTGGGGAACTCAACAAAAAGTAGCTCGCGTAGTAAGACGATGGCAGAAGATGGAAATCACCGATCGTCAGGGATTTCACCAGATTGTTCGGGAAATCCAGGATAAAGGTCTGTTGGCCGAGCCTAATTTGAGGAGGTTCCCGATTGAGGAGGGAAATAGTAGGGCTTACTGTATCTACCATAACGTAAGGGGACATGCCACGAATGGGTGCAGAGACCTGCGGGAGCAGGTGGAAGACTTGGTGAAAAAAGGCTATCTCAGTGTGTACATAGACCATTCAGTTTTTGAGGTCGACCAAAGTTGATAGCGGAAGTCATCCGGTCGGATGCGTGGAATGCTGAGATGTATAGAGGATGTATTAAGAAGAGTCTTGCTTGTAGTGACCCTTGTAGAGTTGCAAGAAAGGCAACAGATCCCAAAATGTGAGTAAGACCTCTTATGTCTTAGGCTGACATTTGATTATGCTTGTTTGTTATGGCCCACACAATGATTTTGATATTTGTTTTACGGCTCGGGTCTGCTCTTATACCGCCGAGTCCGTTTTGTTGATATATGTTTTACGGCTTGGGTCTGCTCTTGTACCGCCGAGACCGATGTTTCTTTCCGGCTCGGGTCTGCTCTTGTACCGCCGAGACCGATGTTTCCTTCCGGCTCGGGTCTGCTCTTGTACCGCCGAGACCGATGTTTCTTTCCGGCTCGGGTCTGCTCTTGTACCGCCGAGACCGATGTTTCTTTCTGACTCAGGTCTGCTCTTGTACCGCCGAGATCGATGTTTTTTTCCGGCTCGGGTCTGCTCTTGTACCGCCGAGACCGATGTTTGTTTCGGCTCGGGGCTGGATTTCGTTCCGCCGAGGCCACTTGTTTATTCGGCTCGGGGCTGGATTTCGTTCCTCCGAGGCCACTTGTTTATTCGGCTCGGGGCTGGATTTCGTTCCGCCGATGCCACTTGTTTATTCAGCTCGGGGTCGGGTTACGTCCCACCGAGTCGGTTTCTTTGGACTGAGGATGTAACATTCCCCCATAGCCAAGTCTTTCTTTCAGCTCGGGGTCGGGTTACGTCCCACCGAGTCGGCTTCTTTGGACTGGGGATGTAATATTCCCCCAGAGCCAAGTCTTTTTTCAGCTCGGGGTCGGGTTACGTCCCACCGAGTCGGCTTCTTTGGACTGGGGATGTAACATTCCCCCAGAGCCAAGTCTTTCTTTCAGCTCGGGGTCGGGTTACGTCCCACCGAGTCGGCTTCTTTGGACTGGGGATGTAATATTCCCCCAGAGCCAAGTCTTTTTTCAGCTCGGGGTCGGGTTACGTCCCACCGAGTCGGCTTCTTTGGACTGGGGATGTGACATTCCCCCAGAGCCAAATGTTCTTCTCAGCTCGAGGTCGGGTTACGTCCCATCGAGTCGGTTTCTTTGGACTGGGGATGTAACATTCCCCCAGAGCCAACTCTTTCTTTCAGCTTGGGGTCGGGTTACGTCCCACCGAGTCGGTTTCTTTGGACTGGGGATGTAACATTCCCCCAGAGCCAACTCTTTCTTTTAGCTCGGGGTCGGGATACGTCCCACCGAGAGACTTATCATCGGCATGGGATCGGAGCATCTCCCCATGGTCGGCCCTCTATTGTTCTGGGGAGGTGACATTCCCCCAGAGTCAAGTGTTCTTCTCAGCTCGGGGTCGGGTTACGTCCCACCGAGTCGATCGTCATCAGCATAAGGGCAAAGTATTTTTTCCACAAGTAGATATCGGGATCCTCGTTGACGGAGTGCATGAAGGTGGCAGAAATGACCAGATTTGCAGCCAATGCATTTTTCTCTGCAGTTCCTGGAGTGACCACCGATAGATTCATCGACACACCATCTTTTTTTATAGTTCCCGGCATCAACTCGCAAACTCGTTGTTACCGAGAACTAGGGGATAGATGTTGATGGTGTTTTTAGGCACTATGGTACTTAAGCAGCACGGCAGGGGTAAAAGGGTAACTCCCTTGTTGATCGAGATCATTAATACCGACCCGACCACATGAGTAAGGGGCCGAGCACTTTATGATCGGTAACCGAGCACTTGAGTTCAAGATGACCGGGCAATTATCAGGTCGACAGCAGCATTCTCAGTTCAAAGGATTATTATGACCGACCACATGAAGACCGACCTCGTGAAAACCGAGCATAGGACAAGACATGTTCGGGAAGATAAGACATTTTATCCATACAAGATAAGATAATAAGTTATCCTATTTTCATAAAGAAAACTAGTAAGTCAATGTCCTAGTATGATAAAGGAAGTAAATGTAGTTTTAATTAGGAATCCTTATGGGAAAAGGGAATAGTTTTGACTAGGAACCCTTATGGGAAAATGAAATTGTTTCAACTAGGAAATTCTTGTAGGAGAAGGAATCTGATTTCTACACTATTATAAATAGGAGGGTAGAGTGAGTGTAGGGGGCATCAAATTCATTACCATCAAACTTGTAAAAAACAAGTTGAAAGTTGAGAGGAGTGGAGAGCATTGGGAGTTGAGATCAGAATCAAGAGGAAGATCACTACGATCAAGCTTGTAAACACAAGAGATATCAGAGAAGCATATCTCAGTAATAAAAGTATCATCCTTTTGTGCCCGTGGACGTAGGTCGGACCAAGATCCACCGAACCACGTTAAATCTCTTTGTTGATTGGTGTGTTTATCTGTTTTTTGCTAAATTTGCCTTTGGTCCCCCATAACCAAACAAATTCACTATTGAGGGAGGATTTCCTCAGGAGTGATATTCCAATATTACCCTGAGACCAAAATCCGCCGTCAACAAAGAGTAATAATCAAAATTGTCCATGACTATGATTTGAAGTTGGGAATCTTTTCAAATCCAAAGTCATAAATACAGTTCATTCCATTATGAATGGTATAGTTCTATCCAGACTATATTATGTAGAGACATAAAAATGAATGTATTTTATATAATAAGATTATATTGGATAGGACCCGATAAAATTGAAAAGTTCTAATAATTCCGTTAAATATGGAACATCAATTTTATCATAATGATGGTCATATATGTGATGATCTTAAATCATTATATTTAGCAGACTCCTATATCATATTAATTTATTCTTTAATTTACTCGGTATATTTTGTATTTATTACATTTCGTAACCTTGTATTTTGGGAATGAGTTGAATGAATAGCTGGGAATGCTAACCTGATATAATGAAATCCGTTCATAAGATTCTCTTGTTTGTTAGTTCAGGACCTGAACGATTAGCGCGTAAATTCATAAAAGTTATGAATTAATTGTTCACTTGAGAACTAATGGAAGTCAATGATAAAGATGTAACTGGAGAGGTTGACAGATATTTTTACCTAGCTCATTTACGAATCTGTTATGGAGGATCATTGCATAGGTAATGACTATATCAATGGACGAATACTTTGAGTAATTAATTCTATAATTCTGAGAGTGCAATTCTGGGTATTTAGTGGAGTTACTCCAGAATTAATATTTTCGTTTGATTAATAAAAGAGTTTATAATTAATCGAGGGAATTATTGGAGCTTAGAATTATAGGTCCATCGGTCCCCTCGTCGTCTTCTATCACTGTTCGAACGATTATAATTGCGAAGAAAAAGAGTTGTGAGCGCGTAAATTCATAAAAGTTATGAATTAATTGTTCACTTGAGAACTAATGGAAGTCAATGATAAAGATGTAACTGGAGAGGTTGACAGATATTTTATACCTAGCTCATTTACGAATCTGTTATGGAGGATCATTGCATAGGTAATGACTATATCAATGGACGAATACTTTGAGTAATTAATTCTATAATTCTGAGAGTGCAATTCTGGGTATTTAGTGGAGTTACTCCAGAATTAATATTTTCGTTTGATTAATAAAAGAGTTTATAATTAATCGAGGGAATTATTGGAGCTTAGAATTATAGGTCCATCGGTCCCCTCGTCGTCTTCTATCACTGTTCGAACGATTATAATTGCGAAGAAAAATAGTTGTGAATTATTTAAAATAATTATGAATTATTTTACACTCTAATTATTCCATATAGCTCATGTTGGAAATTATGACAAATTGTCTTAATATATTTATTAATATATAATGTATCTATTTATTAATTTATGAAAATTAATATTTAATTGATTTGATTAATTAAATTTTAATTTAAAAGGATAATATTTCAAAAGTTGAAAATTTGATAATTTATTTTAATGAATTATCTTTGATAATTTATAGGATAAATATCAAAGGATTTTATTTTTGATTTTTTAGAAAATTAAAATTAATAATATCCTTAATGGATTTGCTTGATAAGAATTTGATATTGATCAAAGTTAATCAAGAAAAAATAAAATCCTTTTAAAATACAAAAAGGGACGTGAGCTAGTATGGAGGTATGAATTGAATTGCTTTTTGATCATTCAATAAAATCAAAAGAAAAACAACAGCAACGATAGATGCTGTGAAGAAAATAAAAAAAAAAAAGTGTTTTTCATTTTTCTGTTTTTCTTGATTTTGGTTTTGAGAAAACCAAAAATAAAATAGCACCAAGGATTCGTCTCATGTGTTGAGTACACGTATCCTTCATCAAAATTAGAGTGTTCTTCGCATTTATTTTCACGCCTACACGTGCCATTTGAGGTGAGGAAATAAGACGAGGAAGATCGTGGTTCAAATAATCAATTTACAAACAGATCCAGATCTACAGATATATTTCTAATCTGAGTTCTAAATAATTTTATTATTAATATACTAGAAAATACGGATCCGGTTTTGATTGTTCATGTATGAAAAAATAATTTTTTTTTTCTGTTACCCACACGATTTCCGCTGCGCATGAACTCTGAAAACCAACAATTTTAGCTCTCTCATGTTAAGAGTTTTATTTATATTTGTATCAAATGTAATTTTCTATGCAATTTAAACTTTATTTCTTGAAATCTCTCTTTCTTCCAAAACAAAAATAAAATTTCGACAATCTTTGTTATAATTTTTAAAAATTTTCAAAATACTCCTTGTGAATATCGTTGTTTTGAATGTTTATATATGGTTACTGGAATCTTAAGAATATACAATATTATTTACTTACCCTTGGGTGTTATATATATATCATTATTAAATCTTAAGAATATATTAAGGTTTTTATTTGTCCCTTCTCCAGCAAATTTATGCCTACCCGGTCTACAGTAACAAATGCCACATAAACTGTCTCCGTTCAATTAGAAAATTCATTAAAATATATTATATAAAGTAATAAAATTTAGTTTGTTAATTGGATTATGAAAATCAAAATGTATTGATTAGCCACTGCATGCTTACTTGCCTTAGCTTATAAATTATAACAAACAAAGAAAATGAAAAACTATAAGGTATTACCCCTTTCAATAAGCTAATTAAATAGACTGAAATCAACCAAATAAAAATAAATTTTACTAGAATTGATAAAATTCAAGTTAACATAAACATAAAATACTATTTTACTAAATAAGATCAATAAAATAAAATTAAAAAAAAAAAAAAAAAACAATTCTAGTAAACTATTATTAGGTTTTACAAACTTTTCTATTGCATCATTTGATTAATTTCTGGGAAATTTATAAATATGACACATTAAATTTGTGTGAACTACAAAAATGATCAACATCTAAATTTCTTACTTCGATTGATCAAATATACATATTGAATTAAAATAGACTTCTTCCTCAAATATATTCAACCTAACACTTCAACAAACTCACCTTATTATCTATTTATCTTCAGCCTTAAAAACATCATTGAATTCAATCATGCACTTTTAGGTTAAGTCCCTAGAGTGAATATATCTAAAATTTGTTAGATTCCGACAAAAATAATTCAATCCCGACATAAAGATGAAACAATGTGAGTTCTTACTATATGTGTTTTTTTTTTTTTGGATGATTTTTGTGTTAAAATTATATGAAAATGGTAGACTCCCGATCTTGAAGACGAAACCCAAAAAATTTACATGTTGTGTGTGTTTCGGGCACCTGGGTGGCAAGGCAATCATAAAAGTGTCCAAAATTGTAATATCCCGAATTTTTCGGAACAGTTCTGGAAGGTATTCGAATTAAAGTTTAGAATTTATAACTGGATGGTAATCGAAAATAAGAGTTTATTTGTTGGAAATAGGTCAGAATATTTTAAAGTGAAGTTTCGTCGCGTTGTAAAACGCGTCGTTTCGAGAACCGGTTATGCGATTCTTGATTATATCATTATACAAGGAAAGTTTATTGTTTCGGCTATACAATTATAAAAAGAACTCTGATTGAGCTGATTCTTAAACCATTGGACTCGTTTTTTTCGAGACGAACAACTTTTGTGTTGAACACTTTTCGATATTTGCATCAGAATGGCTTCCAAAATGAGAATTTTTGAGAAGGCCCATGTCAGAGGCCTCACTGTAATTTCGCGGGGGTCTAAACGTAATTTTTACAAAAATTTCTATAAATACGAGAAAGTTTCTAACAATTGCAAAAAGGGCATAATTTTCCAAATACTCAAACATGACCCCGTCCCCAAATCGCGTTTTGGAGAACCTTGGATGCGCTGGCGGCCAGACGGCCATCGCCGGCCAGCGCGACGTCCTAGAGGGGTACGTCGGCCACCCCTCTGCTTGTGGTGGCCGATGGCAGCCCTATATTGCTGTCGACGGTGAGATAGAGATAGAAACGTGCGCACGATTGAGTTTTCTAATCCATGCTCGTCGCTTCGTTTCACGGCCCAAACCACCCACCAAATCGAAGCTCTCATGGAGTACTACAAGTTGGCGGTGATGGTTTTTCGTACACGGTTTCTCATAAATCGAGGAAAGAAGAAATTGTGAACAGTGCCCACAAATGAACAGTAGCACCGATCTGAATTCCATCAATTCCAGCGTGTTCGTGGGACTGTTTGGAGTCCGTATATGCCCTCGAAATCTTGGCAAGACCTCCCGGTAAAAACTCGCTAATTTCAAATTTGTCGTTTAATGTTCGAATATATACAGTAGCTTCGTAGAGTAGCGTAATGATATAAATTGAATTGTTTGAGCATGAGTATGTTGAATATGTATATTTGGTAGAATCCGAGTGAAACGGGACGAATCGGATCGATCCGATAGATTATGTAAGTTTTCGATAAAAGTGAGTTTTGCGTGTATTGATGTGTTTTTTTTATTGCAATGATATTTATGAGATATATATGATGATACGATAATGTTTAAATAAATCTGGGTAGGTTCGGAGGGTTCAAGACCCTTCCGTAGCGTTTGTGGAAATATTTTCGAAAGATTTTCCAAAAACGCGTAAACATGAGATTTAAGTGAACTGGTGGCTTGGATTAGTTTGTAATGATATTTTAAGATTATTGAAACTGAAATCATGTAAATCAGTCTTGATCTGGTTGTTCCGGAAAGATCCGAAATTTTATCTTAGTTAAGTCGAAAATTCTGTTAAGTCGTGATTATGACGGCGTTTCGCCATTTAGTTTGACAGATTTAACTAGGACCTGAAGTACTCACGAAGCCAGGTAAGTCACTCATGCGATGAGTATATGAATTATTGATTTCGTGTCTTAAATATATATAGAGATGATTGAAATATTTAGGTTATAATGAGAAGTGGTTTTGATAACAGAGTTCGAGATTATGTGTAGTTAAGTTAATCGACCACCACATATATAAATGTTTATGTTATTGCTATGATATGAAGTAAGATGTTTGATGAGGTTAATGTCTCTATGTATGTGTTCATGTACGTCAGTGTATGAACCTGTAATGGTATGGATATATATATGTGAATGAATATGTATATATATAAGCACATGTACACGTATTTATATATATATATATATATATATATATATGTGTGTGTGTGTGTGTTGTGTGTGTGTGTGTGTGTGTGTGTGTGTGTGTGTGTGTGTGTGTGTGTGTGTGTGTGTGTGTGGTGTGTGTGTGTGTGTGTGTGTGTGTGTGTGTGATGGTAAGATAAGTATAATTTGAGTATATAAGATCGGTAAATGGAATAAGTTATGATTTGTAAATTTGTATAAGTATGTGTATGCGTGTATAAGTTCGTTATTAACTAATACATGTGATTTTTCTGTATGATATTTAGGTGGTTAAGTGTGATGATAAATTGGTATAAGCTAAGCTTTTCCTGAATCGTTAAGGTACGTGAGTGAAATGATATGTTTATGAATGGATATGTCTTAACTGGTAAGTTTCTGTGTCTTGAATGTTTCATGTAAGAATTCTGAAAATTGAGTATATTTGATCGATAAGTAAAAGACATGAGGATTATTATATGGTATGATATCCGAACTTGAAGCGAGGCGTATATTCATATGTTTGAAATATATGTATGTATATGAGTATTTGGATGATGACTTGAAGTGTTTGTCATATATGTGCTTGAGTATGAGAAATCGTGCGATGAGTTTGTGTTACGTGATTTGTGCGCATGTGTGTGTGTGTGTTTAATTGGTTGATAATTTTGTGGTGTAGTAGCCGAGCTGGTTAGGAATCTGTTCGGAAGACATTCATCTCATACCTATTTTAAAATAGGTAATGAGTCTCATACGAGCATTGTATGTGTAATCCAGCGTATATGTATGTGTTGTTTGGGTTATGTATTTTTTGATGTATTGACTATTATGTATGCTTTGTTGTCGATTGCACGATGACTGTATGTATGTCTGAGTATATGTGTGTGTATGATATAACACGTGATATGTATATCATGTGTATGTTTTCGTGGAATGAATGATTGACCTGAAAACTGGTGTGAGTGTAAGATGTTATAAAGTGTGTTTGCTAAGGTGGTTATCATATGTACGTATATTGTGAAAGAGACTGAATGTGTTTGTAAGCTTTTGGTATTAAGCATGTCTCTAAGCAAGAATTTTGAAAATTAGATTTGCATGAATGAAAGATAAGTGAGCTATGGTTTCTGAACTAATATGTGTGAGTGCGTATAAGTCACGAATGTTAGCTATCGTAAGATTATCTAGATTAAAGAAAGCTTGTTTGACTTACCGATTTGATGATATCTCAAAAATATTTATTCGTGTAACTTCATATTTCATATGATTGAAATGGATTCGATGTTAAATGATATACACTGTTGATATATATATATATATATGAGGATTTGGCATGTGTAAAGTAAAAGGATAATAAAAAATTGAAAATTTTGAACTCGTAACAACTTGGTAATTCTGAAAAAATTCTGATGTGTTTGACTTGTATATTCTGTTTGTAGTACGAGCGTGGTTACTTACTGAGTTTTATAACTCATACCAAACCAGTTTACTAGTTTTTCATATTGGCTACCAGATGGGTCAACCTCTTCAGCTTTGGAAGTCATGCTCGAGACACGGATCACCTAAGTTACAGTCACCATCGCGTGTGTCTTGGGGAAAAGTCTTAGAAGCTTAAGGTATATGATTAAGATGTTATTTGTCGTGCTGGGCACGTTGTTCTGTATTATTAAGTAAAAGTTTTGATTGCATGTGACGTTGTAGACACGAAGCCCTTAAGTGTTGATTGATGTTGTGGGCACGGAGTCCTTAAGTGTTGATTTTAATCTTAATGTGTTTTGTATGGACCTAAGGTCCTTTTGTATATTTGGTGTCTTCTCCAGTTTCGTTTTGATGCTGGACTGTGATCAAAGATGTCCAATTTTATGATATATCATGTTTGTTTTGCTGTAAATTTGGAGGCTTATGGAGATGGATTAATCTTATCTCATGCCGGTAGCATCATGTCTCTAGCGGGGTATTACAAAAATGATCCCCAACCACAAGTTTTATATGTTTCATTTTTTAAAATTGAGAAACAACTATTAACATAAGATTTTATCTATTTTTTTCCCATATATTATCTCTTGATAATCATTTATGTTAATTCATTAAAACACACACACATAATACACAACCTAACATTGAAAAATGTTGAAGTTGGAAATTTTTGTTAGTCAAGGATAATTTGATCCAAAAGACGTGCTTAGTCATTAAAATATAGTTTATTTTATAATTTGAAAAACTTACGTGATGATTTAAATAATATTATAAGCCTAGCTTGAATAGTAATTTTTTTAACGTATCATATGTTTTCTTGTACGGCCTAGATACTAGCCAGCAGGATCATGTAGTGGCATGAGAAAAATTCACTGGACAAAATGATAACATATTAACGTGTATATAAATAATGGTAGTATTAGTATTTTAATAATTGAAGTCAAAAAATTGGCGCTACACTTTTAGTCTTGCTTGCTACACCCCCCATGTACTTTTGTACCACTGCCGGGGTAGTTTTGGTATACTGTTCTTGTAAAAAAAAATAAAAAAATAAAAATAAAATCACTCTCTATTGATGTGGATTTATTTGAATTATGAAGATTTACTTATTATTTTATTAAATTTGCTACATTGTCATTTGATTCATAAGCTTTATGTTAGTGAGTAAATATCCATACAATAGCATCGACCAATATGCATGTGAAGATACGCTTCATTAGTAACATACATATTGTCGTTTTTTTTTCCTGATTAGTATGATCAAATTTCGAAGTCTTAGCTAGTCTCTTAAAGTTTTATTTTTGGTATTGATCAAAAATATCTGAAAAGTGTCTTACTAATTAAGAGTTATAAACTCATTGATAATAATGACGGAGCTAGAATTTAAATTATGAGAGATTGAGTTCCGATAATAATATAATTTATTTTTTATTTTTATAATAGAGAATCGAACTTTGCTTATGGAAGAAAAATAATAAAAGTAAAACTGAAAACAAAAAAATACTACTTTAAGATTTGATATTTTTGAAAATTTAGAATTTTAAGTGGAGCTTTTTGTCAAATTCAATTAATAATAAAATAATTATCAAAATTGATTTAAAATATTTCATGGGCCACTGCCAACAATATCATTTCTAAGCGGCTTGAGATGTGATAATCTATATGGTGAAACTTCGCAAACTTGAGCTTTGTTTTATTGGTCAAAACGAGCTCTCGCAATTTCTTATGACTTTGTTTGGTGTTGTAATTATAGAAATTATGATAAACAAATAATAGTTTATAAACGGTGTAATATTCAAGTCGAAAAATACTAAAAATGATAGTTAGAACAATTTTTTTTGAAAAATAAAAATAAAAACAAAAACTCATGATATAATTTGATTTGGACTAACCTATATAAAACTAAAAGTTACATATAACACATATTATATTATAATGTTGACACTCAAAACTCTTCAATTTCAATCGCTTGGATGTATTTTACATTTTGTTTCACATTTTGAATTAAGTGCCGATAAGAAACTAATCAAAATAATTGACTTTATGTAAATTCGGCCAAAAAGTAAAAGACAATTCTAAATCTCTACTTCTAAGCCATTTGAATTTAATTACATAGAGGGGACCGAAATTAAATGACCAAAAAATGAACTGCAAATGCCGCCCTTGTTTAATGTGAACAACAACTAGTATTCAACTTTATTTAGCCAATATTTTTATTTTTATTTTTTGCAATTAATAAAATATAAATGTCTTTATAAATATAAATAAAATTTTAAGAACCGTAGTGAGTAACTTCGTTCTCTATATAGCGATAGAGTAAACACGTGACCCGACTATATTGAAATTATGATTTAATCAATCACTTTCAATATTTCACATGATATGAGAAGTGGTAGAGTCAGAAAATTAATTTAATAAGGGTAAAATTTGATTTTTATTTATCAAAAATGTTAGAAATTTTTTATTTAATGTGGGAAAAATAAAATTATATCATAAAAATAGATTTTTTTTTTTATAAATAATTTATAGAAGATATTTTAATAAATTTTTGAATTGAGTGAAAATTATTATCCTTATTGACTTTTATGTAACTCTGCAAAATATGAGCAACACTATCTACTTGATTATTGCTCTACAATAACTATATTCTTACTTTTGTTAAATAAGTATGGTTCAATCTAGGTATATATTATATTGATATGATGTAATATATTACTCATTGTAGACACTGAATTTCACATTTGGTTTATAATAGAGAATTTATATGATGTGGGCTCCAACCATCCTGCAAAATAAAGGTAAACAGAGCGTAGAGTAGCTACCAACCGGTGTGGTGGATACTGTAGTCACTCAGACGCTCAAGTCAGCGATGGTGATGAGCAAAAGGAGAGAAGGGACAAGGCAACTAAAGCGTGAAAGCCTAAGTATGAATGTTGAGCGTTGAATCATTAGTCATAAGTAAGTCCCTCAATCCCTTGGACCTTCATTCTTTTCATAGGCTATGAAGTAGCCTCTTAGTTGGCTTAGGATTCCTTTGAATAGTTGAATTCAAATCCTTTTATGAGAGGGTAGTAGAGTTGGGATTGAATTAGGAGTACCTAGATGTCCTGAGATTATGTGTAATCCTGTTTATAATTGGATTGGCCTAATTACTTAGTTTCATTGTTGTAAGAAGATTAGTGCTAGTAATGTCTATTGAGACATTGCATAACATGTTGTGTGGTTTTTAGAGGTCTTTCAAGTCGCATAGGCCTCTTACCCTTATAGGCATAAGGGCTTGTAGGCCATACATGTGAGTCATTTGCAGACTCATCTTTTAGTGACTAGATTCGTGTGGTTTGGGTCTCGATGGCAGCCCATAACGTCATTTTAGGCCAGATGAAGGTCATGTGTCATGTTTTGGTACAAGTCTGATGCGTGGGCCTGAGACATAATGACATTTGGGTCTCTGTCCCAAATTTGGCTCGTACAGTTTGTCTCTATTCTCTAAATAAATGAGTCTTTGGCTTAGAGAGTATTCATCGAGTATGTCATCTGGGGTTTTATTAAAGCATTTAATGTTGATGTCGCTTGGACCAGACGATGGTCATGTTGTAGGGGTTTTTAGGGGTATAACCGGGTAACGCAGCGGAACGCGAAAAATCAAAATTTTCCAATTTCAATAATTTTTCTTGGCCAACTAAAATAAACTAATTTATTCTAATTACCCAATATTTAAAAACTGAATTTTTTACCCAAAAATCAAAATTTTCCCAAATTACCGTGAGACCCCCAAAGATTTGCATTTTGATCATTTTAGTCCTAATTTGTCAAATACAAATTTAAGTGATTTCAAATCACTACTAAAATGATTTATACATATCATATACATCAAAATACATCTCACAATAAAAATCCCACAATTTCATCAAATTATCGATAGCACCCTTAACTTTCAATTTTGTGTATTTTGGTCCAAATTTGTTAAAAATAAGTTTAGATGATTTCCAAGCTACACCAAATGATTTGTATATCTTATATACATCATAATACAACACATGTATGAAAAGCCCCAATTTTGGTTGAGGTATGAACCATAATTTATCAAATTAATTCAATTAATAAAATGAACCAAATCCAACACTTTAATCTAATTTATACAACACCAAACAAGTCTCACCACTTTGAAACAACTCAAGAACAATTTTAGGTCATCAATGAGTGACCTAACAACTCTAGAATGTCAACAAGTGTTGGACAGTTATGACCCATAGCGTCACTATTTGTACAGATCATGGTGTTGTTGTACAAATTAACTATGTGGCAAAGGAAATTGCTCTCTTATCATTAGTGATTAGATCACCAGGATGTATAAATGATAGGAGGTCCTTATGATTAGTTCCTGGATTGAGATGATATGAGTCAATATCAATCCACGAAGGTTTAATCATTAAATATCCCTAGTCAGAGTATTATCGAGATTGGACATCGATAATGCGTAAAAGACTAGTATTACATTTGTGCGCGTTGTGAGGGCATAACATCATAGTTCTCATATATTTGGGTATATGATACTCATGCAAGTGTAGTAGGAGGTTGTGTTTTACCGATGGTACGGAAAACAGCTTCGCTCTGGATAGACCCATTGGAATTCCATTGGTAGTATTACTATGTGTCTATGGAAGTCCGAATCAGGGTAGGTGTTTTTGGTCTTAACCTGAGACTTGCACCGCTAATACTTGCGACAATCAATGTACTTTGGTTTTGGTCATCCAGGGCTTTAACAGGTTCTGTGTACGCCTCTTCTGGGTATATTGAGAATTGTAGTGTATTGGGTGTGATGTCGAGATGGAAGTATCACTCCAGTAATAGTGGAGATGATGATCAAGTAGGATACGAAACTCGTTCTCTTATATGCTGCAGCTATCGGGATATTATGACTAGGTCATGTTTATCCGATTATAGAGACTAGTTACCAGAGATCCGATATGTGCTTCGTACGAGGCAGACATATTTCTAGCCCCAGGCATTGCACGTGACATCCGATACTGGATCGAAATACGCAATACTACATATACTACGCCTGATATAGATCGCATATTCCTGTAAGTAGGGGTGGGCAAAAAAACCGACCGAACCGAACCAAACCGCAAACCGAACCAAACCGGACCTGTTACTAACGGTTCGGTTTGCGGTTCGGATTGGCCCACCCCAAACGGTTTACGGTTCGGTTCAGGACCTAATCTGAACCGCACCTGTTAAACCGAACCGAACCGTTATAATTAAAAAAATATAAATTTTTATAAAAAAATTTTGTATTTTTCTTTTAATTTTATTCTATGTTTTCTTTTTATTAGTATGTTAATACTTTTATTCTTAAATTTTTGTTAATATATTTATTTGTTAATACTTTTATTCTTCAATTTATTTGTTTTATGGTAGCATCATTATTCTTGAAAGTAAGATGTTGGATTTGTCTCTTAATTAGAATGATGGTAGCATCATTATTCGAGGTATTTTTAAAAAATATAAGAATTAATTGTTCATCATTTTTCAATCTTTATGAAGTGCATATGTTCCCTGGAGTCACAGCTTACACCCTAACACTTCATACCATTTGTTGGATAGACTAGTTTTTTTTTTCACTTAAATGGATGAAATTTTATTTTAAATATAATAATCCATAAACCGAACCGAACCAATCAGTAAACCGCTGGTTTAAAAAATTTTCAATCCGAACCAAACCGTTATTTAATGGTTTGGTTTGAGAGGTAAAAAATCTGAACCGTAAAATATGGTTTGGTTCGGTTTTTAGCAAAAACCGAACCAAACCGAACCTTGCCCACCCCTACCTGTAAGGATATTTATGGAGAATTAGGTAGGCATGGCGCTTTGCTAGAAGCCAACATTGTCTTGTAAATCGGTATAAACGTAGTTCTAGGTACTTACGTGTTCGGATAGTCCGACGACCGGATTTACTGCCAACATATCCGGGGATCTCATGGGTCGCTTCCCGAAGATTCACCGATGACGTATGACTCGCACTTCATTAATCTGGGATTAATTAGAAGAGAGAGAAAATTAATCTGGGATTAATTGCGGAGATATTTTATCTGGGATAAAATATCATTTAAAGAGAGAAAATGATTAATTTGGAATTAATAGATAAAATAATATATTTGATATATTAAACGAAATTGGATTTCGATGCGGAATTGAAATTAGATTTTAATTCGGGCGAACGAGTTAATTTAGAATTAATTCGTTAGCGACGTGAATAGTAATTTTGCTAGGCATAATTATTTAATTACGACGCAATGGAAAATTCGTTAATTTGGAATTAGCGAACCCGAGCCCGGGAGTGTTTGCGGATGCACTCGCATTTCGAATTCAAGTGCGGCCACAAGTCACTTCAAGCGTCAAATCATTAGTCACTTTGATTGATGTGATATCTAGTCACTTTGAGTGATTTGACAACATGTCATGAATATTGATGGAGATTGATGGTAGTGGTTGAAGGCTTTAATGCCTTGACTTTTTGAAAGTTGTAAAATGTATATGTCTTAATTGATTTTAGAAATCAATTAACCTAACAAAAAAAAACATCTTCATCTCTCTCTTTCTCCCTCTCTCTCTCACGGCCTTGGGCCTTTTCTTCCTCCATTTTCACTGCAATGCCGAGAATGGCAAGGAGAAAAGAAGGTGATTTTTGAGGCAAAAAATTACCGAGTGCTAGCACACTTCCGGAGTCTTGCGAAGGTGATAGGGAACCGCACTTGTAAGCATGGAATCACACAAAGCTTGGAGCTTGGAGAAATCACCATTGCCGAATTCATGGAGGACAAAAAACTGCACATTGCCGAGAGCATCTCAAAGGGCAGAAAAAGTTTTTTGTTCTTCGTCGCATCGCTCAACCGATCATTGTGAGTATTCCGCAATTTCTTTGATGTATTCGCACTTATGTTTCATCGCTTTATTCGATCCTCGGGACCGTAGAAACCCAACAATGGTATCAGAGCCAGGTTAAAGCATGAAACTTGAACTTAGGGTTAAAATTGGGTAAGCATCATGGTAAAGGGCTTTAACCCCTCCCCATAGGGGATCTTTCATTCCACTTACTAAGCCCATGCGCTCGATTGAATCATATGTAAATGAGCAACATGCAGAATTCAAGTGACGAAAAATAAATAAATGAATCAAAGCAACATGAAACAAAGAAGGTGCCGTTTATTCAAGCGGTACGTGGAGTTGTATCCCAAGTACAGACCGCACTACCGTCCATTCAGATTCGGCTACGGAATTTACGTCTGGGTTTCCATCCTATATACCGCAAGAGACGACACTCTTTCATTCATCCAATACCCACAACACGCATCATACACACACAAGATTCAACAAATAATTAAAATACAGTCAAAATAAATAGCAAAAATCAAATAAAGATGAGTGTGGAAAGTACCCTCAGGTCTAACCTTTTTGCCAACTTTCGGGCTTGCGTTTCACGGACGTCGGAAGGGGTACGGCTCCTCAACTTCTCCGGTTCACTGGTTTAGCGTCCTAGCTCACTGTTTTGCTGTTTTGCTTACCGTTCGGTCTCCGTTCTGCTGTTGTTCGGTCTCCGTTCTGCTGCTGTTCGGTCCCTGCTTTGCTACTCACTGTTCAGGTCACCTGTTTTGACGTTTCAACGAACTGTTTCGAGTGTTTTTCGTGGTTTTTTAGTGTAGTTTTGTGTGGTTATTTCGAGGATTATAAGTGCAGTTTATATTACTGTTTTAAGGGATTTTAGGGACTGTTTTAGGAGTGGTTTGGGCTGCTGTTTGGAGGTATATTTTCGGTGATGGAGGGGCTGCTGTATGGGGAGATTTTCGGTGATGGGTAGAGGTTAGGAGGGTCCTGTTTTCGGTTATGGAGTGGAGGAGATGAGGGGAATGGTTTGTGTTCTTCCTGTTGCTATTGCCGTGAGTGGCTAAGGCTCTTTGTGTTATGATTTTTCTGTGATTTGTTTGTATCAGCTAGAGGAGTGCATGTCTTGGTTAGGGGTTGTTTATATAGAGAAGAGCTAGGGTTTCACTTTGTCTCACAAGAAAGGGATTTTGGCATTAAAGAGAGATATGATTTGGTGTTAGACAAGGAAAGCAAGGGATTTGATGGGGGACAAAATTTGGCTAGATTAGGAATACAAAATATTTAATTTGTTATCATTGATTTTAATTAGACATGACATCTTTTTAATTTAGTATGTGATTTTGTTTGGTTAGGAAGGTAATATATTTGATTTATCTTTTAGGTATGATTATATTTTATGTTTTATTTAATTGGTAAATGATTTAAATATTTTATTTAATTCAATGTTTAATTTAATTAAATTGGGATGTGTTTTATGGGCTTTGGGGAGCTAATTGGGCTGGGGTGCGAGGCCAGCAGCAAAACCAGAAACACCGACGCCGTTCGAACGCCAATTCGAACGCTACACGAACGTCCGCAATCTTCCTGATGTTCGAACGAAGTAACGAACGCAGCACTAACGAAGACAGTGAACTTGTGAAATGAACTTGATGACGTACTTATTCTGAATTTCCCATTTCCGACCTCCGTTTCCCGGAATATCCTTGGCTAAAAAGGTAGTGCCTCCAACTGAGACTCATCATCGGGTTTCACATGCGAAAATGCAATGCCTACAAGTACCTAAATCGTTGATTAAATAGTTGGACTATTAGAATCAAGATAAATTGAAAGATTATTGTTTAAAACATAATTCTAGGTGAAAATGTATTTAAACGACTTTAATTTTCAAATTGGGAATAAAATTTCAGGATGGTCCTGGAAACTAATAAGTTACTTTATTTGATAAAATAACATATTAGGCCTAAGTCCGGAGTTAAGCAAATAGTAGAGCATGATATTTGGAATATTCGTGTGATGATAACTTTAGTGCTTAATCCGTTATGCTTGCCAAATAGACTCCTTAATTTCTTAATCAGAACTAAAGATTAGATCCTTATAGTATGATAAAGAAATTGAAGGATCTTCATAGATCTATTTTAGATCTTTGAAATACTAAATTGCAATAGAAAACTCTTGGAGAGTTAATGGCTATTCTCAAGGAGTCAAAGCCAAAGTTTGCAATAAGGCAAGAAGTGCAAGACTCACCTTACTTCGACATTCCAGAAGGCCAAGGCTTGGCCGAAGGCTTCTGAGATGTGTAAAGGGCAAAAGAAAAATCATTATAATCTTCTGGGAAGATAAAAGGACATATCCCAAAATGTCTGCCTAAATTATGGCAAACGGGGACACGGAAGCGTGACTGCCGTATGGACAAGGCAGACATGAAGGAAGTGAAGACGGTGCAAGGCTCCGACTTCAAATATGTTTGTCATAAATATGTTCACTACTAGTATTAAAATTGGATTTTAGATACTAAAAGGTGGTACATAAATATGTACTGATGTGCAGAATCTGCTGAGAGCAGGATACTGACTTCAGATGAGATTTATCTGCGAATCGGAAACGGGACGAAAGTCGTTGTTTTAAACGTAGATACCTAAGTTTAGGAACTACCCTTCGGGTGTGTACTAAAATTAGGAAACTATTAAAATGTAAATAGTTTGACTAGATACATTATCTCTATATCAGGGTTTAACCTGTTGCGGGTATACCTTTATATTCTAGAACAATAAAGTGTTTTATTTTATAAAGATGATATTGAGATAAACCACATTAGATGTGAATAACAGTATTTATATTTTGAATATAAATAAATCTCAAACGTATAATATGACAAACAAATAGATAAAACTGATTTGATCAGTTAAAACTTAAATGTGGCATTGTTGTCTCGAACACAATTAAACAAGACTCGTATATCCACACTTTTGAAGAGTGGATACTAGGACAAATTTGATTCCATTCAAATAATGTCTACGAATCTGTTTTATTGGGCAAAGTGCCTAAAACACTCTTTACTTGGTAAAAGTGTAAATGCCACCGATCTGTTAGCCCTAGTTCATAGTGAAGCAGATGGGCCCATATCTAGCTAGGCTAGATGTGGATATGAATATTTCGTGACCTTTACGGATGTGGCATCGCGTTATGATTATGTGTTTCTTTTGAAACACAAATCAGAAACTTTTAGAGTTTCAACACGAAATAGACAAACAGATCGGCTAAAGTATAAAACCATCACCGTTAGACTATGATGAAAATACTTAAGCAATAATTTTCTCAATACTTGAAAGAGTATAGTATTCTTTCAATGATGACTCCTCCTAGAACACGTCAATTTGATGGTGTGTCTGAACGGAGAAACCGAATTTTGTTGGACATGATAAGGTTAATCATGAGTCGCTCTGAGCTACCATTTCCTTCAACAGATACGCATAAACAGTGCAGAACTTATTTTGAATAACGTTCCATAAAAATATGTTTGACAAACTTCATATTAGATATGAACAGGAAAGAAACTAGATTTTCTCATTCCTGAAGATTGGGTATGCTAGGCATATGTTTGGATGATACCAAACTAAAACCCAAATCGGATAAGTGTCTATTTGTAGGTTATCCTAGGGAAACCAAAGTATAGTACTTATACATCTCACATGAGAACAATTTAATTGTTTCTCACCATGCGGTTTTCCTTAGAGGAATACCGATATGCAGTGGTAAGTGGGAGGAAAGTAAAACTCGATGAAAATCGGAGTAATACTGTTCCAGGCACCGATTCCTTAATGGAACACAAATAGTTCATAAATGATGAAACTATACCATAATCTTTGAATACACAAGAACCACGTAAGTCGGAGAGAGTCAGAAAACAACCTGGGGTATGGGTTTCTGATCTCACCTCATGAAGATGTCAATCTTATTGAGGAACACGAACTGACTACATATGCGGAAGTGATACAAGGTATCGAATCCCTATTATGGCAAAGTGCCATGAAATCCGGAATGAATTCCATGTATATCAACTTAGTTTGGATACTAGTTGATGTACCGCAAGGCATTGTGCCTATTGGTACTATATAAGTCTTCAAGGAAGACATACATGGAAGGCAACATACCAACGTACTAAGCTAGGCTTGTAGCGAAAAGGTATTGTTATCAACATTATGTCGAATACGACGAAACCTTTTACATGTTGCCATGGTAAATCCATTTGGAAAATGCTTGTTTATGCTGCATGTTTCATTTATGAAATATGGCAGCTGAATGCCAAAACCGCTTTCCTTAACGGAAACCTTTTGGAGGATGTTTACAACATCCTGACGGTTTTTTCTTACCAATAACTAGCAAACAAGGTTTATAGGTTCTTCGATCCATGTATGGATTGAAGCAAGCATAAGTTCTTGGAACTATCGTCTTGATGTAATCATAATGGTGTATGATTTAATTCAAAAGGAAAATGATTCTTGTGTATATAAAGAGGTTAGTGGGAGCGCACTGACAATGAATGTCCTAAGTAATGATGACATGTCATTTATGGGAAATGATATTCCCAAACTACAATCGGTGAAAGCTTGGCTTTCAAGAAAATTCTCCGTAGAATTCTTGGGAGAAACAACCTTTATTCTAGGAATAAAGATCTACTGGGATAGATTTGAATTTGTTAACACTCTCCGAGAACTCGTACATTGAAAAATATACGCGACCTGGTGTCTCATACGCTTCGAGCATATGGAGTCACAATCAGGCCAATCCAAGTGATAGTCATTGGATTGATGTTAAGAACATCCTTTAGTATCTTAGAGGATCTAAGGATGTTGTCTTAAGCTATGGAGAATGAGAACTTGAAGTGACTGGGATCACTACTGTAAGTTTCCTAACCGATATAAACGACTATAAGTCGTAACAATGGTACTACAAAGTTTGAATAATGAAACAGTGAGCTGGAAATCTTCCAAGCAAGATACTGTTACCGAATAAACAACAAAAGTGGATTATTGCTGCAGCTGAAGCAGCAATAGAAGCCTTCTGGATTGATAATAACCTAATTGGATTAGAATAGTTCTGTTAGCAGCTGATCTAGGCTTCAGCACAGGCTAAAGAATTAATGGTCTCATCAATGATCCAGATATATACTTCGACTATTCATCTGATTCGTTCGGATCATACATCGTGGCGATGTGATGATCGTATAAATCGCATCAGATGATAATCATGCAAATCCGTTGACGAAAGTCTTTTCTCAGTAATTTGAGCGAACCGTACATAGTTCGGGTGTAGGACACTCGAGTGACTGGCTATAGGCCAAGTGGGAGATTGTTGGACAGTTATGACCCATAGCGTCACTATTTGTACAGATCATGGTGTTGTTGTACAAATTAACTATGTGACAAAGGAAATTGCTCTTATCATTTGTGATTAGATCACCAAGATGTATAAATGATAGGAGGTCCTTATGATTAGTTCCTGGATTGAGATGATATGAGACGGTATCAATCCACGAAGGTTTAATCATTAAATATCCCTAGTCAGAGTATTATCGATATTGGACATCGATAATGCGTAAAAGACTAGTATTACACTTGTGCGCCTTGTGAGGGCATAACGACATAGTTCTCATATATTTGGGTATAGGATACTCATGGAAGTGTAGTAGGAGGTTGTGTTTTACCGATGGTACGAAAAACAGCTTCGCTCTGGATAGACCCATCTGAATTCCATTGGTAGTATTACTATATGTCTATGGAAGTCCGAATCATAGGGTAGGTGTATTTGGTCTAACCTGAGACTTGCACCTCTAATACTTGCGACAATCAATGTACTTTGGTTTTGGTCGTCCAGGGCTTTAACAGGTTCTGTGTACGCCTCTTCTGGGTATATTGAGAATCGTAGTGTATTGGGTATGATGTCGAGATGGAAGTATCACTCCAGTAATAGTGGAGATGAGGATCACGTAGGATACGAAACTCGTTCTCTTATATGCTGCAGCTATCGGGATATTATGACTAGGTCATGTTTATCCAATTATAGAGACTAGTTACCAGAGATCCGATATGTGCTTCATACGGGGCAGACACATTTCCAGCCCCAGGCCTTGCACGTGACATCCGATGCTCGATCGAAATACGCAATACTACGTATACTACGCCTGATATAGATCGCATATTCCTGTAAGGATATTTCTGGAGAATTGGGTAGGCATGACGCCTTGCTAGAAGCCAACCTTGTCTTGTAAATCGGTATAAACGTAGTACTAGGTACTTACGTGTTCGGATAGTCCGACGACCGGATTTACTGCAAATATATCTGGGGATCTCATGGGTCGCTTCCGAAGATTCACCGATGACGTATGACTCGCACTTTATTAATCTGAGATTAATTAGAAAAGAGAGAAAATTAATATGGGATTAATTGCGGAGATATTTTATCTGGGATAAAATATCTAAAGAGAGAAAACAATTAATTTGGAATTAATCGATAAAATAATATATTTGATTAAACGAAATTAGATTTCGACGCGGAATTGAATGAATTAGATTTTAATTCGGGCGAACGAGTTAATTTATAATTAATTCTTTAGCGACGTGAATGGTAATTTTGCTAGGCATAATTATTTAATTACGACGCAACGGAAAATTCGTTAATTTGGAATTAGCGAACCCGAGCACGGAGTGTTTGCGGACGCACTCACATTTCGAATTCAAGTGCGGCCAAAGTCACTTCAAGCGTCAAATCATTAGTCACTTTGATTGATGTGATATCTAGTCACTTTGAGTGATTGACAACATGTCATGAATAGTGATGGAGATTGATGTGGTGGTTGTTGAAGGCTTTATGCCTTGACTTTTTGAAAGTTGTAAGTGTATATGTCTTAATTGATTTTAGAAATCAATTAACCTAACAAAAAAAACATCTTCATCTCTCTCTTTCTCCCTCTCTCTCTCACGGCCTTGGGCTTTCTTCCTCAATTTTCACTGCAATGCCGATAATGGCAAGGAGAAAATAAGGTGATTTTTACGTTAAAAAATTACCGAGTGCTAGCACACTTCCGGAGTCTTGCGAAGGTGATAGGGAACCACACTTTGAGCATGGAATCACACAAAGCTTGGAGCTTGGAGAAATCACCATTGCCGAATTCATGGAGGACAAAAACTGCACATTGCCGAGAGCATCTCAAAGGGCAGAAAAATTTTTTTGTTCTTCGTCGCATCGCTCAATCGATCATTGTGAGTATTCCGCAACTTCTTTTGATGTATTCGCACTTATGTTTCATCGCTTTATTCGATCCTCGAGACAGTAGAAACCCAACAACAAGATCATCTAATGATCAAAAGAGAGCTTATTAACATATTACAAGCTTTCTTTAATTACAAACATGCTTACATCCTTCATTCAAGCTTCCAAACTTCTCAACAAAAAACCATGAGAGTAGAAAAACATGTAGACATCATATGTTGTAGCTTAGAACAATAGAAATATTTTTCTATTTAAAGAAAAGTTTTAAATACTTGTAAATCTTCAAGTTTTTCTTTAGCACTTTCTCTTTTTCTCTCAAGTCTTTTTATTTGTGTATTTTGGAGGCTTAACCTAATGAAAGAAAAATGAAACAAAATAATATATACTCCCCCCCCCCCCCCCCCGGCCGAAATTTTAGGGAATAAATATCTAGATTTTTTGTTTCAATTTTATTAATTAAATAATGATAAGTTAACTTGTTCTAATTGTACACTACAACCATAAATGAATATTAGCAGGTCTAACCAATCATATTAAGTCATTTTCTAAATTAATCATAACCTTAGATATTTATATTTCATTTATTTTAATTATTTAATAATTAAATAATTAAATAATTACTTAAATATAATATCTAAATATTTGTTTCATATTTACTTTAAATATTTAAAATACATAAATTTATGATATATGTCAAATATCTTATTTGATAATTAATTAATGTGTATTTAATAAAAATCATGTATTAAATACAAATACACATTAATTAGGAAATTACCGAAAAGTCAATTTGCATGTATTAATTCGTTTAACCGTTAAACGTTTTATAATAATCAATATTATTAATAATTCATGCCCTAGTGCTATATGAGTATATTTCATTAGTGAGACTCTCTAGGTTCAGACATATCCGTCACCAAATCCAATTTCGTGTCCATAATCTACCCACTCGTAAATTATGACGACCACAGATAAACGCGTTGAACCATACATGTTGAGGTCATTGCATACGTATAATCCCTCCGAAACAAGTATCCGGATTATTCCAGAGATATATATATATAACGTCAAATCTCTATAGATATAATCACATCGACGTTTCTATTAGCAATTTCTTAATAACACTTAGAACTCACTTCTACAGTGTACCACGGGCCCATTGATTTAACAGATTGCTAATTTCATATTGAATACCTATGCTCTGTACACAGAGATGACAGATTCTGTAACATCCCCAATCCGGGAGATACTACCGGCAGGGAATAGGTCGTACTATCCCCCTGAGCCTCTGACTCTCAAACCATAAACATATACTAATACTATCTTTTCTCTATTTAAATATCTTAAGTATGGGATCGAATCCCAAGCTTCATAACATAACTTACAAACTCAACATTAATGACTTTGTACTCAATTACACTTACTTTTACAACGACTATCACAAACAATGACTAATACATAACTTTTACTTGACTTTGACTGGACTCTCACTCTCTCTGACTTGATCTGGTGGACTCCAAACCCTAGTGACTGCATCAATATCTATTCTCCCGAGCTCATCTTCCGAGAATACCTGCTAGAACAGAAAACTAGGAGTGGGCGGTTAAACTGTTGTACGATCTAAGTGAGTGGACGAAATCTGAAAATTATATTATAAAATATTTGGTTCTAAAAACAAAATTCAAAGATAACTTTATATGAAAACCCTTTTCTTCTATGAAAATTATGAACTCTTTTCTGAAAGTCTCATCTGAAATCTTTCTGTAAAACTTATATTTTCTGAAAGTTTCTTATAAAATTACTGTTTTCTGAAAACTCTTCTTAAAGAAAAAAATTTCTCTGAAACCAAATATGAAAAACTGTTGCTGTAAACTGTACCTGTCTCTGAAAACATGACGTATGGGGGCGTTATGTATCACCGTCCTCCCACACGCCTAACTAGAGCCAAGAGTGCAAACCCATGACTTTAGGGCGTTACATATCGCCGTCCCCCAAAGCATGCCACTCTTGTCCCTGAAACTAGTGGTCTTGGGACGTTACGTATCGCCGTCCCCCAAGCCACTGAACTAGAACTGGGGGTGCGGATCTATGCTACCCTCCAAGCTCTGAAACTAGGATCTGGGGGCGTTATGTATCGTCGTCCCCCCAATCCTCTACATGTGCACATGTGATATCCGTCAATTCCAAACTAAATCAGGTTACATACTGAGGTGGGGTTTTCCCTCTGCCTCGAAAAACATAAAACTCATGTTTGAAAACATAAAAAAATCATGATATAGATTTCCAAACTGCATAAACCTTACGTTTATCATGAATCTAAAATCAAATATGGCTAACGCCCTATGTGCTTGAAATAGTACGTCTCAATTCATAAAGAATGAATAAATAAAATGAATCAACTTGAAAAGAGAAGTGTACACTCACTGTTTTGGAGTTCTGCTAGCCTTTATTTGCCTCGCTGAAGAACTTGTGGTTCCTCCGATGATCTTTCATCGATACTTTTGATTAGAAAATGGACAAATAATAACTGGATCAGAATCAAGCTAAATTTACCTATTCAGATAAGGGCTATCACTCTGAGGAATATGGTACGTATATCATGATGTAATATATATATGGGTTGATACGAGACTTTTAGGGTGGCCTCTAACACGCTGGGGTGAAACTGGAATAAATTAAAAACTTATTAAGGAAATTTTGATATTACGTCGCGACGCAAACGTTCCAGAAACGGCTCTAAATTTTCCATTGCGTGTCGTGACGCGAACCCCTTTGGCGTCGCGACGTGAACCTGATTTCCAGGTTTCTGCACTTGTTTTTCACAATCCTATCATTCCCAAATGCATACTTAAGACTTCTATATCAATTTTTCATTACATAACCCACTCCAATAGACCTCAATAATATTCACAACACTATCAATATCACTAATATCCATTTTATTAACTTCTTTAAATTTTCACCCAAAATTGAATAAGTTGGGGGTTTTCCCCAATTACCAATTTCTTACCACAACAACCACTCAAACATCATCACATTCAATCTCCCAATACACTAAAATTATTAAATCATTAAAACTCAAAGTGTTTAAATTTGGGTCATGGTTTTCTTACCTTCTTCATACTTGATTCTTCTTTAATTCTCCAAACTTGGAGGTTGTTAAGCCATTTTAATATTTCTCTTTTCATTCTTCCTTTCTTTTTCTTCTTTTCTTCTTCTCCTTCTTGCTTCCATGTTTTTCCTCTTTCTTTTTCTTTTCCCTTTTTATGAATTTGTGAATAGTATACTCTTTATATAGTAGGGATTATTTGATATTAGGAAAAATGGAGAAAAGTGTGGAATTTTGGTGAAATTTGAGATTCTTCTATTTGGGTTCGAAATTACTATTCATCTAAATTTTTACTTACATTTTTGACCTATTTCTGATTCGAGTTTGGAAAAATATTCAACTCTGAAGTTTTAGGTCTCGATCTCAGCTTTCTGATGATATAAAATTCATAAACTTTGGAGTTCGTATGAGAAAGTTATGGCCCAAATACTATGGGTTATCCGGAGTGGTACATAATACAGTTTCATATCGGAATTTTGGAGAATTAACCAATTATCCCCAAAGTCGTTTCATGAGTGTATTTGTGCCCCAACATAATTTATATTATGTTATCATCGTCCTATAATACCACAGTACTACAACGTAATAATAGTAGAGACTATCGGTCGTTACAAATTCTCCCCCTTAAATAGGATTCGTCCTCGAATCCTCTTTAAACTTGGGATCTTATCATAGATCACATGATTCATATGTTCCTTATAAACCATCAACTCTAACTGACTATATACCCACTGCTTTAGTCTTATCCACTGTATTGTACCATTTCCCGACGATTTTCTGTGTGCTAACATTACACCCAGGATAGTGTGATGACCATACTTAAATTGGCATGTCATGACTTGGAAGTCATAACTAGAGATGTACACTAATTTATCTGTGTGAACTCTTACTTTGCTGTAACTATACTGTGTCATCGGGGATTCTATTTGACTTAACAATAAAGGTCTTTGCCTGGCTGATCAATCTCCACTTGACAAGTAAGTTTATGATATTCTCTATCTTTTCTTAATAATTAACTTATGCATCGTACCTCTAGTTATACTTGGGTAAACTGCTTCAGAATTGTGGCTTTAGTGATAATCCCTAAAGTTCTCTACTGAGAGGTACTACCTTGTTCTCGTTTAGGAGCTTTGCTGAGTATCCATGACTACCTCATTTATGGGCCTCTAGTTGTGCTCAATATTCTTTATTTCTAAGGAAATCTATTTCCTTAGATCTTAGTTATGCTCATTAATTACTTGACTCGATTGGGTTTTACTTAGCTGATACCTTTGGCTCTCACTCGAAATACTGGTGTTTCCACGGTTAGGCTTCCTATGTTCCATTTCTGGAGTCAATAATTTTTCAGGAGTGATCCTTGTCATTATTAACAAGGCTTGTACTCGATACTTACTTTGCTCCACTAGTTAAATTAATCTAAACATTCTTTCTCATATCTTAGATGCTTAACTCTCTATATTCTCCTTGCCAAGCTTCAACTGCTTATGGTACCACCTAGGGCTTCTTAGAGTACTAATATTGTCTACCGATGATTCTTGTATTAAAAATATTACTTCCGGGTAGTTTTCTAGTGGTCCTCCTTAATTGCTACAGATCCAAGCTTAATTGTATGCATCTTGGTGCTTAAACTGCATTCCCTGCTATTAATATCAATGCTGTCGATTTAGTCCTGGAAGAAGTTCATACTCTTTTGTACTTCGTTTCAAGGGTCGTTACTCAATACTCGCAAATATTCCGTAGCTTGAGAATTCACTTGCTATGCCAATTACAACTTTGCAATTATTTATCTCTTCGATTCCGTACTATGATACGAATCTACCAAACCACCCATACTTGTGGCTAAGGTCGTCCCAAACCCGTAGTGATTTGGTATTCTCTACTACAGTCATTACACCCTAACAGCTTTGCTTTCAGACCTTTTCCTTATTATTCTTTAGTCTTCTACCTTATCATAATCTTTCGTCTGACACTGGTTCCTTTGCACCTTAGTCGATAATTGATTACTACTTTGTCTTTGTTTTGTTCTATCTGAACAACTTATTTCCTAACTCCGTTACTTAGAGCAGCCACTCACTTATATTTTTTTTTTTTAAAATTGCGTCTGAAGGTCTTACGTTCCGATCTTCTTTCACTATGCTTTCACTTATTCCTGGGAGTATCTAGAAGCAACCTTCAAGGTCCATCTCGTTACTGTTGTCTAACGAGGGTTGGGAGGGTGGGGGTTGTCCTGGAGTCTTCCAGTGGTGGGGTCCTCACTAGCTACACGTGTTGTAGTTCCTTATGCTGCTCATCTATAAGCCTATGACTTTTTTGTTTATATGTTTGGTGTTGGATGCCCATGTTTCAATTTTTTTTTACTACTAATTTGTTTTCCACTTTTCGATGATACCACCTCTTATTGTGAACCTCCATAAAGTTCATACTCTCTCAAACTCCTATCATACTATCTCTGTTATTTTTCCCTACTAAGTTTGTTTTATTACTTGACTTTCCTTCTCATCTTAGTTCCTTGAACTTTTTATATCTTTATTTCCCTGAAAGCTCCATCAACTTTGGTTTTTTAAGACGTCTCTATTAAGTTTCTTGGTTCGGGTGCTATTCTCATCTGGTTCTTCTTTCTCAATATAATGAGACTGTTATGAGTCATACTATACTCTTGAGAGTCGCTCTCTCTAATTCCTTTACTCATTTGAGCCTTTACCACCTCCTAAGGGATTCTAATTCTAAGACGACTTCTAGGTTTGGCTTGGCTTACTGTAACTTCAAACTTTTCTGTCTTATGTAGAATTTTGCCATCTCGAGATTTTCATCTATGTTTTGTTGTACTTATTGGGTCAACCATCTGGACACCTCGTAATCCATCTATTCTGTCAAATACTCTTATTTATTTTGTTCTTCTTCTTGCTGGGCTCAAGGTTGGGAATAGATACATGCTTACGTGTCTGGTTAGGTGTCTAAATAATTACTAAAGTCGGGGGCTATTTAAAAGAAAAACTTTTATTCATACTGCTGGAAACTGAATTGACTTAATGCATGCCTTAAGGTTCCTTACTTTTTATTAATCACTCTGCGGTCTTTACTTATATTGTTATCTCCAAGCTACATTACCTATGCTACTAAACGTATTGAATTCTCTTATCACTTCTTTTTTCCTTCTTACTGTCTTCAGATCCTATCTCTTGGCTCTACGTCATGCTAATGAGGCTAGTGATGGTTCGTTCTTCTGACTACTTCTTAGATTTCTGCTCTCTGCTCTTGCTATAAATTACGGCTATGACACTCTGTTCTACTGTCCATACTGGTACTCTTATCACCCCTAAATATCTCCAACTTCACGGGTCTATTCTTGTATACTTCTACGGATTTCTACTGACTTGGGCTTATCTGTGGGTTCTACTGCATTTGGGACTTCTACTAGTCTTGCAGGCCTCACGCTGACTTGTCTTAATCTTTAGCTATACTAGGTTATCTTCTTTATATCCTCGAAAACTTCTTTAATCTCTTCATGGGTAATCTGCCTTTCAAGGCCTTTCCATCCCTTAAGAGGAGATTTCGTCGGGCTTCTTACGGTCATTTATATCTATACTGGTAAAGACTAGGGCAAACATTTTATATATTGATGAGTTTTGGCATCCTCGTTCTAGTACTATGTACCATGGTAGAGTCTATTTCTCATGTAAGGTAGGTATAAACTAGATTCCATCAGGGCAACTTTCTTAACTAGTATCACTAAGTGGTGGTAAACTAGATAGCTCAAGGTCTTGTCTCCAGCAGATTGCTTGGTTAGGGCAACTAATCATTTTTCTGACGTCATCCATCTTATTTGCCTACTGGCCTGGGTTTGGGGAATCTAGAATCTCTGTATTTTCATGGCATCTCACATCTATTAGAAGCCTCTATGACTATTCATGATTTCTTGCTTCTTCTGCCTTATAGCTATCCTTGGTTATTCGGGAACTCGCTATCTATACGAGGTGCTCAGAAGTTATTGGATATGCTTGGAAGATTTTTCTGAGGAGGAAAGGAATCTTACTTGGGGGAAAGAAACTTTGCTCAGATCTACTCGGCATTTTACTCTTTTTTAGGCTTGCTATACTCTTCTTTACAACAAGTTCTGGTATTATCTTTTATTATCTAAATCTGTGTCTCTGATTTTTACTACTATGTGGTTACTTAATCATATGTACGCCCTCTTTTACTTTTCTTTTAATAATCCAGGATAACTACATGAGAATTCTTAACTTGGATCTAGAGTGTCGTTGTTCTCGTAAGGAATACTATTCGAATAGTCTGGGAATGCTTACTAACCTGTCTATAGAACTTTGAGGACGTACTCGATGATCGGATACTGGAGAGGTAGTGCCTTGCATACGAGTATCCAGGACATACTGTGTATACAAAACCCAAATACTCTACCCACTGCAGTCACATACTCCTTAGACCATGCTCTGATACCATCTTTGTAACATCCCTAATTCGGGAGATGCTACCGACAGGGAATAGGTCGTACTATCCCCTGAGCCTTTCTCAAACCATAACCATATACTGATACTTTCTTTTCTCTATTTAAATGTCTTAAGTATAAGACCAAAGCCCAAGCTTCATAACATAACTTACAAACTCAACATTAATGACTGCGTACTTAATTACACTTACTTTTACAATGACTATCACAAACAATGACTAATACATAACTTTTACTTGACTTTGACTAGACTCCCACTCTCGCTAACTTGATCTAGTGGACTCCAAACCCTAGTGACTGCATCAATATCCCTCCTCCTGAGCTCGTCCTCCGAGAATACCTACAAGAACAGAAAATTGGGAGTGGGGGGTTAGATGTTGTACGACCTAAGTGAGTGGACGAAATCTGAAAATTCTGTTATAAAATATTTGGTTCTAAAACCAAAATTCAAAGATAACTTTATATGAAAACCCTTTTCGTCTATGAAAATTCTGAACACTTTTCTGAAAGTCTCATCTGAAATATTTCTGTAAAACTTATATTTTCTAAAAGTTTCTTATAAAACTGTTGTTTTCTGAAAACTCTTCTTAAAGAAATTTTTTTTTCCTGAAACTAAATCTAAAAAATTGTTGCTGTAAATTATATCTGTCTCTGAAAACATGACGTATGAGGGCGTTATGTATCGCTGTCCCCCCACACGCCTAACTAGAGCCATGAGTGTAAACCCATGACTTTGGGGCGTTACGTATCGTCGACCCCCAAGCCACTGAACTATGATCTAGGGGCATCTGTCATCCCTAGTCCTGAACTAGGATCTGGGGGCGTTATGTATCACCGTCCCCCCAGTCCTCTACATGTGCACATGTGATATCCGTCAATTCCAAACTAAATCAGGTTACATACTGAGGTGGGTTTTTCCTCCATGCCTCGAAAAACATAAAATTCATGTTTGAAAACATAAAAAAATCATGCTATAGATTTCCAAACTGCATAAACTTTACGTTTATCATGAATCTGAAATCAAATATGGCTAACGCCCTATGTGCTTGAAATAGTAAGTCTCAATTCATAAAGAATGAATAAATAAAAGGAATCAACTTGAAAAGAGAAGTGCCCACTCACTGTTTCGGAGTTCCGCTAGCCTTTCTTTGCTTCGTTGTAGAACTTTTGGTTCTTGCGATGATCTATCATCGATAATTTTGATTAGAAAATGAACAAAGAATAACTAGATCGGAATCAAGCTAAATTTGCCTATTCAGCTAAGGGCTATAACTTTGAGGCATATCGTACATATATCATGACGCAATATATACATACGGGTTGAAACGAGAATCTCTTAGGGTGGCCTCTAACACGCTAGGGTGAAACTGGAATGAATTACAAACTAATTGGGGAAATTTTCTTCTTTTGTCGCGACGTAAAGTGTTGCGCGTCGCGACGCAAATGTTCTAGAAACGGCTCAAAATTTTTCATTGTGTGTCGCGACGCGAACCCCTTTGGCGTCGCGACGCGAACCTGATTTCTAGGTTTTTGCACTTGTTTTTCACAATCCTATCATTCCCAAATGCATACTTAAAACTTCTATATCAATTTTTCATTACATAACCCACTCCAATAGACCTCAATAACATTCACAACACTATCAATATCACTAATATCCATTCTATTAACTTCTTTAATTTTTCACCTAAAATTGAACAAGTTGGGGGTTTTCTCCAATTACCAATTTCTTACCACAACAACCACTCAAACATCATCACATTCAAGATCTCAATACACTAAAATTATTAAATCATTAAAACTCAAAGTGTTTAAATTTGGGTCATGGTTTTCTTACCTTCTTCATACTTGATTCTTCTTTAATTCTCCAAACTTGGAGGTTGTTAAGCCTTTTTCTTGTTTCTTTTTTCTTCTTCTCCTTCTTGCTTCCACGTTTTTCCTCTTTCTTTTTGTTTTCCTTTTTTGTGAATTTGTGAATAGTATACTCTTTATATAGTAGAGTTTATTTGATATTAGGAAAAATGGAGAAAAGTTTGGAATTTTGGAGAAAGTTTGAGATTCTTCTATTTGGGTCTGAAATTACTATTCTTCCAAATTTTGACTAGCGTGTTTGACCTATTTCTGGTCTAATTTTGGAAAAATATTCAACTCGAAAGTTATAGGTCTCGATCTCATTTTTCCGACGATTTATAAGTCATAAAAATCAGAGTTTGTATGAGAAAGTTATGGCCCAACTACTATAGGCTATCAGGAGTGGTACATTATATAGTTTCATATCGGAATTTCGGGGAATTAACCAATTATCCCCAAAGTCATTTCTTGAGTGTATTTGTGACCAAAAATAATTTATATTATGTTATCTTCGACCCGTAATACCACAGTACTACAACGTAATAATAGTAGAGACTACCGGTTGTTACAGTTTCTATCTTGACACACACATGGTATCCTGAGGATCAGTCCACACCCAGCGAACAGGCGGAGGTCTGATCTAAATAGGTAGGTGACATGACTGTCATCAAAGTATGGAGGATATCTCATATATCCACAGTAGTATCTCAAGTCAAAGAATCATTATGCTACTTAACCCAAGAAGATTCTTATTAACGTATGTGTAGCACCCATTAAGAATATTCATGTTGGATAATATGACCCATAGCGTCACTATTTGTACAGATCACGGTGTTGTTGTACAAATTAACTATGTGACAAGGAAATTGCACTCTCATCATTTGTGATTAAATCACCATAGATATATAAATGAAGAGAGGTCCATATGATTAGTTCCTGGATTGAGATGATATGAGACAGTATTAGTCCACGAAGGATTAATCATTAAATATCCTAGCCGGAGTATTATCGAGACAGGACATCGATAATGCGGAATAGGCTAGTATTGCACTTGTGTGCGTTGTGAGGGCACAACGGCATAGTTCTCATATATATAAGTTTTGGATACTTATGCAAGTGCGATAGGAGGTTGTGTTTCACCGATGGTACGGGAAACAGCTTCGCTCTGGATAGACCCCTCGGAATCCCATTGGTATTATGACTATGTGTCTATGGGAGGCCGAAATCAGGGTAGGTGTGTATAGTCTTAACCTGAGACTTACATCGCTAATACTTGCGATAATCGGTAGACTTTAGTCTTGGTGGTACAGGGCTTTAACCGGTTCTGCGTACACCGCTTCTAGGTTTATCAGAGAGTCGTAGTGTATTGGGTGTGATGTCAAGACGGAAGTATCACTTCAGTCATGTTAGAGATGATGTCACGCAGGATATGGTACTAGTGCTCTTGAGTGTTGCGCAACCATCGGGATATTATGACTAGGTCATGCATATCCGATTAAAGAGACTAGTTACCAGACATCCGACATGTGCTCCGGACGGGGCAGACACTTATCCAGCCCCAGCCCTAGCACGTGACTATCCGATACTGGGCCGATATACACAATACTACGGTATACTACGCTTGATACAGATCTATATATTCCTGTAAGAATATTTCTGTAGAATTGGGTAGGCATGGCGCTTTGCTAAAAGCCAACCTTGTCTTGTAAATCGATATAAACGTAGTACGAGGTACTTACGTGTTCGGATAATCCGACGACCGTATTTACTGCCAATATATCCGGAGATCTCATGGGTCGCTTCCTGAAGATTCACCGATGATGTATAACTCGCACTTTAATTAATCTAGGATTAATTAGAAGAGAGAGAAAATTAATCTGGGATTAATTGCGGAGATACTTTATCTGGGATAAAATATTAATAAAGAGAGAGAACGATTAATTTGGAATTAATCGATAAAATAATATATTCGATATATTATAAGAAATTGGATTTCGACGCGGAATTAAAATTAGATTTTAATTCGGGCGAACGAATTAATTTAGAATTAATTCGTTAGCGACGTGAATAATGAATTCGCTAGGCGTAATCATTTAATTACGACGCAACGAAAAATTCATTAATTTGGAATTAGCGAACCCGAGCCCGGGAGTGATTGGGAGCGCATTCGCATTTCGAATTCGAGCGCGGCACGCAAGTCACATCAAGCGTCAAATCGTTAGTCACATCATGCGTCAAATTAATTGTCACTTTGAGTGATGTGACTTGACAACATGTCACTTTATTAAAGTGATGTGATGTGACTTAAAGTAAAAAGTAGAAGTGATATGGTTGTTTGAAAAGCATTAATAGACTTTTGCTTTTTGACTTTTGATATATATGAAAATGATTTATATATTTGTTTTTGTTTTTGGAAAATAAAATAAATATATAAACCAAAAATCATTTTCTCTCTCTCCCTCACCACTTACGCATCTCTTCCTCTCCCTCTCTTTTCTCTTCTTTCTTCACGGTTTCAAAGCTGATTTCTTCTCCAAAAATTTCTGGTTTGACCGAAATTTTGAGAAGCAAATGAATGAGAGTAGTTCTAGCACACACATGGGTTATATTATGGTGATAGGGAAACGAATTTGTGAGCTTGGATTTATTTTTGGAGCTTGAAGCTTTGAGCTTCCATGGAGTCATCAATGGCCGATTATTGGAGCATCAAAACAGCCCCCAACCGAGCAGTCCACTACATGAGGAAGCTACTGCCGAGCTTGATGTGCATCAAAAACGCAACTTGGTCTTCATTTCATCAAACCCATCAATGTGAGTATGTATTCCGCCTTACTCCTTTGTGTATTCAACTCATTTTTATGCATGTTTGTGATCCTTGAGACTTGATTGAAACTCAACAATTCAGTGAGCCATTCAATGTTTATTCGATATAAACATTTACATGTCTATACGAGTCTCCGAGACTCATGGTTCATTGAGAATCAACCACTGAAATCCAAGATTCCAATATACGACATATATCAGTCTCAGCGGGTTTACTTACTGACTAAGTAATGTAAACCTTGACCAGGAACAGTTAAAGAAATGATATTGTTATGATACAACACAATGTCAGTTGCGACACTTTTGTAACTGTATCATAAATAATCATTCTAAGTTCAATTAAGTCTTTACCATATATAAAGAGATATTATATTATAGAAACTGTTTATTTTATTCCTAATAAAATATTTATAAAAGTATTTACAAGGAAATACATAATAAATTGGTGCTCTGAGCACAAACCCTAACACATTCTCCCATTTGCTCTAGTGTCAATATCGATTGTATCTCATACCTATCGACTCCAAATGTTTATCAAATAACTTCAGAGGAATGGCCATGGTAAGCGGGTCTGCTACATTATCTTCACTCGGGACATTACACACGACAATGTCCCCTCATGACACTATCTCTCGAATGATGTGATACTTATGTTCCACATGCTTCGATTTCCGATACGCCCTCGGTTCTTTTGCTTGCGAAATGGTTCCATTATTATAACAGTATAACGAAATCGGATTCTCGATACTTGGGACAACTCCCAACTCTTTGATAAAGTTCTTATCCCAAACAGCTTATTTTATAGCTTCATAAGCTGCAATATATTCTACCTCTATGGTGGAATCAGCTGTGGACCCATATTTGGAACTTTTCAAACAAACAACACCTCCGTTAAGGGTAAATACAGATCCTGATGTAGACTTTCTATCATCAGAATCCGATTAAAAATTTGAATCTGTATACCCATTAACCTGCAGTTCATTTCCTCCATTTATCAGAAACTTATCTTTAATACCTTTAAGATATTTTAGGATATGTTTAATGGTTATCCAATGGTCATTACCTGAATTGGACTGATATCTGCTGGTCACACTAACTGCGAAGCTGATATCAGGCCTAGTACATAACATGACATGCATGATGCTGTCGAAACACAAAACATAAGGCTGATTAGACATTCTAATTTTCTCATCTTCTGTTTGTAGACACATCTTCTTCGAAAGATGTAGGCCCTGTCTGAACGGTATATTTACTGTCTTACAGTTACCAAAATTGTACCGTTCTAAGATCTTATATATGTACATTGATTGGGATAATCCAATAAGCTTCATTTCTCTATCCGTATAGAGTTTTATGCCTAAGACATAAGAAGCTTAATCCAGGTCTTTCATGGAGAAATTCTTACAGATGTAAGATTTGACACCCTGTATCATATCGATATCATTCCCAATGATTAGGATGTCATCAACATAGAGAACTAAAAATACCACCATACTCCCACTGGACTTTTTATACACACAGGATTCTTCTGAATTCTTGAGAAAATTAAAAAAATTGATTATCTTGTCGAATGGAAGATTCCAACTTCGTGAAGCTTGTTTAAGTCCATAAATGGACTTCTTAAGCTTACATACCATGTCTGAGTCTTCGCTGGATAGAAAACCCTCTGGTTGTTCCATATAGATTTCTTCATCAAGAAATCCATTTAGAAAAGCCATTTTGACATCCATCTATCAAATCTCGTAATCATGGTAAGCAGCAATAGACAATAAAATCCTAATAGACTTTAGCATCACCACTGGCAAAACATTTTCATCGTAGTCGACACCAGGTCGCTGCGTGTAACCTTTAATTACCAGACAGGCCTTAAAGGTTCAATCTTTTCGTCAGGCCCGCGCTTCTTTTTGTAAAACCATTTACAACCGATACGAATAATTCCTTTAGGAAGCTGAACCAAGTCCCAAACTTGATTCAGATGCATAGAGTCTAACTCTGATTTCATGGCCTCTTGGCACTTCACGGAGTCAATGTCTAACATCGATTCTCTACAGGTATAAGAGTCATTCTCTTCAACTAAGAGAACATCAAGACTCATTTCTTGTATCAAATACAAGCGTTCAGGAGGTCTAGATACCCTTTAGGACCTACGGAGTGTGGGTAATGAAGGTTCTTCATATACTTGAACTTCAGGTTCCTCCGTTGGTTCGTTGGTCTCAGGTTGTACTTCATCAATTTCAACATGTCTATGATTACCTCCCTCGGTCAAAAATTTTATCTTTAGAAATTATCCGAAGCGATCTACGAACACACTTCGATGCTCGGTATCATAAAATAAATATCATTTTGTATTTGAATGATATCCATCAAACCTAAACTCTTGCCCTCGATGCAAAAGCTTATTCTGGTGAGCCACCCATACGTATGCAGGACAACCCCAAACCCTAACATAATTAAGATTCGAGTTCTTATCGGTCCATCTCATACGGAGTCGTATGAACATCTTTAGAAGGAATCTTATTCAAAAGATGAGCGGCAGTTAAAAGAGCATAACCTCATAAATAATATGGAAAATCTGTAAAACTCAATATAGATCGAACCATATCCAATAATGTCTGATTTATCCTCTCGGAGACTCCATTGTGTTGTGGAGTACCCGGAGGAGTATATTGAGCGAGAATCACATTATTCTTTAAATAATCAGTGAAGTCACCACTCATATATTCACCGCCTCGATCTGATCGAAGACATTTAATATATTGACCAGTTTATTTTTCTACTTTATTTCGGAATTCTTTGAACTTTTCAAAGGTTTCTAATTTATGTTTCATCAGATAAACATAACCTTATCGTGACATATCATCGGTAAAGGTAATAGAGTATGAAAAACCATTATGAGCAGTCTGACTCATAAGACCATATAAATCAGAATATACGAGTTTTAATAAGTTAGTGGCTCGGTGTCCCACCAGAAAATGGAGCTTTGTTCATTTTACCACGAATGCAAGATTCACAAATTGGATAGGATTCAATGGTGAGATCCTTAATCAAACTATTCCTAACCAACTAAGTTAGGCGTTTCATGTCTATATAACCTAACCTCATATGCCAAAGTTCAGTATTATTAATTTCAGATAGTTTACGTTTATTAATTAGAGTATTCCAGATATCTCGAGAAGTCTGCAAAATGTAATGACCACACTCATTTGGACAAACAAATATCTGAATATTATTTCTATCACATAAATACAAGGAACAGTTCTTAATATTTACATGATATCCCTCTGTATCTAATACAAAAAGTGATATAATATTAGCTACACATCCTGATACAACATAGCAGTCATGCAATAAAAGTCTCTCACTAGGTAATGGAACCTCGCATAATCCCGACAACCGCATCCAGAGAGTCACCACTCCCGAATCACAACTGCATCTCTCCATATTTCAGCCGTCTACTTTCCGTCAGCACCTGCAACGAATTGCAAATGTGAACAGGACAAGTATAATTTAAAATCCAACTAGATGTAACAGCTTCACAAGCTAATGAGATATCAATAACAGGAAAAATAAAAGTATCTGATGTCGATGCTCTTTCCTTCCTGATCTGGACAAGGTAGTCAGGATAATTTCTCTTTCAGTGCCCAATCTTAATGCAGTGATGGCACTTGTCTTTAAAATCTCTCTTGGGCTTCGCTATCTTAGCCTGCAGAGGAACATTGAAACCCTTCTTTTTCTTTCCTTTCGTCTTCTTTCTTTTCGACTTGGAGTGGGAAGAAGTGAAAAGTGAAGTGGATTTCGGAAGGCGAGTCGGTACTCCCTTCCTTAAATCCACATTCGCCGTGAGAAGCATCCTATGCAACTCATGGTAAGAATAGTGAATCTCATTCATGTTGAAGTACATCACAAACTGGAGATACGACGCCGGAAGTGAACCAAGAATGACACTTCATCCCGGAGACTGTCCCTCATCGAGTTTTAAATAGAACAGTTCCATCGAAACTCTATGAACCGAGACCTGTTCTTGATTCATGAATGATTCTCAGAGTTGTGTCATCATGTTATATGCATCAGGCATCTCAAAATATTGCCTCTTGAGTTTCGAACATCATCTTTCCATCTCCAGAAAATCTCAAGTTCCTCCGGTACCTCATCATCAGATACAGCAAAGGGCAAATGACCCTATAATACATATCCAATCTTCTCAGATATGAGGAAAATCCTCAAATCCATATCCCAATCTTCGAAGTTCTCTGCGCTTTTGAGCTTATCTGTATGCTTAAGTTGTTTGAAGAAGCCGCCATCGCAAATCTATCACATAGATAGCGAATAAACAGTTAGAAGACAAAACAAATTTATATAATATCAAAAACATTAACTATATCATGGATTTTTAATCTAAAAATATTTCTCCCACTATTTCATGCAAAACTGTAATCCCCAAACATAATACATAACATGCAATAATCAAATTAAATACAATAGTGAAAAGTGGACCCAATGAATATATTTCAGCTCACAGTTTTGGCACGTTCTCGCTTACGTATATTCATTAGGTACACAACTCATTGTCAATCACTCACCAGTGACACTTAGGTTCCGGTCCTGACCGTTTCTAGATCAAATCTCTCCATTTCTCTCTCAAACTAGCACTTGTATTACTTCTACCCGTTTTACATTGAGGGGAATAAGTGAGAAGAGAATACAAAGAGAATAGAGGTGATAAGGCTGGACACGCAGGTCCAATTTAATAAATCGAATTTATTACAACAATTTCCAAAATTGCCCCCACCCGACTAATATCCATCCGATATACATTATTCATTCATCACAATCATGTATTCACACAAGCATGTTATCAATCAATCTAATCAAATTAATTAATCTGATAATTAGTGATCATCCAATGTTCAAACAACGATTTGATTTTGCGCGAGTCAAACTCGTTTTTGCAAATAAGTACTCAAAGTACGAATTAAATTAAACTACAACATTAAATCCAATTTAATATGTATTTAATACTAATTCACTATTTTAATTCCAAATTAAATATTACACTTTATTAATAAACCTTTTACGACTTAAATTCCAAATTTAATTGTTACGGGTCTCAAAGTCCGATTAACGTCCAACGTCAGTTTAATTCAAGTCAAATGGGCTTTAAATTAATTTATTTAAGGCATAGTCTTCGGCAACCAAAGCCCAATCAAGGAGTAACCCCATAAGCCATAAATCAATTTCGGCCCATTAGGCCCAATTAAACTTTAAAGGTTCATTAAGTCGCATTTGGACTTTATGGAAGCGGTTTTGGGCCCAATTGGATCCAATCCAATTTGCCTAAACCCAACTTTGTACAACAAAGCCCAATAAGGCCATTTACAACTTTAAAAGCCCAAATCCAATTTTAAGGCCCAAATAATTAAATTACCAAATTCCAAATTTCCAATTTAATTACCAAAGTGTATTACATGATTAATTAACCAAATAAATATTTCCAAAACATCATTTTGTCCAATTAATCATGCTTTTATCATCATCACATGTCCAACATACTTTGATGAAAAATCAAACCCATTAACCATGCTACATGTCTCGGCCAAGGGAGTTATTTCATGTCCAATTCGGTTTCAATCCAATTAATCCACAATCAACATTAAATCAACTTCCCGAATGATTTCCAACACATCCAATGAATTAAAATCAAAATTCCAAGACTAAATTAGGGCTATACCATTCGGCCAACATAAGGAATTGGGGATTTTTGTTCAATTCAAAATTTAATCCAATTAATTTCAAATTAACATTATCCATCATGATTCTAACTTATCCAATGAATCAAAATCAAAAAATTCCAAGATTCCACATGAACCCTATACATTCGTCCAAGGTAGATATATTGGGGAAAATTTATTCCAAATCATTTTCTTGAAATTGATCCAATCAATCTTCAATTCAACATGTATTAAGCATACTCAAACATCCAATTTATTCAAATCATGCTCAAATACAAAATACCCAATTTTAAGCCCTAAAAATTTCATGCTTGAACCTAGGCTCTTGATGCCATTGTTGGTTTCTTTTTAGGTCCCAAGATCATAACAAGCATGAAAATAATGTGTGAATACATCAAATGAGGTAACGGAATACTCACATTGATCGGTTGAGACGATTTGGTGAAGAACAAAATTGATTTTCACCTCCAAAAACACAACTGCAGTTACCAGTCCACTGCACACTGTTTTTCAATTTTGGTTCACCTTTTGAGCTTCGAATCTTCGTCGTTTGATTCCCGACACGTGGGTGGGTTTCCCTAACACCTTCGTATGTCTCCTAGGAGTGTGCTAGCACTTGGATCTTGCCACAAAATCCACAAAATGCTTCCTCACTGCTCACGTTTTTGTTGACAGAAAAACAGTGAAGTTTGGCCCCTTGGGCGTGAGCTTGAAGAAGATGGGAGAGAGAGAGAGTTGTCTAGGGTTTTCTCAATATTCATCTAATGAATAATAATGAGTTAGCCCTTTTGTTATTCACCTTTTGGTAAAACCATTTCACTTTTACCCTAAACTTGGTAGGTGTGGGTAAATGGTTTTTCAAAAAGCAAAACAAGGTAGTTGGGTGGTAGGTACACCTACCACACATGGGCCCCACATATTTGAATTCAAAATTCAAATATCTCTACGAACATTTGCCGTGGCTCGGTTTCGTTTAATCCGATTAAACGAACTTCCGTCGTTAAATAATTAAATCTAATTTAATTAAATATCGATGCCTCGCAAATATATTACAAACGTCGTTTACGAATTAATTCTAAATTAATTCGTTCGTTCGCATTAAAGTCCGACTTTAATTTCGTAATGAAATCCAATTCATATCAATATATCCGATATATTAATTTTAGCCCATTTGCATAAATTAAATAGAAAAATCAAATTTAACTATTAAATTTATTTTACCGATTAATTCCAAATTAATCGCGTTCTCTCTCATTAGATGATATTTTATCCCAGATAAAATATCTCCGTAATTAATCCCAGATTAATTTTCTCTCTCATCGAATTAATCCCAGATTAATTAAAGTGCGAGTCATACATCATCGGTGAATCATTGGGAAGCGACCCATGAGATCCCCGGATATGTTGGCAGTAAATACGATCGTCGGACTATCCGAACACGTAAGTACCAAGTACTACGTTTTACCGATTCACAAGACAAGGTTGGCTTCTAGCAAAACACCATGCCTACCCAATTCTCCGGAAATATCCTTACAGGAATGAAGGATCTGTATCAGGCGTAGTATACATCGTATAGTGCATATCGATCTAGTATCGGATGGTCACGTGCTAGGCCTGAGGCTGGAGTTGTGTCTGCCTCATACGAAACACATGTCGTATGTCTGGTAACTAGTCTCTATAATCGGATATACATGACCTAGTCATAATATCCCGATGGCCGCGCAGCACTTAATAGCACTAATACCGTATCCTACGTGACATCATGTCCACTATGACTGGAGTGATACTTCCGTCTTGACATCACACCCAATACTATACGATTCTCAATATACCCAGTATTGGCGTACACAGAACCGGTTAAAGCCCTGGACGACCTCAACCAAAGTATATTGATTTTCGTAAGTATTAGCGGTGCAAGTCTCAGGTTAAGACCAAATACACCTACCCTGATGTCGGACTCCCATAGACACACAGTCATACTACCAATGGGATTCCGAGGGGGTCTATCCAGAGCGAAGCTGTTTCCCGTACCATCGATGAAACACAACCTCCTATTACAATTGCATGAGTATCCAATACCCAAATATATGAGAACTATGTCGTTGTGCCCTCACAACGCGCACAAGTGCAATACTAGTCTTTTACGTATTTATCGATGTCCAATCTCGATAATACTCTGACTATGGATATTTAATGATTTATCCTACGTAGACTGATACTGTCTCATATCATTCTCCGTCCAGGAAAAAATCATAGGGACCTCTCATCATTTATACATCTAAGGTGATCTAATCACAAATGATAAGAGAGCAATCTCATTTGTCACATAGTTAATTTGTACAACAACACCATGATATGTACAAATAGTGACGCTATGGGTCATAATTGTCCAACACTCACAGCTTTGGAACGCTCTCAGATATAGTCGTATAATATTTATCTATAAGCCGTATTGACAAGACGGACCAAGAAACATGTATCAAATACATATAAATTATAAAACCTTATTTTCAATAGGGATTTTCCGCAAAAAAAAATATTATTCTCATTATTTAATCAAATTAAATAAATACATGCATGCATAAAGCAAAGATTAGATTAAACATTAAATTTAAAGGCACAATCAAATTATGTGTTCAGAATCAGACTCGCCATGATATCATTTTATAGAGGTTTTTATGGGGTATAACCGGGTAACGCAGCGGAACGTGAAAAATCAAATTTTTCCGACTTCAATAAATTTTCTAGGCAATTAAAATAAACTAATTTATTCTAATTACTCAATACTTAAAAACTGATTTTTTTTAACCCATAAATCATATTTTTCCCAAATTGTTGTGAGACCCCCAAAGGTTTACATTTTGATCATTTTATTCATAACTTGTCAAATATAAAATTTAAGTGATTTCAAATCACTACCAAAATGATTTATACATATCATATACATCAAAATACAACTCACATCAAAAAGCCCATAATTTCATCAAATTGCCAAGAGCACATTTAACATTCAATTTTGTGCATTTTGGTCCAAATTTGTTAAAAACAAGTTTAGATGATTTCCAATCAACACCAAATGATTTGTATATCTTATATACATCATAATACAACACATGTATGAAAAGCCCAAATTTTGGTTGAGGTATGTACCCTAATTTTTCAAATTAATTCAATTAATAAAATTAACCAAATCCATCACTTTAATCTAATTTCTACAACACCAAACAAGTCTCAACACTTTGAAACAATTCAAGAATAATTCTAGGTCATCAATGAGTGGCCTAACAACCACTACAAGAATTAGACCATTTAGCGTCGAATTATTTCGACGCCATAAGTGAAGGTTTCGACGCAAATGACATTTAGCGTCGAAAAAATTAGATGCAAAAAATGGACGATAAAATGTCGACGAAAATCACTTTTAGCGTCGAAATAATTCAATGCAACGCTAAAAAATAGTATTCTGCGTCCAATTTGTTTCGACGCTAAAGTAAATTGTCCGACGCTATATTGTATATTTGGCGATGAAATAATTCGACGCAAAAATTCAAACTTTTAGCGTCGAAAAGTGTCGACGCTAAAGTATATTAAAAAAGTATTATATGTAAGCTTACAGCGACCATTTTTGTTACTATTAGCGTCGAAATAGTCGACGCTAAAAGTTTGAATTTTTGCATCGAAACTTGTCGACGCTAACGTATATTAAAAAAGTATTATATGTACGCTTACAGTGGCCATTTTTTATACTATTATTTCGATGCTAAAAGTAAAAAATTTATTTTTTTAAAAATTAGTAATTTACTTATTTTTTGTTCTAAAATATTTAATTTAGTTGAAAAAAAATGTAATTAATAACAAAATGACGAAATATTATATTGAAATTTGTTTTAGAAAGAAGAAATATTATATTAAATCTATTTGTTCAAAATGTTTATACAAAACCAAATATAAAATTAATTGCTACTGTGATGGGGGGACGCTCGAGCCCGATGCACCATGACTCATTGAGGCCTCGAACATCTGACGGAAAGCCAGCAGTTGCTATTCCAACTGCTCCATCTTCTTCTCGTGGTCCATCATCTTCTTCTCGTGGTCCACCGTGACCTGTTGTAGCTTCTCCTTAGTCTGCTGCAGCTCGTCTTTGGTGGTGACTAACTTGTCTCGAAGAGAGACATTGTCCGAATTACCACTATTGCGTGCAGATGACGTTGGCTTCTTAAGAGTGCCAAGACCAACGTTGTAAGCTGTCTGATTCTTGAAAACCAATTGCGACAGCTGCTCATCTGGTATTGGGTCGGACTCTGTCTCCTGAGTTTGATGTTGGAGTTCCATCATTTCGTTCTGTTTCAAAAAATAAGTTAATATTAGAATTTGAGAAAAAAAATTAACATATATAATATTAATTATTTTATTTTAAAAAATGAAACTTACATAGCAGCGTTCGGCTTCTTCATTTATCCATATGTTCCTATCATTGTAATGCGTCACATGGAAAAAATATGGAAATGATTGCACCTCACATGTGCTACTCTGTTATAAACATAAAATAAATTCAATAATATTCCAGATTAGTAAAAACAATTAACTATTAAATTTTACGTTAGGATATATTTACCTCAGAATGTTCGACACGATGTTGGATAAATGGCTTCGAACCTCCACGGTGGTTAAAACGCAAGTGACTTCGATTTTCCGCATTTGCGTGACATTTATCCTGTATTTACCAACACTGTAAGTACCAAAAACAAAGACAATTATAAATTTCCGTTTATTTCAAAATTTACCTCGTGTTTTTTGCTAGACCAAAGCTCACATAAGAATGTCCAATCTTGTTCCTCTATAAAATCAAGCTTGTGTTGTGGAGCATTTGAAGGTCCATGTTCGTCGAATATTGGTTTCAGGACTTTTGTTCTATAATCTTTATAACTTTTCCCCATGTGGTAGTCAATATATTGTTGGACATTCACTTGGGTCAGATCGAAGTCAAACCATTCCTACATGAAAATTCGAGTAAAAATAAGTATAAAATAAAAATGTTAAATAACAAACAATATCGAAAACTTACAAGTAGCGAAGGGAATAGCTGGTTCATTTTCGTCTCCCACGGTATCTTTCTCCAAGATACGTAGTTTTGGGGAGCTTCATATCGAGCTGTAGCTCCTATGGCTGTATTAAACGCTGAATTATGTTGTCCGACTTGAGTGTGTCCATCATCTGATATCTCTATCCGGATACGACCGTGAGCCTTAACGTAATTAACCAACCCCAGGCCACGGGTGCGTCCTCGACCCTTCACTGTACTGGACTCACCTGTGCTAGCAGAGAAATCACCAGGGCCAGTTGCCATTGCTGATGTAGATGGAGTCGCGGTAGCCCGTTTGCGATTGCCCGGTGCCATCTGCAAAAACCATCGCATTAGCGTCATCAAATTCCAAAGTTCTTATACATATACATACATATCCATACAAGTCAATACAACTTAACAAAAGCGCTTATAACATCGAATGCTCACTTTCGTTTTCAAATTCATTCATTCATTTATTCATTTCACATATGCATTCATTATCCATATAATCTACGAGTTCCATCATACACGTACATACACACAGTCACACACACAATCATCATACAACCAACCACGAAGCACATTTAACAACCAATACACACAACTTCTCATGCACACGCATAACCATAACAAACATTCCAAAACATATACTATACTATATGAACTTTCGAATTCCAAAACACATACAAACATTCCAAATTTGGAATGTTCTGCCCAGAACAGCTATTTTCTGGGCTGTTCTGCCAGAACAGCAGCAATCTACTGCTGTTCTGGGCAGAACAGCATGTTCGTCGTCCATTTAACAACATGTCGATCATCATCATTCATCATTCATCATTCATTAGCGTCAATCATCATCATTCATCAACAATCATCATCATCATCATTCATCAACAATCATCATCATCATCATCAATGATTCCACTCTTTTAACAATCATCATCATACAAATTCATCATCATACATCAACAACCATAAATCATATCATGCAAATTCATCATCAACTTCAACAATCATCATCATCAACAACCATAAATTCTATTGACAACCATCACCATCATCATCATCATCATCAAATTAAAATCAAAAAGTGAGACTAACCTTAAATTCGTTGCTTGCGATGTCTAGAAGCCGAGAATGCAGAAGAAGAGAGTGCCTTGGGAGAATTTTGCTCGTTTGAGCCGAGAAGAAGAGGTCTCTGGTTTTAGGGATTTAAACGACATATAGCGTCGAATTTATTGCATTTTAGCGTCGAATACTTCGACGCCAATAAGTAGGCGGTTCATTAAAATTTAGGGTTATTTTTCCGGGAAATTTAATTTTCATATTTAGCGTCGAAACACACAATTCGACGCTAAATGTACATTTAGCGTCGAATTAATTTGATTTTAGCGTCGACTATTTCGACGCCAAAAAAATGGGCGGCTTATTAAAAATTTAGGGTTATTTTTCCGGGAAATTTAATTTTTATTTAGCGTCGAAATACAATAGGTGACACTAAATGTAAGACATCTAGCGTCGAAATACAATAATCGACGCCAAATTTCTTACATTTAGCGTCGAAGAATAATCGACGCTAAATGTAAGACATTTAGCGTCGACTTTTGTATTTCGACGCTAGATGTCTTACATTTAGCGTCGCCTATTGTATTTCGACGCTAAATGTATATCATTAAAATAATAATTAAAAAAAAATATATCATAGTTATACTATTAATCATTACGTTAATATTTCAACCATATCTAAAGAGTAATTAAAATCAACAACCATACATTATAATCCATAAAATTATTCATCAATCACAAAATACTGTAACTTCATAATTAATCACTATTATCGTTGGTATTGAGGATTCGTGACTGGAATCGAAGTCAACTTCAGTGTCAAATTGTTCTTCACTTGATACTTCAACGCTCACTTCAGAATGAGGAATTAGCTCAACGTCTGTACTAGCTCGAGTTAATGTGATATTTTCAGGAACGTTGACAGTTGGTCCAAAAAATATATGTTCAGGAACTTCAAAATTGTCGGAGACTTCTTGTGTTTCATCTGATATGTCAACTTTATCTTTCTCCTGCGTGTCCCAAATGGCCCTATGTTGTAACTTTTCTACCACCATCCATCCAGTTCCTAACTTAGGATCAGGTATATATATCACTGAACGTGCTTGCGTACAAAAAATGTATGGATCATTCTTGTACCAACAACGTTGAACATTAATTGACGTGAGATGATTACTAACTTGAATTCTCCTCTTTCTGGCATTTGTGTCAAATCACTTACATTGGAATAGCACAATATGTCGTCTGGGTCGATATATCAACTCAATGACCGATTGCAATACGCCGTAGAAGTCAATTACATCTGAGTTGTGTTCTCCTTGGACTACAATTCCAGAATTTTGAGTCACATGAGTAATATCTCGCTGTTCGGTATGAAATCTAACTCCGTTGACAATACATCCACTGTACTCATAAGTCTGCTTTTGAGGCCCATAAGCCAAAGAAACCAATGAGGATTGCGAGTCCAATTGACCATTTTGCACTTGATTAATAATCTGACAATGAAATATATGTGTTAATATAACAAACTGAAATGTCTAATGTTAGGATCAAAATAAATATAAAATATTCTAACTTACAGTTGTCTCAAACCATTTAGGAAATTCTTTTTTGTGGGTTTCATCAACATTATGGTCACCATCATATTGTAGCATTGTTAGATGTTGCCTACAATAAATTATCACGGTTAATGTATAGAAAAAATACAGTAATGATGCACCAGAAAAACTTACGTTAAATACGGTTGCACTTCATCACAATTACTCAATATAAACCAATGCGCACGTTGAACTTCCTGAAGGGTTAGTAATTTGACACCTACTGCCCCAAATGTTCTATAATTTTGACGGAACACTGTGATCTATTGGTTATTACTTGCATCTCCATCATAGTTTCGTGGCCGACGATTAAAATGAGTTTCAATATTCTGCATGTACATCGAACAAAATGTTATTGCTTTACTTATTATAACAGCTTCAGCTATTGAACCTTCAGGGCGTGCCTTGTTTTTCACATATTGTTTGTAATCTCCCAAAGCTCTGCAGATATGACAACAAGTTTGCATTAAGACTAAATTCTATGCACATAAAAATGGTTACAAATTTTCTTATATAAAACTGTATATATATATATATATATATATATATAGTACCTCTCAATGGGATACATCCATCTGTAATGGACAGGACCTCCATTTCTAGCTTCATCCGGTAAATGCACAGCTAGATGTACCATGACATCAAAGAAAGCGGGTGGCAAAATTCGCTCCAGCTTGCATAGGATTATCACGATTCCTCGCCAAGGTCGTCAATAACATATGTGCTTAATGTCCTCTGACACAATTGTTTAAAGAAGCCACATAGATCAGTACGACGTCGCATACATTCGGGGGGAGATAAGGTCGAATGCCAACAGGAAGGAGAATCTCGAGCAACACATGACAATCGTGACTCTTTAATCCCGTTATTGTATCATCTCTGACCCAACACTCAATATTGGATGCATAATTATCAGGGAATTTAACCATTTTCAGCCAATCACATAATGATTTTCTCTCCGATTGATTGAGCACATAACTAGCAGGAGGCTTAATAAAACCTCGAGAGGCGACTTGTAAATGCAATTCATTGCGAATTCTAAGATCTTGTAGGTCCAATCTAGCATTTACAGTGTCTTTTGTCTTACCCGGAATATTGAATAGTGTACCCACTAAACTCTCACAAATATTTTTCTCTATATGCATTACATCCAAATTATGTCGCAAACTCAGAGTCCCCCAATATTGTAACTCAAAGAAAATACTTTTTCCTGTCCAATTCAACTCTTCAGGTAACCGTTTTCGATTTTTATCTCTATTATTAGGATGTTTACCATGTGTGCTGTCTTTGAGATGTTGATGTTGGCAAAGTATGTCAAATGCAGACAATCGACTGGGCTTACTCTGAGGTTCATGTTGCCCGTTAAATAATTTACTCCTCCGCCAAGGATGACTCGACTCAAGAAATCTCATATGCCCCGTGTATCCGATTTTATTCCGTAATCGTTGCGAATGTGTATGATCCACACAAACTGGACATGCCATGTATCCCTTAGTGCTCCATCCAGATAATGAACCATAGGCTGGAAAATCATTAATGGTCCATAATAATGCGGCATGCATCTGAAAATACTGCTATGAAGCTGCATCATAGGTATGCACACCCACATTCCATAATGTTTGTAACTCCTCGATCAATGGTCTCAAGTAAATATTTATATCTTTACCAGGTGAACGTGGACCAGGGATAAGCAATGACATAAACATGAACGGATCCTTCATACATTTCCATGGAGGTAAGTTATATGGAATGACAATAACGGGCCAGATGTTATAAGAGTTGTACATATTCCCAAATGGGTTAAAACCATCAGAGGCAAGACCTAACCTGACATTACGGGGGTCCTCAGCGAAACGGGGGTACATGTCATCAAATTCCTTCCATTCGGTTCCGTCCGCAGGATGTCTAAGGGCCCTCCGCACCGATCCTCTTTTCATGATGCCACATCATATCAGTCGCTGTGTGTCATGACATGAACAATCTCTGCAGCCTGGGCGTTAAAGGGAAATATCGCAATATCTTTTGAGGCACTTTCTTCCCCATACCACGGATTTTGTACCGACTTTCACCACATATCGGACAATGTTCAAGTGATTCATACTCGGTACGAAATAATACACAATCAAACTTATAAGCATGAATGGATTCATACCCCATTCCCAGATCACGAAACATTTTCTTTGCCTCGTAGTACGACTTAGGCAATTCGCTTCCAATCGGTAACATTTGGGCCATTAACTCTAACATCATATCGATACTTTTGTTGGTCATTCTGTTGATCACTTTAATATGTAATAATTTCACAACGAAATTCAAGATCGACATTCCAGCACCTTCGAATGGAATTTTTTTGCCTCATCAAGTAGTTCACTAAATAAATTTTGATCATTTCCACTTAACACTGGCATGTCACCACTAACACTATGACCAAGTTGTGGACCTTGTAAGTCATGCAAAATATTGGCGATCTCATCGTTTGTAGGTTGATTGTAACTACTGCTCCCTTCACCGACATCAAAAAACCGTGACTGAGAATGATACTGCTCATCGTGATAAATCCACGTACGGTAAGTTGGTGATATTCCTGGCATGTATAAATGATTATGAACTTCATCTAACCGCTTCTTTTTCATATTCAAACAATTTGCACATGGACAACGAACACGACCTTCTGCATCAATGTGTTGCTTTGCGACTTCCATAAACTCAGACACTCCATTACGATATTCAACACTCAATCTATCCAGAGAGCTCATCCAATTTCTATCCATTTCAGCAGAATACCTAAATATAATAATATAATTATTAGATATCATTTTACAGTAATCAACATTACTAATTCAGTAATACTTTATTTAAGCATATATATATATATATATATATATATATATATATATATATATATATATTATATATATATATATATATATATATATATCTATATTATAAAGCACAATGGTGTTTGAGGAAAGAGAGTGCATCCAACGGCTCTCTTTATGTGGCTTAATTAACGGTTCAGATCATTTCATTGGTAATTGGAGGAAAGAGAGTGAATTGATTGATGGAAAGGGTCAAAAATTTTCAAATTTTCAAATAAAAAAATAGAAAGTTAAAATAAAATCATTTAATTTTGTAACACCGTGCCGTAGGCACGGGCCAAATACTGTAACACCGTGCCGTAGGCACGGGCATCATTTAATTAAAAAATAAAATCATTTAATTCTGTAATACCATGTCGTGCCGTAGGCACGGGCATCATTTAATTAAAAAATAAAATCATTTAATTTTGTAACACCGTGCGTAGGCATGGGCAAAAACTAGTATATATATATATTTGGTTGATAAATTAAATAGTTTACAAAAAAAATTATATTTTATTAATTAATATACTTACTCTACATATATGAATCATAAATCACTAACAAACAAACATATATAATCATAAAAATTGAAAATAATAAAGAAATATGAAAGAAGAATTACCTTATCGGAAATTGATTACAATTTTATTGAAAATTTTTAGGAGAGATGTGAGGCTGTAGAGGAGAAATTCTCAGATTTCAGAGGATGAAAAGAAGAGAATGAGAAAAAAAAACAGAGGGGGAGAAGGGTTGGTGACAATCTGTATTTTAATCTATCTTTAGCGTCGAATATTCAAATTCGACGCTAATTGTTACCGTTTTTAGCGTCGAACCCGTTTTTTTAGACGCTAAATATCAAAAAATTAGCGTCGAATTTAATTTAGACGTGAAAGAATCAAGGATTTGTCGGTGGAAACTTCATAAACCTTTAGCGACGATATATGTTCGACGCTAAAAGTATATTTGTGGCATCGACTCCGTTTTTTGACGCTAAAAGTGTAATATTTGGCGCCAAAAATTATTGCAATAATAGAATTATTCAGCGTCGAATATTATTCGACGCTAAAGTACTTCTTTTAGCGTCGAAAAAAAGATTTCGACGCTAAAACATTAATATTCTGCGTCGAAGTTTTATTCCGTCGCTAAAAATATGACATATAGTGTCGAAAATGATATTCGACGCTAAAACTCACTTTTAGCGTCGAATACTGTTTCGACGCTAAATATTTGGACGCTAAAAGCCATAATTCTTGTAGTGAACTCTAGAATGGCAACAAGATCATCTAATGATCAAAAGAGAGCTTATTAACTTATTATAAGCTTTCCTTAATTACAAACATGCTTACATCATTCATTCAAGCTTCCAAACTTCTCAACACAAAAACAAGAGAGTAGACAAATATGTAGACATCATATGTTGTAGCTTAAAATAATAGAAACATTTTTCTATTTAAAGAAAAGTTAAAATTACTTACAAATCTTCAAGTTTTTCTTTATTTTTCTTTAGCACTTTCTCTTTTTCTCTCAAGTCTTTTTATTTGTGTATTTTGGAGGCTTAACCTAATGAAAGAAAAATGAAACAAAATAATATATACCCCCCCCCCCTCATGGCCGAAATTTTAGGGAATATATATCTAGATTTTTTATTTCAATTTTATTAATTAAATAATGATAGGTTAACTTGTTCTAATTGTACACTACAACCATAAATGAATATTAACAACTCTAACCAATCATATTAAACCATTTCCTAACTTAATCATAACCTTAGATATTTATATTTCATTTATTTTAATTATTTAATAATTAAATAATTACTTAAATATAAATACCTAAATATATGTATCATATTTACTTTAAATATTTAAAATACATATATTTATGATATATGTCAAATATATTATTTGATAATTAATTAATGTGTATTTACTAAAAATCATATATTAAATACAAATACACATTAATTAGGAAATTACCGAAATATCCCTTTGCATGTATTAATTCGTTTAACCGTTAAAAGATTTATAAATAATCAATATTATTTATAATTGCTGCCCTAGTGCTCTACAAATATATTTCATTAGTGAGACTCTCTAAGTTCATGCATATCCATCATGAAATCCAATTTCGAGTCCATAATCTACCCACCCGTAAATTATGACGACCGCAGATAAACTCGCTGAACCATACAGGTCGAGGTCATTGTATACGTATAATCCCTCTGACACATGTATCCGGATTATTCCAGAGATATAGATATAAATGTCAAATCTCTATCGATATAATCACGTCGAAGTTTCTATTAGCAATCTTTTAATAACATTTGGAACTCACTTCTATAGTGTACCACAGGCCCATAGATTTAATAGATTTCTAATTCCATATTGAATACTCATGCTCCGTACACAGAGATGACAAATTCTATCTTGACACACACATGATATCTTGAGGATTAGTCCACACTCAACGAACAGGCAGAGGTATGACCTAAATAGGTCGGTGACGTGACTGTCATCAAAGTGTGGAGGATATCTCATATATCCACAATGGTATCTCAAGTCAAAGAATCATTATGCTAATCAATCCAAGAAGATTCTTATTGACGTTGGTGTAACATCTATTAAGAATCTTCGGTGAGTCGTTCAATATTTATCCGATATAAACACTTACATATCTATATGAATCTCCAAGACTCATGGTTCATTGAGAATCAACCATTGAAATCTAAGATTCCAATATACGACATATACCGGTCTCAGCGAGTTTACTTACTGACCAAGTAATGTAAACCTTGACCAGAAACAGTTAAAGAAATGATACTGTTATGATACAACTCAATGTCAGTTGCGACACTTTTGTAACTGTATCATAACTAATCATTCTAAGTTCAATTACGTATTTACCACATATAAAGAGATATTATATTATAGAAACTGTTTATTTTATTCCTAATAAAATATTTACAAAAGTATTTACAAGGAAATACATAAGAAATTGGTGCTCCGAGCACCAACCCTAACACATTCTCCCACTTGCTCTAGTGCCAATATCGATTGTATCTCATACCCATCGACTCTAAATGTTTATCAAATAACTTCGGAGGAATGGCCTTGGTAAGCGGGTCTGCTACATTATCTTCACTCGGGACCTTGAACACGACAATGTCCCCTCACGACACAATCTCTCGAATGATGTGATACTTCTGTTCCACATGCTTCGATTTTTGATGCGCCCTCAGTTCCTTTTCTTGGGCAACGGCTCCATTATTATTATTATAGTATAACATAATCAAATTCTTGATACTTAGGATAACTCCCAACTCTTTGATAAAGTTCTTAACCCAAACAGCTTCTTTTGCAGCTTTAGAAGCTGCAATATATTCCGCCTCTATGGTGGAATCAGCTGTGGACCCATGTTTGGAACTTTTTCAACAAACTACACCTCCGTTAAGGGTAAACACGAATTCTGATATAGACTTTCTATCATCAGGATCCGATTGGAAATATGAATCCATATACCCATTAACCTGCATTTCATTTCCTCCATATATCAGAAACTTATCCTTAGTACCTTTAAGATACTTTAAGATATGTTTAATGGTCATCCAATGGTCAATACATGATTTGGATGATATATGATGGTCACACTAACAGCGAAGCTGATATCAGGCCTAGTACATAACATGACATACATGATGTTGCCCAAACACGAAGCATAAAGCTGATTAGACATTCTAATCTTCTCAGCTTCTGTTTGTGGACACATCTTCTTCAAAAGATGTAGGTAATGTTTGAACGATATATTTGTTGTCTTACAGTTACCAAAATTATACTATTCTAAGATCTTATCTATGTACACTGATTGGGATAACCCAATAAGCTTTCTTTCTCTATCCCTATAGAGTTTTATGCTTAAGACATAAGAACTTCATCCAGGTCCTTCATGGAGAAATTCATACATATGTAAGCTTTGACACCCTGCATCATCCCGATATCATCCCCAATGATCAGGATGTCATCAACATAGAGAACTAAAAATACTACCATACTCCCACTGGCCTTCTTATAAACACAAGATTCTTCCGAATTCTTAAGAAAACCAGACAATTTGATTATCTTGTCGAATCGAAGATTCCAACTTCATGAAGCTTGTTTAAGTCCATAAATGGACTTCTTAAGCTTACCTACTAAAAGTCTGGGGGAGTCTTCAACCTGACCCGACAATGGTCTCAGGGAATGTTCCCGTCGAATGAACCAGATGAAGGTTCAGGATACTCTCCAGTCGACCAGACCTACTAAAGATCCGGGCGAGTCTTCAATGTCGTCTGGACCAAATGAAGGTCCATATCTTCAACCTGACCCAACTAGGGTTATAGGGAATGTTCTCATTGACTAGAGTAGATGAAGGTCCAAGATAATCTCCAATTGACTGAAGTCTTCAATGTCGTCTGGACAAGATGAATGTCTAGGTCTTCACCTCAATCTACACAATAATCGATGTCAATTGGACTTTGGCGGTATACTGACAGAGAGGCAATGTTAGCTGAATCTATTCCGTTAATTAGATTTGATCATGTCGAGCAGGATTGTCGTAGTTGGTAGTTGATTCTTGCCTGTAACCACAAACGAATTTAGTTATATCTAAAATAACACTTTTACATGTAGTCTGAAGGCCATGTCGGCTGACCCAAAGGGTTGTCCTTGGATGTCCGCTGAAACAAGGGTCTTACCATATTCGTTTGGACTAGATGCGGGTTTTTATGTGTCGTCTGAAGTAGTTAAATGTCTAATAGATTACTTATGGTCTACTGGACCTGCTGGACATTCAGGAGGGTATGCTCTTATTGAATGGGAGTGTAGGCACTGCATTTTTTCATGTAAGTCCCGATGATGAGTCTCGTACGGAGGCACTACCTCTTAAGTTGTGGAAGTCGTGGGAAACGGACGTCGAAAGGGAAGAGTCAGAAATTGACACATTATTGGATTTAGTTTGCTTGTTTAGCTTCGGGTTCGCTTGTTGGACCTCTGTTTTAAAACACATCCTTAGCCCAAACCCCAGCAAGTCACACACCAAGCCCACATATCACCAAACCACACACTAAGCCCACCAAAATGGACCAAGCCCACGCACAAACCATACACCAAACCCACACCCAAACCCTAAAGCCACCAATCACAAAACAAAACAATTCCATCAACAAACCCACCAATCACAAAAAATAAAACACAAACAAACAAAACCCTACTCATCTCAACCTAACAAAACACAAACAAACACAATTCACATTAAACAATTCATTCACAAACAAAACAAACCAAACAACAAACAAACAAAAATCACAACCCTCATTCACCACCAATACCTCACGCCCAAACACAAATAAACAAACCCCAAACACAAACAAACAAAGCATCTCACCCAATCACAAACCAAAACACAAACCAAAAAGTAAGCCCATGCACCCTCCATGCATTTAACCCTCTCCCACGTAAACAACAAGTCACAAACAAACACAAACACATGCAACTCCCATAATTATCCATGCAACACCTATAACTACCCATGCAACACCCATAACCACCCATGCATAACCCATAACACCACCCTCACCTCCACTCCCCTATAAAAAGAAACCCTAACCAAAACCACAGGCCCGAGCTAGCTGATTCTCACATCTACTCACAAAGGAGAAATAAACCCTAAGCTTCACTCCCTCTCAACTCAGACTCCACGCACCAATAGCACATGCGCAACACCTCAACTCCACTCTCTATCTCACGCCACAAACACAGAGCATTCATGCCAAGCACTCCAAGAAACTTCCCCCATAGCCGAGAATAATAACCAACAACAGCCCCTCCTAAAACCTCAGACTTCCCACACAGCCACACACTCATGAACACACAAGCGGCTTCATCAAATACAGCCTCTCTATATTCTCTCTTTGGTCACTGCTCTCTCATTCGGCAGCCATTACAAACACCATCAGCAGTGACATCACTGACCCAATAAACAACCCTACACGTGAGACATAACATTGCACTCCACTCAAAAAACACACGCACACCCACCGATCAAAGAAACTGCAGCCCTTCACTCATACAACTAACAAACAAAACATAAACCCTCACCCTTGACCAAATATTCTGACCAAACAAAGCAAGCTCCATGAACCGCCGAATATAATGAGCCACAAAATGCCAAAACCATAAACCCCATACACCATTAAACAATCACAAGCCACGTAAACAGTAGCCCTCCACCGAGTGAACCAACTGCCACGTGAAGGCCACCCAACCGAACAATAACAAATAACACACTAGTGATTCAACAAACAAACAAACAATAACCCTAAAACCCTTAGCCACTTGAACAACAAAATAATAAGCTAAAATCGTGAAACTGAATACAAACAAACAGCAAGCAACATGAACAAACAGTGAGCACAAAACTAACGTAAAACAGTCCCTAAAACACCAGCCCGAACAGCGAAACAACGAAGGAAAATGTTGAACCAGTGAACCGGAGGAATTGCGGAGCATCAACCCTTCCGACGACCACGTACTGCACTTCCGATAGACGACTAAAGAGGTCAGACCTGAGGGCACCCCTTTTATTTATTATCCTTTATTTTTAGTTATTTTATTACTTTATTTCGCATGAGTATTGTGAATTGGTGCATGATGTGATTTACGGGTGAACATAATATGTGTTCTCTCTTGCGGTATATCGGATGGAAACCCGGACGTAAATTCCATAGCCGAATCCGAATGGACGGTATTACGGTTTGCACGCGGGATACAATGCCACGTACCACTTGAGAGACACACATATTTCGTTTCGTCCAATCTTGTGTTGAGCATGATTAGTCGTTAGCATGTTATTTATTTAAGTCGTTAGTATGTTATCTATTTCTAAGCATGATTTAGTTGTTAGTATATTGTTTATTTATGCATGATTTAGTTACTTTCTTTGACAATAGGAATTTAATTTACGTTTATGTTTAGGTGGTTATTTATTTTCCGTGTTTGATAATTTAACATGCTTATGAGATTATTGTGTGTTATCATATGTTTGTCGTTATGATGACTTACTTCTAAAGCATGACATAAGACTTATTTTTATGAATGTGAACTAGATCTAGGTTATTCTTGGACATGTGTGTTGTGTAGATTTAGTTAAATTATTGCAAAAATCCGTTCATTATAAGTGGCATAAGTAAGGGACCATTCCGAACCCAACGGTTTGAGGTCTCCCTTGCGAGGGGTGAGTGCGGCCTTAAATCATTTTCCCGGTTCACACCGGGTGGCGAATCCATTTTATTCTCCACTTTAGTCCCTCGTGGGCTACTCCATACTCCCGACCGGGCCGCGAGCCTAGAACAACGTCGTCCATTTCTGTGTTCTACAGGGAGAAATAACTTGCTTCATAAGTTGACTGGACTAGGAGAAGGTCTATGTGCGTCGACTGGGGTATATGAGGGTCTTCAGATGTTGATTAGAGCGTGCGAATGTGGTACACTTTCCAATCGGTCGAATCGATCGCCATGATTATGAGATTCTTCTAAATGTCATTTCTCTTTCGTTAATGGTTACGAGCATGCGAATGTCGTACACCTTCCAAGTGACCAATGTGTACCTGTTTAGGATGGTTTGACTGTCCTCAAGCGAAAATGTGGTTGTCTTCGACTTCTTATTCAAGACCTAGGTGGACATTGTGAGATGGGCTTTACAAGATGGGCCTTTAGAAGTTTGGGCTCTTCATTATTTTTTAACTTTGTTTTTCTTTACAGGCCTTAGAGCATAGTATTTTGTAGTTGATGGTTGTGGAGGCTAATCAGATGAGGATCAGAGACTTAGAGAAGTCCAACACGGTCTTTAGGAAGGAAATTGATGAAGCTAAGACATCGACTGAGGCTGTTGAGAAACGTGCAAAAGAGGCTGAGGATAGAGCCAAAGTTGTCGAGTCGACCTTGAAGGCTGAGAGAGGGTTGGCGAAACTTGAGATAGAATTTTATAATGAGGGACTGGAAAGTTTGAAAAGTAGTATGAGAAATGGATCAATGAGTATAAGAGAATGGATGTCGGTCTTTCCTCACTGAATGTTGGGAGTGAAGATATGGATCGTGCTTTTGAGGTAGGTGAGGTGAGGGGCTGCTCTTAAGAATGGTGAAGAAGTTGTTGAGACTCAAGATTAGTCTAGTCGAATGGAAGATAATGCTCATGTCTCAACAGTTGATGACTGTGGGGATGTTCTAGCAGACGGTGACCCAACTACTAACGTTCAAGACGCCTTAACCTTATATGATTGATCATTTGTTTTTTTATTCTTTTCCTTTGTATGTTTTATAGATGTGTATATTTGTTTGTCATTAATAATTTAGTTGTGTGATCGGTTGTTGACTCAAAATATTTTGGGGAAGGTGGAGTCTATATCGCTTCGCTTTGATGTCGTCTCGAGACATTAGCTTAAATGAAGGCCAAGTCTTGGTTGCTTGGACTTGATGTCGAATGAGATAAATTGATTGAAGATTGGCGATGTACCATGTACGCTGAAGGCCTACACTCATAATATTTGTTTATAGGGCGGTGGTCTCTTACTTGTGGGATCATTCTGTCTGCTGGCTGATGAGTCTTTATACTAGAACCCTTCGACCGTTTGGATGATTTTGAAGTCTTCTCTTCATGGCGATTACTGGGACTATCGTGTTTCATGTTCTTCTTATCTTCTTCCCATCAAATTTTGACTTATGCTCAGGCCAATGCTTGGTCCATGGTATAGCACCTGAACTTTGTTAGTTTCTTATACAATCTATTGTCGGCAAGTAGACCATTACTAAAAGCTTCGACAGTGGAAGGTTGATGGAGATCTGGGATATAAATTTTTTCTTTATTGAAGCATTTCGCGTAGCTTCACAGGGATTCTCTTTTCCACTGCTGGATGGAGCTTAGGTTGTATGTGGTTTTATCAAACTTACAAGAGCTTGCGTATTCCACGAACTTGTCTGTCAACTCTGGGTATGATCCAATAGACCAATATGTGAGATTGATGAACGAATTGAGGGTTAGGTTTGCTAGCGTGTCTCTGAATCTCTGCATATTCTGGACTCCCTTAGTGCGGTGCCAAAATCATGGACATCGTCTTGTATTTGTAGTGGACAATATGGTCGTTCGGGTATGTGGATCCATCGTATAACCTCATGTCTGAGGGGCTAAATTTCTGTGAGAGCTCTACTGAAGTGATGGTGTCCAGGAAAGTAGTGTCCGAGATTGTCCAGGCTCGATTCTTCCTGACCGGTAGTCTCACTCCAGATAGGCTGGAGAAAATTATCTCTTTGAACTCTTCTATCTCTTTGCGCATGGTGGAGGCGACTTGTTGTGTTAGTCCGCCGGAGGGGAATAGTTAGTCGTCTGGTGGCTTTGAGGGTGATTGTTCGGTGGTGGGTAATCACCAGCCACGCCGTAGTATGCCCCTAAGAGATTTGTTTGAATTATGGGGCTGTTGGGGTGGTTTTGAGTTTCTCGTAGTTGGAAGGTTGAGGCCATATGCTCCAATTACTTCTGGAAGCTGGTGTTGGTGCTCCGCATCGCGAGATTCTCCTCTTCTAGTGCCTGAAATCGTTCCTGAAGGGCAGTTAACTGTCCAGTCACAGAGTCTGAGGTATTTTCACTGTAAAAAATCATGTGTGGTCTAAGAGCTGTAGATTAAGAGATCTTTGCTTACTATGAATCGTCGTGGCCCCACGGTGGGTGCCAAAATATAAACGCAGAATTTTACATTCGACCTACATTCAAGAATTTGTATGATGCGGGCTCAACTATCCTGTAAAATAAAGGAAAACGAAGTGTAAAGCAGCTACCCACCGGTGTAGTGGACACCGTAGGCACTCTGACGCTCAAGTCAGCGATGGTGATGAGCAAAATGAGAGAAGAGACAATGCAAATCGAGCGTGAGAGCCTAAGTTTGAATGTTCAGCGTTGAATCATCAGTTATTAGTGAGTGCCTCAATCTTTGGACCCCCTATCATTTTATAGGTTGTGAAGTAGCCTCTTAGTTGGCGGATGATAGGGGTGTTCACGGGTCGGGTTTTTTTAAATTTTATGAGACCTGATCGGGTTGGGTCACGGGGAGGTGAAACCCGATCGGGTACGGGTCAGGTCGGGTCGTCCAAATTTTTTTTACATGAATTAATTATTTTAAAATAAAAATATTAGTTATTTTATATCTCGAAAATTATCATATATATAAGTTTTAATATAACAAAAGTAATAAATAAATGAAATAATAGTAAAAACTTTAAAAAAATAATAATTTTTTTAGAAAAATAATAAAAATATTATAGGGTCGGGTCGGGTTGAGTTTTAGTATCAAACCCGTTGTCCAATCAGAAAATTTCGGGTCGGATCGGGTCTTGTGGAAATTTTTTATTTTTTTTTAACCAGCAAAGGTCGGGTCGTGATGAGTGGTAAATGTATCACTATTTCTCACTCATTTGACCTAATATTTTGTATAGTTTCTTGAATTTTGTGAATATTTTGATGTGTTTTGTGTTATTTTGTAGATAAATAAAGTTTTAGGACTCTCTGGAGGTGATTCGGGGCCAAGACAGTGAAAAAGGATAAAAAGAGTAAAATGGTAATTTGGCGCGTCGCGACTGCTAGCGTGCGTCGGAAGCTTGCCAATGTGCGTGTTGGTTTCTATTAAGGTCCCAAGATCAATAATAAGCATGAATCAAGTGCGAATACAAATCAACGAAGTTGCGGAATACTCACATCGATCGGTTGAGCGACACGGCAAGCAACAAAACTCGAAATTTTGCTCCCTCCATGCTTTTCAGTGAGCTGTGTAGCAGTCCACTGTTTTCGGTTTTTGCCTCCAAATTTTGAGCTCCAAGCTTCGTCAAACGATTCCCGGCTCATGGGTGGACTTCCCTATCACCTTCGCATGTCTCGTAAGTGTGCTAGCACTTGTGATTTTGCCACAAAATCACACTCTAAGCTTCCCATTTTCTTCCATTTCCACGGCAGTTCACTGCCAAGAACAGAAGCAAAACAGTCCTCAAATAGACGAGAGAGAGAGAAGAAATCAAAGAGAGAGAGAGGTAATTGTTGCATTAAATTGGTAAATGATTTTCCATAAATCATATACACAATTTTTCCCTCCAAAAGTCAAAACCAATAAAGGCTCCAACCACTCCCCTCACTCAATCACATCAATCACAAGTTGTCAAGTCACATCACTCAAAGTGACAAGTGATTTGACGCTTGATGCAACTAGCGATTTGACGCTTGATTTGACTCGTGTGCCGCACTCGAATTTGAAATGCAAATGCGCTTGCAAACAATCTCGGGCTCGGGTTCGTTAATTCTAAATTAACGAATTCCCGTTGCGTCGTAATTAAATGATTATGCCTAGCGAAGTCACTATTTACGTCGCTAACGAATTAATTCTAAATTAATTCGTTCGCCCGAATTAAAATCTAATTTTAATTCCGCGTCGAAATCCAATTTCATTTAATATATCAAATATATTAATTAATCGATTAATTCCAAATTAATCGTTATCTCTCTTTAATTGATATTTTATCCCAGATAAAATATCTCCGCAATTAATCCCAGATTAACTTTCTCTCTCTTCTAATTAATCCCAGATTAATTTAGAGTGCGAGTTATACGTCATCAGTGAATCTTTGGGAAGCGACCCATGAGATCCCCGGATATGTTGGCAGTAAATTCGGTCGTCGGACTATCTGAAGACGTAAGTACCTCGTACTACGTTTATACCGATTTACAAGACAAGGTTGGCCTCTAGCAAAGCGCCATGCCTACCCAATTCTCCGGAAATATCCTTACAGGAAAAAAGGATTTATATCAGGCGTAGTATACGTAGTATTGCGTATTTCTGTCCAGTATCTGATGATCACGTGCTAGGCCTGGGGCTGAAATTGTGTCTGCCCCGTACGAAGCACATGTCGGATGTCTGGTAACTAGTCTCTATTATCGAATAAACATGACATTGTCATTTTATCCCGATGACTGCAGTACTTAAGAGTACTAGTACCGTATCCTACGTGATCATCATCTCCATATGACTGGAGTGACACTTCCGTCTTGACATCACACCCAACACACTACGATTCTCAATATACCCAGCATTGGCATACACAGAACCTGATAAAGCCCTAAACGACCGCAACCGAAGTATATTGATTATCGCAAGTATTAGCGGTGCAAGTCTCAGGTTAAGACCAAATACACCTACCCTGATTTCGGACTTCCATAGACACATAGTCATACTACCAATGGAATTCTGAGGGGGTCTATCTAGAGCGAAGCTGTTTCCCATACCATCGGTGAAATACAACCTCCTATTACACTTGCATGAGTATCATATACCCAAATATATGAGAACTATGCCGTTATGCCCTCACAGGGCGCACAAGTGTAATACTAATCTTTTACGCATTTATCGATGTCCAATCTCGATAATACTCTGACTAGGGATATTTAATGATTTATCCTTCATGGATTGATACTGTCTCATATCATTCTCCGTCCAGTAACAAATCATAGGGACCTTTTATCATTTATATATCTAGGTGATCTAATCACAAATGATAAGAGTGCAATCTCCTTTGTCACATAGTTAATTTGTACAACAACACCATGATCTGTACAAATAGTGATGCTAGTCATAATTGTCCAACAATCTCCCACTTGGCCTATAGCCAGTCACTCGAGTGTCTAACATCCGAACTATGTACGGTTGGCTCAAACTGCTGAGAAAATGCTTTCGTCAGTGGATTTGCATGATTATCGTCTGATGCGATTTATTCGATCATCACATCGCCACGATGTATGATCCGAACCATTAATTCTTTAGCATGTGTTGACTTCTAGCTCAGCTGCTAACAGAATTATATCTAATCTAATTAGATTTATTATCGACCCAAATGGCTTTTATTGCCGCTTCAGCTGCAGCAATAACCCGCATTGTTGTTTATTCGGTAACAGTATCTTGCTTGGAAGATTTCCAGCTCACTGTTCTGTTATTCAAACTGTGTAGTACCGTTTGTGACTTATAGTCGTTTTATCGGTTTAGGAAACTTGCAGTAGTGATCCCAGTCACTTCAAGTTCTCTTTCTCCATAGATTGAGACAACATCTTTAGTTCTCTGAGATACTAACAGATGTTCTTAACATCAATCCAGTGACTATCACTTGGATTGGCCTGTTTGTATGCTCAAAGCGTATGAGACACCAAGTCGCGTACATTTTTAATGTACGGTTTCTCGGAGAGTTATCTCGAAAGCTAAGCTTTCACCGATTGTTTATTTGGGAATATCATTTCCAAGAAATGACATATTATCATTATTTTATAGGACAGCCACTGTCAGTGCGCTCCCACTAACCCTCTTATATACACAAGAATCATTTCGTTTTGAATTAAATCATTAACCATTATGATTACATCAAAACGACAATTCCAAGAACCTAATGTTTGTTTCAATCCAAACATGGATCGAATAACCCGCAAACCTTATTTGCTATTTTGGTAGGATAAAACCGACAGGATGTTATAAACATCCTCCATAAGGTTTCCTTTTCAGGAAAGCGATTTTCCCATTCAGCTGTCATTTTTCATAAATGAAACACGCAGCTTTAGCAAGTATTATCCAAATGGTTTATACCGTGGCAACAGGTAAAAGTTTGAATCGTAATCAACACATGCTGATAATGATACATTTCCGCTAAAAGCCTAGCTTTATACGTTGGTATGTTGCCTTCCATGTATGTATTCCTTGAAGACTTATAAAGTACCAGTAAGCACAATACCTTGCGGTACATTAACTATTAATCCAAACTTGTTGATATACATGGAATCCAATTCGGATTCATGGCACTTTTCCATGTTAGGGAGTCGATACCTTGTATCACTTCCTCATATGTAGTCAGTTGGTATACCTCAATAAGATAGACATCTTTATGAGGTGAGATCAGAAACCCATACCCCATGTTATTTTCTGACTCTCTCCGACATACGCGGTTCTTATGTATTCGAAGATTAATGGTATAGTTTCATCCTTGATGAACTATTTATGTTCCATTAAGATTCGGTGCCTGGAACAGTATTACTCTCCGATTTTCATCGAGTTTTACTATCCTCCCACTTACCACTGCATATCGGTATTCCTCTCAGGAAAACCGCAAGGTGAGCAACAATCTAATTGTTCTCTCATGAGTTGTATAAGTACAATACTTATGGTATCCCTAGGATAACCTACAATTGGCACTTATCTAATTTGGGTTTTAGTTTGGTATCATCCAAACGTATGTTTTGCATCCCAAATTTATCAGGAATGTGAAACCCGATTTCTTTCATGTTCATATCTAATATGATATCTGTCAAACAGATTATATGGAACCTTATTCTAAATAAGTTCTGCACTGTTTATGGCTTATCCGTTGAAGGAAATGGTAGCTCAGAGCGACTCATGATTAACCTTATCATGTCCAAAAAAATTCGACTTCTCCGTTCGGACACACCGTCAAAATGACATGTTCCGGGAGGAGTCCTCATTGAAAGAATACTATACTCTTTCAATTATATTAGAAACTTATTGCTTAAGTATTTTCCAATACGGTTTTACCGTGACGGTATAATACTTTAGCCGATCTGTTTGTCTATTTCGTGTCGAAACTATAAAAATTTCCAATTTGCGCTCTTCAAAAGAAAACACAAAACCATAACGCGATGCCATATCCGTAAAGGTCACGAAATATTCATATCCACATCTAGCCTAGCTAGACATGGGCCCACAGGCTTCACTATGAACTAGGGCTAACAGGTCGGTGGCATTTGCACTTTTACCAAGTAAACAGTGTTTTAGGCACTTTGCCCAATAAACTAGATTCGTAGACTTTATTTGAATAGAATCAAATCAGTCCTGGTACCCACTCTTCAAAAGTGTGGATATACGATTCTTGTTTAATTGTGTCCCAGACAACAATGCCACAATTAGTTTCACCTGATCAAATTAGTTTGAGCTCTTTGTTTGTCATATTATCATGTTTGAGATTTATTTATATTCAAAATATAAATTCTGTTATTCACATCTAATGTGTTTATCTCGATATCATCTTTATAAAATGAAACACTTTAGTGTTCTAGAATATAAAGGTATATCCGCAACGGATTATACTCTGATATAGAGATAATGTTTCTAGTCAAACTAGTTACATTATAACAGTTTCCTAATTTAGGTACACACCCGAGGGTTGTTTCTAAACTTAGGTATCTACGGTTAAAATAGCGACTTTCGTCCCATTTTTAATTCGCAGATAAATCTCTATTGAAGTCAGTATCTTGTTCAAAACAGATTCTGAACATCAATATATATTTATGTACCACACTAAGTATTTAAAATCTAATTTTAATACTAGTAGTGAACATAATGTTGACAAACATATTTGAAGTCAGAGCCTTGCTCGTCTTCAATTCCTTCATGTCTGCTTTGTCCAAACGGCAGTCACGCTTCCGCGATCCCGTTTGCCACATTTAAGGCAGACATTTTGGGATATGTCCTTTTTATCTTCCCAGAAGATTATAATGATTTTGCCTTTGCCAGTTTCGACACTCCAGAAGCCTTTGGACAAGCCTTGGCCTTCTAGAATATCGAAGTGAGGTGCGCCTTGCGCAACTTGCCTAATTGCAAACTTTGACTTTGTCTCATTGAGAATAGTCATTAACTCTCCAAGAGTTATTTATTGCAATTTAGTACTTCTAAAATCTAAATATAGATTTATGAAGATCCTTCAATTTCATTATCATACTTTAAGGATCTAATCCTTAGTTCTGATTCAGAAATTAAGGAGTCTACTGCGACAAGCTTAATGGATTAAGCACTTAAGTTATCATCACATAAATCTTCCAAAGATTATGCTCTACTATTTGCTTAACTCCGGGCTTAGGCATAATATGTTATTTTATCAAATAAAGTAACTTATTATTTTTCCAGGACCATCCTGAAATTATTCCCAATTTGAAAATTAAACCATTTAAATACATTTTCACCCAGGATTATGTTTTAAATGTCAATCTTTCAATTTTATCTTGATTCTAATAGTCCAACTATTTAATCAACGATTTAGGTACTATTTATTATAATGATTACAATAGTCCAACTATTTAATCAACTATAATTTATAGATTAAAATCAATTATATTGATTACTATAATCCAATTATAAAATCAACTATAAGTGAATAGTTTGAATACAGTCCAACTGTTAATTAAAACAACGTTTAAATATTAGTCCAACTAACATTTAATTTATTTGACGAATGATATTTGTTTTGAGCGCGTATGGCAAGTAATTAAACGAATATTGCAAATTCAATTCTTGCCTCCCACTATTTTTCGGCGAGCCTCTAACCCTCTGTCGAGTACTCGGGAAACCGCGTTTCCTAGTGGGCTAGGATCCCGTTAAATATCACACAATCTTGACTTTGGCCAAAAATTGTATGATAATTAACTAGGTAAATCTCTAAGATCGATTGGATCCAATCCAATTCCTAGATCCGGTAGGGGGACATCCAAGTCCGAAACATATATCTTATATATGCCAATACATCCAATGTATTACCTAACCTTTTTCCTCTGAATCAACTAAGCCTTGGCTTTGGCACAACAAACTTAGTGATCCCAGTTAAGCGCGACCCATTGACCATGGAAAGCTTCGTAATCAATGTCGATGGACAAGAAGTGTGTCTTGACTTTGGCTAACAACCCACAACTTGGACAAGACACCAATATGGAACAAAGCTCTCGTGATTCAAACAAATCCTCGACGGACAAAGGCCTTGACTTTGGCCAACAAGCCAATGCCAGTCTCGGATCTTGAGTGAGAACCACTCAATGGAAGGAAAACGCTTAATATTATTTGAGGGTTTTTCGAGTGCAAATTGGCAACCAATTTATTATCTTTGTTAAGGTCTCATCACCATACACCCTTAAACATGCATTCTAAACACATAATAAAGCGCATATGAAAAATAATAATGATATGCGGATGGATACTTTACACATTGATCCTAGATCAAATCTCTCTCTTTCTCTCTCCCGCTAGCACAAGTATTTACTTCTACCCGTTACACTACACTTCTAAAGAAACCTCATTTACATTGGGGGGAATAGGTGAGAAGAGAATACAAAGAATTAGGAGGTGATAAGGCTGGACACGCATGTCGAATTTAATAAATCAAATTTATTACAACAATTTCTAAAATTGTCCCACCCATCTAATACCCATCCGATATACATTATTCATGCATCACAACCATGTATTCACACAAGCATGTTATCAATCAATCTAATCAAATTAATTAATCTGATAATTAGTGATCATCCAATGTTCAAACAACGATTTGATTTTGCTCGAGTCAAACTCGTTTTGCGAATAAGTACTCAAAGTACGAATTCTCGAATTAAATTAAACTACACCATTAAATCCAATTTAATATGCATCCAATTCTAATTCGCTATTTAATTCCAAATTAAATATTACACTTTATTAACGAACCTTTACGACTTAAATTCCAAATTTAATCGCAACGGGTCTCAAAGCCTGATTAACGTCCAACGTCAATTTAATTAAAGTCCAATTGACTTTTAATTAATTTCTTGAGGCGTGGACTTTTGGTCAACTCGGATCAAACCGAATAACCAAAGTCCAATCCGGGAGTTACCCCATAAGGCCAGAAATCAATTTTGGCCCATTAAGCCCAATTAAACTTTAAAGGTCCATTAAGTCGCATTTGGGCTTTATGGATGCGGTTTTGGGCCCAATTGGATCCAACCAATTTTTCCTAAACCCAACTTTGTACAACAAAACCCAATAAGCCCATTTACAACATTAAAGCCCAAATCCAATTTTAAGGCCCAATTAATTAAATACAAAAAAAATCCAATTTCACATTTAATTAACCTAAAGTGTATATCATGATTAATCACCCAAATTAACATTTCTAAAACATCAATTTATACAATTAATCATGCTCATTTTCATCATCACATGTCCAACACATTTTGATTAAAATCAAACCCATAATTACATGCTCAAAGTCTCGGCCAAGGGAGGGGATTTGTGTCCGATTTGAATTCAATCCAATTAATTCCACAATCGACATTAAATCACATTCCCGAATGATTCTAACTCATCCAATGAATCAAAAAATCAAAATTCCACGACTAATTAGGGCAACTTATATTCGGCCAAGCCCAAAATTTGGGGAAAAATGTTCCAAACATTATTTCATCAAATTGATCCAATCAATCATCAATTAAAACACATTCAAGTAAACTTAATCATCCAATTTCATAATACATGCTCAAAATCAATTTTACCCAAATTTTAAGCCCTAAACTTTTTCATGCTCAAACCTTGCTCTAGATGCCATTTGTTGGTTTCTATTAAGGTCCCAAGATCAATAATAAGCATGAATCAAGTGCGAATACAAATCAACGAAGTTGAGGAATACTCACATCGATCGGTTGAGCGACGCGGCAAGCAACAAAACTCGAAATTCTGCTCCATCCATGCTCGGCAGTGAGCTGTGTAGCAGTCCATTGTTTTCAGTTTTTGCCTCCAAATTTTGAGCTCCAAGCTTCGTCAAACGATTCCCGACTCATGGGTGGACTTCCCTATCACCTTCGCATGTCTCGGAAGTGTGCTAGCACTTGTGATTTTGCCACAAAATCACACTCTAAGCTTCCCTTTTCTTCCATTTCCACGGCAGTTCACTGCCAAGAACAGAAGCAAAATAGTCCTCAAATAGACGAGAGAGAGAGAGAAGAAATCAAAGAGAGAGAGAGGTAATTGTTGCATTAAATTGGTAAATGATTTTCCATAAATCATATACACAATTTTTCCCTCCAAAAGTCAAAACCAATAAAGGCTCCAACCACTCCCCTCACTCAATCACATCAATCACAAGTTGTCAAGTCACATCACTCAAAGTGACAAGTGATTTGACGCTTGATGCAACTAGCGATTTGACGCTTGATTTGACTCGTGTGCCGCACTCGAATTCGAAATGCAAATGCGCTCGCAAACAATCTCGGGCTCGGGTTCATTAATTCTAAATTAACGAATTTCCCGTTGCGTCGTAATTAAATGATTATGCCTAGCGAAGTCACTATTTACGTCGCTAACGAATTAATTCTAAATTAATTCGTTCGCCCGAATTAAAATCTAATTTTAATTCCGCATCGAAATCCAATTTCATTTAATATATCAAATATATTAATTAATCGATTAATTCCAAATTAATCGTTATCTCTCTAAATTGATATTTTATCCCAGATAAAATATCTCCGCAATTAATCCCAGATTAACTTTCTCTCTCTTCTAATTAATCTCAGATTAATTTAGAGTGCGAGTTATACGTCATCGGTGAATCTTTGGGAAGCGACCCATGAGATCCCCGGATATGTTGGCAGTAAATTCGGTCGTCGAACTATCTGAACACGTAAGTACCTCGTACTACGTTTATACCGATTTACAAGACAAGGTTGGCCTCTAGCAAAGCGCCATGCCTACCCAATTCTCCGGAAATATCCTTACAGGAAAAAAGGATCTATATCAGGCGTAGTATACGTAGTATTGCGTATTTCTGTCCAGTATCTGATGATCACGTGCTAGGCCTGGGGCTGAAATTGTGTCTGCCCCGTACGAAGCACATGTCGGATGTCTGGTAACTAGTCTCTATTATCGAATAAACATGACATTGTCATTTTATCCCGATGACTGCAGTACTTAAGAGTACTAGTACCGTATCCTACGTGATCATCATCTCCATATGACTGGAGTGACACTTCCGTCTTGACATCACACCCAACACACTACGATTCTCAATATACCCAGCATTGGCATAGACAGAACCTGTTAAAGCCCTAGACGACCACAACCGAAGTATATTGATTGTCGTAAGTATTAGCGGTGCAAGTCTCAGGTTAAGACCAAATACACCTACCCTGATTTCGGACTTCCATAGACACATAGTCATACTACCAATGGAATTCCGAGGGGTTCTATCCAGAGCGAAGCTGTTTCCCGTACCATCGGTGAAATACAACCTCCTATTACACTTGCATGAGTATCATATACCCAAATATATGAGAACTATGCCGTTATGCCCTCACAACGCGCACAAGTGTAATACTAGTTTTTTACGCATTTATCGATGTCCAATCTCGATAATACTCTGATTAGGGATATTTAATGATTTATCCTTCATGGATTGATACTGTCTCATATCATTCTCCGTCCAGGAACAAATCATAGGGACCTTTTATCATTTATATATCTAGGTGATCTAATCACAAATGATAAGAGTGCAATCTCCTTTGTCACATAGTTAATTTGTACAACAACACCATGATCTGTACAAATAGTGATGCTATGGGTCATAATTGTCCAACAATCTCCCACTTGGCCTATAGCCAGTCACTCGAGTGTCTAACATCCGAACTATGTACGGTTGGCTCAAACTGCTGAGAAAATGCTTTCGTCAGTGGATTTGCATGATTATCGTCTGATGCGATTTATTCGATCATCACATCGCCACGATGTATGATCCGAACCATTAATTCTTTAGCCTGTGTTGACTCCTAGCTCAGCTGCTAACATAATTATATCTAATCTAATTAGATTTATTATCGACCCAAATGGCTTCTATTGCCGCTTCAGCTGCATCAATAACCCGCATTGTTGTTTATTCGGTAACAGTATCTTGCTTGGAAGATTTCCAGCTCACTGTTCCGTTATTCAAACTGTGTAGTACCGTTTGCGACTTATAGTCATTTTATCGGTTTAGGAAACTTGCAGTGGTGATCCCAGTCACTTCAAGTTCTCTTTCTCCATAGATTGAGACAACACATTTAGTTCTCTAAGATACTAACAGATGTTCTTAACATCAATCCAGTGACTATCACTTGGATTGGCCTGTTTGTGAATTCATATGCTCAAAGCCTATGAGACACCAGGTCGCGTACATTTTTAATGTACGGTTTCTCGGAGAGTTATCTCGAAAGCTAAGCTTTCACCGATTGTTTATTTGGGAATATCATTTCCAAGAAATGACAAATTATCATTATTTTATAGGACAACCACTGTCAGTGCGCTCCCACTAACCCTCTTATATACACAAGAATCATTTAGTTTTGAATTAAATCATAAACCATTATGATTACATCAAAACGACAATTCCAAGAACCTAATGCTTGTTTCAATCCAAGCATGGATCGAATAACCCGCAAACCTTATTTGCTAGTTTTGGTACGACAAAACCGACAGGATGTTATAAACATCCTCCAAAAGGTTTCCTTTTCAGGAAAGCGATTTTCCCATTCAGCTGTCATTTTTCATAAATGAAACACGCAGCTTTAGCAAGAATTATCCAAATGGATTTACCGTGGCGACAGGTAAAAGTTTGAATCGTAATCAACATAATGCTGATAACGATACATTTCCGCTAAAAGCCTAGCTTTATACGTTGGAATTCCGAGGGGGTCTATCCAGAGCGAAGCTGTTTCCCGTACCATTGGTGAAACACAACCTCCTATTACACTTGCATGAGTATCCTATACCCAAATATATGAGAACTATGTTGTTGTGCCCTCACAACGCGCACAAGTGTAATACTAGTCTTTTACGCATTTATCGATGTCCAATCTCGATAATACTCTGACTAGGGATATTTAATGATTTATCCTTCGTGGACTGATACTGTCTCATATCATTCTCCGTCCAGGAAAAAATCATAGGGACCTCCTATCATTTATATATCTAGGTGATCTAATCACAAATGATAAGAGTGCAATCTCATTTGTCACATAGTTAATTTGTACAACAACACCATGATCTGTACAAATAGTGACGCTATGGGTCATAATTGTCCGACAATACGCCGATGACATGTGTCAGAATTTGAGAAGTTTGATCTTGCTAACGTGCGCCAAATTTTGCTAACATGAGTCGTGCCACGTGTCAACATCACAGCCAATTTGCTAACGTGCACACTACCACGTGTCACCATCACATGGTGCTGACAATCATCATCGCCACATCAGCATAATTATTGAGTTAATCATCCAAAGTGCCACGTGTAAATATTCTCATGGGTCAACAGATTCCTTATCGCCACGTCATCAGATAAGAATCAAAGCAGCCAATCTTCGTGCGACATGTGGCGCGTCGCGACGCGCAATGGCCATGCGTCGTGACGCGCTAAGCCAATTTTTCCCTATAAATTCAGGACGATTTCATTTCATTTGGTGTGCTTTCCTTTGGGTCTTTATAGGCTTTAAAAGGATTGCATCTATTTTGTAAATATTTTTATTATTTAAATTATGTATTTTTATTTTTAATTTCAATATTTTTACTTTCAGTATTTTACTTTCAGCACTTTTACTTTTCAGCACTTTTACTTTCAGTACTTTACTTTCAGTACTTTTACTTTTCAGCACTTTACTTTCAATAATTTTAATTATGCACTGTTACTTTCAGTAATTATTTGTATTTATTTTCTTTTTATTTCTTTTATGTTCAGTAGTTAATTTACTGCTGGGGAAGGGTGAAGCTTTTTACTTTTATAATTTAGATTAATCTCCCTTAATTATAATATATAAACTAGTTAAAACCTGACTTAATGAGGATACCGCTATATTGGCTGGTTGATAATTATTTATAAATTGATTTTAACCTGACTAAATTGGATACCGCCATATTCGTCGGTTGGTAATTAATTATAAATTTGACTTAATCAGGATACCGCCATATTTGTCGGTTGGTAATTATCACGCAAATTTTATATATTATAATAAGGGAGATTTCTAAATTAGAAATAGTAAAGGTAGATCAATCTCACTTTAATTATAATATGGAAATTGTAATTTAATAACATGGATTAAAAGTTGATACCGCCTTAATGGATGATTTTAATTATGTAACATAATGTGACACCGCTTATAGGACGGTCTTTATGTGACAGATGATTACCGCATATATGGCTGGTTTATGGATAAATAATAACACCGCATTTATGGCTGGTTCAACTTAATTGGGTAATACTAGAAATTTCCATATTCTAAAAATTTGAGATTTCTAAAAGTGGATCCCCTCACCCCCATCATTTTATTTTTATTCTAGGGAAGTGATGAAACACAATATTAACATGCTTAATAATTGATTTAATTTATTACACATATATAAGAGAATCAATTCATCTTTAGAATAATATAGTGTGGAGTCACGACCCTAGGTATTTTGTGTCTTTTGTTATTTTCCTTAGTATTTTCTTTTGTATTTTTATTTATTTATTTATTTAGGAAATCCACATTCAACCAACCAATCAAGCAATCATTCTCTTCTCCCTCTAATTAGATATCTGTAAATAAATAGAATCAACAATTAATAACAATAGTAGGAATTAAGTCCTCGTGGGATCGATATTTTTATACTACTTGAACGATACGTGTGCTTGCGTTATATGCGTGTGATTGCACCAGTCAGGTCGCGGGTTTACCCGACCCTATGAACACACCTACCTGATGATTCCTTAGAATAGTTGAAGTCCAATCATTTCAGGAGAGGATAGTGGCGTTGAGATTGAATTAGGAGTATCTAGATGTCCTGTGATTAAGTGTGATCCCATTTGTATTTGGATTGGTCCAAATACTTAGTTTCATTGTTGGAAAAGGATTAGTAATAGCAATGTCTACTAAGACACCGCATAACATGATGTGTGGTTCTTAGAGGCCTTTCAAGTCGCATGGGTCTCTTATCCTTGTGGGCGTACGGACTCGTGGACCCTACATGTGAGTCATGTGCAGACTCGTCTTTTAGTGACTAGATTCGTGTGGTTTGGGCATCGATGGCTGTCTATAACTCTCTTTTAGGCCAGATGAAAGCCTTGAGTCATATTTTGGTATAAGTCTGATACGTAGGCTTGATACATAATAGCATTTGGGTCCCTAATCCAAATTTGGTTCGTACACTCATCAATGCATTCTTAAGAATACTCATTACTCAATAAGAATATTCTAACTCTCATTAATGTGATATAATATATTATCTCCAATTGGGGTTTTACCTATTTTGCTTAAACCAGAATCGGATAGTTTGGCGGCGGGATTTCCAACGTTTCAAAAAAATAAAAGTGATATAGTATATTATTTCTAAATGGTTTTTTTTTTTGTTTTTAAAGTTTAAATCAATTTCCTAATTAAAACATTATTGTTGCTATATGTTTTTATTAAAATCTTCTATTTTACTATTGAAAATCGACAATGATTAATAACCTTGGATGTAACGGTATGAACGTTTAGAGTAATTTTTTTAAAAAAAGAGGGACTAAATTGGTAATAAACTCAAATTCTAGTAGTAAAAGAAAATTTACCATTATTTTTTTTTAAGTAAGTTTTTTTTTAAAAAAAAAAAAATAGAAAAAGAAAAATCAAGGGTGTGTTTACTTGATGGATTGTGGAATGAGAATTGTGAATGAGAATGAAAGAAGTGTTTTAGTTAAAATGTGAATGAGAATGAATATATGGTTCTCATTTAAAATAGTGAATGAATAATGAGAATCTCATTTTCACCATCCCATGAGATTATTGATGTGAAATTACAAGATTACAACAAAAGTAATTAATTATTAAATTAATAATTAATTAATATTAATTAATTAATAATAAATAAAATATATTAATAATTAATATTAACATAATATTTAATATTTTAATAAAATAATAATTTAATAAAAAAATAAATTAATATTTAGTAATTTATTAATACTTAAGTGTGTTGCTTAAATCCACAGACACGACATCACATAACTACAACAAATGTAAAGATATGCTCTGTAGCGTAGACGATGTGCTTAAAAAGTGTTAACAATTAGAGTATCAATTCCCCGAGTGCATGACTTAGTGGTGTAATATTCAAGATTTTACCTTGTTGTTTTGGATTCGAATTTAGGGAGTACGTTTCTTGTAAGAACATATGATAGCTAGAGGTTTTACCTGCTCCGCTTAAACTCAGAAAGGGTGGTTTGACGGCAGGGTCTGCAACCATTCCAAAAAAAAAAAATAGAGCATCAAATTAAAAATTATTAAAAAATAAAAAATAATAAGTTTTTGTGCATCTATGAATAATTCACTAATTCTTATGAAAGGCTAGCTTGAGATTGATGGACAAAGAAGTTGGGAAGTTGAATCATTTATAATAACAACAATGGTAGCTTTACAAAGATTTGATGAATTTATACATATGGAAAATGTATAGGGCTAAATTAATGTTTTTGCAAATTGAATTGCAAAAAAATGTCGATATTTAATGGCAAGAGATTTAGCAAAATGAGCTACATTATTATTTGCATATCTACAACAATTAATGGCAACTATTCCAAGTATTGAGTATATATGACTAGATGAAGCTATATAGGTTGCTGTGAAGTGAAAAAAGCTATATACTATGTACCTAAACCAAACATTAAAAGTTTCTTTCACGTTTGTTTTCATTTATGTGACAAACATGACAGATACCCAATGGTATCAAATACCCAACAGATACCCAATGGTATTAAAGATTACCAATGATATGAATATTGTAGATGGGCCCGACAAATATAGAAAGATAGATTCTTTTAAAGATTTACAATATAATGTATATATATATTAATAATAATATTAATATAATTATGATGTACAATTCATTTTACTCATGAAATTTCAATAATAATAATAATAAAAAAATTAGAGTTAGAGTTAGGAAAAAGATATTTCATACTTATTTTTTTACAACTCGTTACTTAGATTTCAACATTGTACGTGCTTAAATTTTAGTCCTTCGGTTATTTTAAATGTGTTTGTCAGTTTGTTTTTCCTGACAATGAAAACTTGATTAAAAAAAAGTCGGAATAAAATTATGTTACTTTTTTTTGACTTATCACTCTACCGTTTAAAAAAGGAAAAAGACTTGTCACTACAATATTTATTTTAAATTTCACCCCAACCTCTCTTCATTTTAAATTAAATATTATTATTTAAGGAAAAATTTACATAAATATTTGTTCCCATAATAACAATATACATTTCAAATTTGTTACAACTTTATATTTCCATACCAATAATACTTATAGGAACAAATATAAAAATAGTGTTTTTTTTTTTCGAATATTTCATTCAAATAATGTGGTAAAATCAAACATGTTATTAAAAATCGTACATCCATTAAGAAATTAGATAAATAAAGAAGAAATAAAAAAGAAAGCTACCACCTTATCGTTAGGGTTAAAGAATGATGAAGTAAACATTTTTCACATGAAAATCCTTTCCCACAACGTGTAATGAATTATGATGAAGACTTTGAATAAAATACAAAGCACTACCATTAAAAAAATGTGACAAAATGACTAGCATGATTCAACAAAGCTTTCAATAGATACTCTTGAATATTATTTCCTCATAATCCTCCAAATTGCCACTCTCTACTAATATAATAATTTCAATAATGGGTAACAATACAATACATTTACAACCATCAATTTTTCTTTTTATATTCTCACGTTTCAAACTAAAGTTCATATCATGACATTTAAATCTGCCCATACGTACTGATATTTAAAAGAGTTAAATATTTTTTTTTTTTGAATATTAAAATACAACATTTATTGATATTTAGTTAAAAAAAAAATTGCCCATGCGACAGTTTGACTCATGTCAAGAACAAACATAAACTATCAAACCAGATAATATATGGTTAGTTGGGTCGGATCTTACAAATGGTATCAAAGCCAACTCTCCAATCGATGTGTCAATGAGAACATTGGACCCGAGGGGTAGATTGTAATATCTCATATTGCTTGAGATAAAGTTCGGACATGTATTTATAAATAAGAGATTTCCTCAACTAATTAGAGGATTTTTGGATGGACTTGGGCCATATTAAAAACAAAACCGTGATGAGTCAAGGGGTCGGGTTGCTAGGTCAATTCCTGAGCCGCTAAAACAAACAATATCACTAAAAGAAAAAGGATTTTTAGCGTCCAAAGATGTAGTGTCGCTATAAATGACGACGTTAAAAGTAACAACATCTTGCGTCGAACTTATTAACGACGTTGTATGTTAGTTTTAGCGTCGCCATTGAATTTGGCGACACCAAAGAGCCTCTGATAATAATAAGTATTATTAATAATTATAATTATTAATTAGCGTCTTCTATGGAGTTGGCGACGCTAAAATGTATACATTTATGGCGATGCTAAAAACACGTGTAATAATAAAAAATAATTATTAATTATAATTATTTATTATTATTAATTAGCGTCGCCTATTGAGTTGGCGACGCTAAAACTTATTATAATAAACTGATCATAGCCTAGCAGTAACTATGCTACACCTTCAACTCTTGAGGTTAAGAGTTCAAGTTATGAATGTTGTTTATGTGGGCCCACTGTTGGGTGATGATATTAGGGTTTAGGTATGTGAGGCCCACCCATGGTTGGTTAGGTGGGGTCTATGGTGAGTTCCACAATATATTTTTTAAGATGTAATTTTTGTTTCAGAGATTTAGCGTCAATCTAAGCTCATTCGATGCTAAATGTAATTATTAAAGATTTTTAAATAACTTTTAATATATTTAGCATCGCGGAGTTGGCGACTCTAAATGTTGACTTTTAGCGTCGACATTTCCGTTGTCGACACTAATATATTTATGCGACCAGCTTTTAGCGTTGATATTTATGTTGTCGACGCTAATACATTTCCATGACTAGCTTTTAGCATTTATTTTCTATGTCACCATGTCTCGACGTCAAAACTTTTATCGTCGATATTTAAGGCCGACACTAAAAACCCATTTTCTTATAGTGTATCTAACTAGTTAGGATGAACCCTACAAATGATATCACTTCAAAGAAAATTGAAGATACATATTTCTATACAAGAAATTATTTTATGTGGAAACTCGAACCCTCAACCAAGAAAATAAGGTAAAAAAATGTCTTCTACTAAGTCAAAAAATGTTTAACATTAAAGAGAAATATTCAGTGAAACTCCATTGTGTGTGCATTAACAATTTGATGGAGAAATACTTTCTAAATTATGTAGAGATGGAAATAGGTCTGGATCAATTCCAGTCCATTTCGATTATCGATTTATGACGAAATATCATTTTAAATTTCATGTCAATTTTTGAATTAGAATGAAAAATAATTTTGAATTTTAAATTGAATGATTTTGAATCCCGAATCTCTGTCAAAATTTAAGATTTTTTAGGGAAAAAAAATCAAAATCCATGACAAAAAATATGTTGTGATGAAACACACACAATAGAGGAGATGTGAGAGGAAAACTCTTCTTTTATTACACCACAAAAGAATTACAAAGCTTTTACACAAAACTTTACAAAAAACCTATCAACCCTCTTTACTCTATATTCTCTCTTTTTGGGATGCTTACAATTGATCCAGTGACTCAAATTTATAGTGCTCAAAATCGTGTGAACAGTGTCACACGGTTTTGCAAGCTTTGATGACAACTAACATGACAACTGCATGTTTGAAAATACAAGCTATGATTGCATTCTTTCGGTGGAAGTCTCTTCATGCTTTCGGCGCCTATGCTTCCTTCTGTATGCTGGACTTCACAACAACAAATCTCCCACTAGGTGAAGATTTTCCCAAAATCTGAGCCGACCATCAATCATCCAAATTGGATCCTCAAAAGGATCCACCATTGGCTGCATTTGAATGACTGTCTACGTACCATGAGTTGGGATCAAGCCAATCGTAGTTCTCTGTATCTACCAATTCTGACTATGTCGAGAGTTTTGCCATCCCGGCTATGACACGACAGATTTCAAGCTTCACCTTCGGTAAAATCTTGGTGAACATATCGGCACCGTCGTCGTCGGTGTGAATTTTCTTGATTTCTAACAGCTTTGAGCTCATGACGTTCCATATCCAGTGATACCTCACATCGATATGTTTTGACCTCGAGTGAAATATGGAGTTTTTACCAAGGTAGATAGCACTCTGGTTATCGCAGTACAAAATGTATTTCTCCTACTTGAAACCCAATTCCTGGACGAATGTCTTCATCCACAGTAATTCCTTGCAAGCTTCTGTCATTGCAATGAATTCTGTCTCTGTTGTAGAAAGTGCAACACATCTCTGCAACCTAGACTGCCATGCCACATCTCCCAATGAGAGAGTAATCAGATACCCCAAAGTAGACTTACGGGTATCCACATCTCATGCCATATCTGAATCGGTGTAGCTCATCAACACTGACTTGTCGCTTCCAAAACATAATCTCATCTTGGATGTGCATAGTAGATATCGCATTATCCATTTGACAGCATTCCAGTTAGGGGTGTTCATAGGGTCGCGTCAACCCGCGACCCGACCCGTGCGGGTTCATAAAAAAATTTACAAAATTTTGACCCGACCCGAAATTTTCGGGTTGCGCAACGGGTTTGATCCCCTTGATCCGACCCGACCCTACCCTATACAAATATATTATTTTTCTAAAATTTTTATTATTTTTCTAAAATATTTATTATTATTTTTTAAAATTTTTACTATTATTTCATTTGTTTATTACTTTTTTTGTATTAAAACTTTATATATATGATATTTTTAGGACATAAAATATCTAATATTAATATTTCAAAATAATTAATTCATTTAAAATTTTTTTTTTTTAAAATGACCCGACCCGACCCGAACCCGATCGGGTTCCACTTCTCCGTGACCCGACCCGCGACCCGATTTTCCCTTGACCCGACCCGATCAGGTCTAACAAAATTCAAAAAACTCGACCCGACCCGACCCGTGAACACCCATAATTCAAGTGTTCTCTTCCTGGGTTTGACATAAACCGGCTTACCAATCCAACTACGTGTGCTAAGTCTGGCTTTGTGCACACCATGTCATACATAAGACTTCTCACTGCTGAGGTGTATGGAACCTGTTTCATTTCCTCATTCTCTGTCTCAGTAGATGGACTTTGTTGTGTACTCAATCTAAAGTGGGTAGCAAGAGGAGTGCTAACCGTTTTAGCCTTGTCCATATGGAATCCCTGAAGTACCTTCTTGATGTACTCCTCCTGTGACAAGTATAATCACATGGCTTTCCAATCACGGTCGATCCTCATGCCAAGAATCTGTTTAGCTGGTACCAAGTCTTTCATCTCAAAAGACTTACTCAGTTGCTGCTTCAAATCATCAATCATCGATTGATTCCGGCCAACTATCAACAAATCATCTACATACAACAGTAAGATGATAAAGTCGTCGTCAGAAAATTTCTGAACGAATACACAATGGTCTGAAGTGGTATTCTTGTATCCCTGCTCCCCCATAACTGACTCAAACTTCACGTACCACTGTCTCGGTGCCTGTTTCAAACCATATAGGCTTTTTCTGAGTCTGCACACATAGTCTTCTTTCCCTCTGACTCTGAAGCCTTCTGGTTGCTCCATGTAAATTTCTTCTTCCAGATCTCCATGAAGCAATGCAGTCTTAACATCCATCTGCTCAACCTCCGGGTCGAGGCTTGCTGCTAGGCTGAGTACCACTCTGATGGATGACATCTTCTCAACTAGAGAGAAGATTTCATTGAAGTCAATGCATTTTCTCTAATTGAATCCCTTGACGACTAGTCTGGCTTTGTACCGGGGTTGTGAAGTATGTTCTTGTTGTTTTACTCTGTACACCCATTTGTTCTTCAAATCCCGTTTGCCTCCTGGCAATTTCACCAACTCGAAAATGTGATTGTCATGCAAATATTTCATCTCATCTTGCATGGCTTCTTCCCACTTTTCTATGTCATCTGTTTCCACAGGCTCCTTGTAGCTCTCGGGTTCTCCACTGTCAGTAAGCAGCACATACTCATATGCAGAGTATCTAGTTGAAGGTTGCCTCTCTCTGTCAGACCTTCTATGTGGAACTGTTGGTGTAACTTCTGGTATTGGTGGTTGATCATGATCATTATCTCTGGGAGCTTCATCACCCGTACCCTAATGTCTGAGAACCTCATTTTCAACTTGTACTGGCACCGGTGTGTGAGTTTCTGGATTCACATCTCTGTATTGCTAGGGTATTGTCTTTATCTCATTTCAGATACCTTCTATGGTCTGATCTTCAACGAAGACAATATCTCGGCTTCTGACAATTTTCTTCTCCATAGGATCATACAGTTTGTAGCCGAAATCATCATGACCATAGCCAATAAAGACACACCATCGTGTCTTTATTGGCTATGGTCAGGATGATTTCGGCTACAAACTGTATGATCCTGTGGAGAAGAAAATTATCAGAAGCGGAGATATTGTATTCGTTGAAGATCATACCATAGAAGATATCTGAAATGATATAAAGACAATACCCTAGCAATATAGATATGTGAATTCAGAACCTCACACACAGGTGTCAGTACAAGTTGAAAATGAGGTTCTCAGACATTATGGTACATGTGATGAAGCTCCCAGAGATAATGATCATGATCAACCACCAGTACCAAAAGCTACACCAACAGTTCCACAGAGAAGGTCTGAAAGGAACATTACCTTTCGGTGCGACCGCTGGGGACATGTTCAAAATATGTACTGTTGTATTCAGCGCCTCCCCCTAGAATGTCTTCGGTAGCTTGGCTTGTGAGAGTAAGCTTCTGACTCTTTCGCACAAGGTTCTGTTCATCCTCTCAGCTAGGCCATTCAACTGAGGTGTCTTGGGAGGTGTCGTTTGATGTCTGATTCCTTGCGTCTTGCAGTACTGATCAAACGGACCTTTGTATTCTCCACCGTCTGTTCTGATGCATTTGAGTTTCTTACCGGTTTCTCTCTCCACCAGGGCATGAAACTTCTTTAACACTCACAACACTTGATCTTTTCTCTTCAAGGTGTATGCCCAGATCTTCCTTGAATGATCATCTATGAATGTCACAAAGTAAAATGACCCACCAAGTGTTCTCGTCTACATCGGACTGCACACATCTGAATGTATGAGATCAAGCACCTCCGGTTTCCGCTGAGGCGGGGAGCTCTGGAAGGACACTCATAATCCTTCACATATAGAAGGTCTTTCATCCTTCCCCTCCATGTGAAATAATTGGTACTAGTCAACAAAATCATTTTTCCGACACCCCCATCCATCATAAAATATTCTAAGCATAATTTCAAAAAACGGATCTCACCGTTGCGTCCGGAATGGTAAAAAATTATGGAAATGACACTTCGTTTGTCAAAATCTGACACAGGTACCAAATTGTAAATTTCAGAAATTATAGCGGTCAAAGCACAATTTTCAAAAGTTCAGGGGCTAAAGTGCAATTACGGAAAAGTTCAAGGACTAAAATATAATTTCTAGAAAGTTCATGGACCTATCTAAAATTTACCAGATTTTACTGACGTGGCAGGCTGCTGACGTGGCAGACACGTGTAGCTGACGTGGCGCTGACTGGATGACACGTGGTTGCTGACTGGTCTGTTGACTGGGCTACTGACTGTGCCTGACCGGCTGACGTGGCGCTGACTGGACGCTGATGTGGCGGCTGACTCAGCGTCTTCAACCTTCGGCTGGCGCGTGCGGCGCGTGGACAACTCTCTGGAAGGCGCGTGCGGCGCGTGTGAAGTTTATGGACCTCCAATCGATCGCCGGAAAATACCACCGTGCTCGTCTCGACGTGAAAAGTCCGATGGTATGCTCAAAACCGATTTTTGACAACTTTCGTCGGAACCGATTTTCCGAACCGAATCTCTATTTCTGAGTTTCGGGATCCCACTGTGGAACCTTAGCTCTTGATACCACTTGTTGTGATGAAACACACACAATAGAGGAGATGTGAGGGGAAAACTCTTCTTTTATTACACCACAAAAGAATTACAAAACTTTTACACAAAATTTTACAAAAAACCTCTCAACCCTCTTTACTCTCTTTTTGGGATGCTTACAATTGATCAATGACTCAAATTTATAGTGCTCAAAACCGTGTGAACAGTGTCACACTGTTTTGCAAGCTTTGGTGACAACAAACATGCCAACTGCATGTTTGAAAATGCATGCTATGATTGCATGCTTTCGGTGGAAGTCTCTTCATGCTTTCGGCGCCTCTGCTTCCTTCTGCATGTTGGGCTTCACAACAAAAAAATCTTCAAACAGAATTCTAAAATGTTGATCAAAATTCGAGATTTTATAACATCCTGCTCTTATATACCAATTTTATTATTTAAGATAAAAGAATTTTCTGACATCCCCGATATTATTTACAAATTTTCTTATTTGTGAGGGGAAAAAAATATATTAAAAAGTCCGCAAGTCACAGCGGAAAACCACTACCGTGGTGTGCAAAACGAAGGCCGAATGAGAGCCCCAACATGTGATAAAACAAAAGAGTCTGCAATCCACCCATCAGATGCCACGTGGAAAAAATCAACGGTGACGGATCTTCCTTACATGGCCCCACTTTTACTGTTGTTGTCTTCATGCATGGCTCCTCTGTCTTTTGCTCCTATAAAAAGCCTACATCACATTTATAATTAAAAATAAAAATAAAAAAGAAAAAAAGAAAAGAGAGAGAGAGAGAGATAAAAAGAGAGAAGGGGAAATCAGGCATTTAGCAAGAAGGTGAGGCTAGGATTGCTTACAAATCCTCTCAAAGGGTAAAACTTATCTTATCATCTATATCTATCAAGCTTGCTTCTTTTAAAAGTGCTTCTACAATAAGCACTTTTAATTTTCTCTCCCACTCGAAAGTGTTGTGGGTTCTTCAATATTTTGTGTCCAAATCCAAACATGGCTCCAAGGTCTGGAAGAGGCAAGTCCAATAATAAAGCCAAGTCTGACAAGAAGAAGAATAAAGAAGAGAAAGGTTTGTAACTTTGAATTGATTTGGGTTTAAAAGTGCTTTTGCTTTCTAGTTTAGTTTCCTTTTTTTTTTTTTTTTTTTTTTTTTTTTTGAGTATTGATTTGTTTTTGCTTTTTTGTTATGCAGTAGTAGTACCTAGTGTTCTTGACATCACAATCATCACCCCATATGAATCACAAGTTGTTCTCAAGGTATTTAAATTTATAAATTTCTTATAAAAAAAAAAAAAAAACCATTAATTAAGATATTGTTTCTTTTTGTTTTTCCTCTAAATTTTCTCAAGGGTATCTCTACTGACAAGATTCTTGATGTGAAAAAATTGTTGGCTTCCAATGTTGAAACATGCCACCTCACAAGTTATTCCCTCTCTCATGAGGTATATAATTTTAATATTAAATCTCTAATTTTATTATTTTCTTTAGTAATTAATTTATTTTATTTGTTTATATTATGATATTAATTAACGCAATGCTTTTTTTTTTTTTTTTTTTTTTTGCTTTTTAAAATCAGGTCAAGGGGAAGAGATTGAATGAGAGAGTAGAAGTTGCTACACTGAAACCATGTTTGCTCAGAATGGTTGAAGGTAGGTGAAGCTCTCATATCAGATTTTTTTACAGAATTATGTGGATGTGGGTTTTATTTTATTTGTTATATTTAATTAGTAACATATAGGCTATAGCTATTTTTAATTTTACATGCAATGGCCTAGCTACTTTAGTAAAACTAGATTTATTTTAATTTTAAATAATTTATTTATGAAAAAAAAATAAAATTCAAAGATAGTTTGCTAACCATGTGGGTCATTTTGTTAGGTATTTCTACTTTTAGCTATATATGTCAAAATGCCAACCTATTTTAGTAAATACAGTGTTGTAATTTTTTTTAAATTGTATTTTTATGAAATGACTATTTTTAATATTGTTGAATAAAGACAAGTTCTAAGTGATGAATTATTGGAAAAAAAGTGATGAATTATTGGAAAAAAAGTGATGAATTATTGACCTATTGATTGGAAAAATTAATAAATAAATAAATAGCAACAAGACACCACGGAGAAAGACACATTTTTATTTTATTTGACATAAAAATACTAAAATAGGGCAATTCCAGTAGAGTACAATACAATTGGAGGATTGCCATGCTTGTTTGTGCTGTAAATTTAGGACTAAAATGTCCTTGTCTTTTCAAAGTAAAAGCTGAGCAGACTCAAAAGTACAACAGTAATCTTCATAAAGTTACTGTAGATATTTAAGGAGTTACAGTACATGCATGTCATAAATAGGATCATTAATTTAGTAATTACATGATAATTTTTAACAAATCTTCACTTCAGGATACATAACCACTTTGCTTACTGAGATCAAACCAAGAATCTTGTCCTTTTCCTCCTGTTTTTATGCCATATCTTTCTGATTCATGTCATATGTGCACCACCCCACACTTGTTTTTTTGTGGGAACCAAGAAAATAATTTTTTTCCCATTATATAACACATGTAAATGCCTGAAACACTTATAAAAAAAGGCAGTGAATGTGAATTAAGATGTCCCATTGGCATTTAGTGAGTTAAAATTTGATTTCATAAAAGTGGTAAATATTTTTTTTTAATTTTAACAGAGCGAATCAAAAAGATTTGATTAATAAATTCAATAAGATATATTTTAATAAATATTCGGATGAAACGGGGTAATTTCCCTGTTCAAGTGGCTCCGTGAGTGTTGGGTATTCATTTTTTTTTTTAAAGTTTATATAAATTAAATTTAAGAGATAGATGCTGGAGATTTGTTTTTGTCCGAAATATAGTTTGATAATAATATATATAAAAATATCAGACTTATTGACAATAGTTGGGGGTGGTGGAATGTTCAAGAATGATGATTTTTATTTTTGACTTTAAGTTAGAAAAGACACATTTTTGAATATAGTATTTAGATTCTGGCTTGAAATTATTGGTGGGAAATAAAACATAAATAAATTACAAGAGCAACTTGTGCGCATTTTGTTTGGCCCACACAACTCTTTCAATCACAAGATATGCTATTTTCTCACAACAATGATAGATATTCACCTTTTAATAAATTTGGATTAAAATAAACAAAAATCAGATTATAAAAAACGTAAATTATGTTAAAATTATCTTGACAAAAGAAATTTTGGATTAAAATAAATAAAAATGAGATCTTAAGTCGTAAATTATGTCTTGGATGTGTCTTTTGAAAGTGTCCCGAGTGCATATTCTTTTTAAAATAAGATTAAAAACATTAAAACCACTTTTTTGCCTCTTACTTCACTAGCTAGTGATGCTTCTAAGTTTGTTTTACTAGCCTAATCAAACTTTTTGTCATCTCAATAATTATTGAGAACATAAAATGTGAGTAAATTTCCGAACTTATACATATATTTAGTTTTTATATGAATAAAAAGCTTAACCAAACTTTTGTAATTGCAAGATTTTTTGTTTCAGGCAAGTGTACTTCACTAGTTAAATTGAATGGTCTAGTCCACATGAAAATTGTAAACGACTTGTCGTATATAATATATATATGTGGTCCAAAATGGCAACTAGCCGCTAAATTTAAGATATCGGTTGGTAGAAATGTAAATATAATGAATGTACAAGGTTTATTTATCTATTATAATAAGTAATATGTAATTTAAAACACATTAAATTGATAACAAAAAATGTCAGTTACCTTCACCCCGTGACTTCCTTGTTATTTACATTTTTGCCACTGTGGCTTGCAGAGGACTACGCCGAGGAATCTCAGGCCGTGGCTCACGTGCGGCGACTTCTCGACATCGTCGCGTGCACCACTAGGTTCTCCAAGTCCAGAAACTCCCGATCACCACCATCATCAGAGTCACGTGCCAAAAAGAACGGCGGTAGGCCCCACCAGCCTTCATCAAACTCACTTACACCGTCTGCTGATGGAGGAGCAGCAGCAGCAGCAGCAGCAGATAACCGAAGCGTGGCCCGCGATACGTCAGCTTCAGTTTCGTCGGCGATTTCTCCGAGCTTGGACATGGCGGCGATTCATCCGACGCCGAAACTCTCCGAGTTTTATGACTTCTTCTCTTTCTCTCACCTCACTCACCCTATCTTAAGTGAGTAATATTTATTTATTTATACATGTGATAAAAGAAAATGTGATTTGATTGAATATGAAATAGTTATTTATTTATTTTGATTTTGAAGATTTGAGGAGATGCGAACGCAAAGATGGAGAGAAGCGGGACGGTGATTATTTTGAAATTCAGGTGCCATTAATACAAGTTTACTAATGAAAATGGAATTGCATATGTACTACTTATAGAGCTATACTTGTTAGTTTTGATAAATCGGCCAATGAGCTATACTTGTTACCTGCTGCGCTCGGGTGGTTTGATGATTAAAAAAAAATGTTATATTAAGTGTCTCCTGATCAGTTAGTGTCAACCTAATACGAATTTGCGGATTACTTTCTTGTCATTATAGTATTGTGAGTACTTGACTGATAATATGTGGTCATTTGACATTACTTTTGTGGATACAGATAAAAATCTGCAATGGAAAACTTATACAAGTAGTTGCATCCGTAAAAGGGTTTTATACTTTGGGAAAGCAGTTTTTCCAAAGCCACTCCCTGGTGGATCTTCTGCAAAATCTCAGTCGAGCATTTGCCAATGTGGGTACTCTAAAGTTGAATCTCCATATATTTTTATCCGAACGGGTAACCTAATTGAATGCATGTGTCATCCATCTATTTTTTTCATAATATTTTTGTTCATTGTGCCTATGCAGGCTTATGAATCCCTAATGAAAGCTTTTGTTGAACACAATAAGGTAATATTTTCTGTGCTAACATAATATATTGCCAATGCAAATTTAATTGAAATGTGATATTATTTTATTTACTGAAAACAATATGTGAAAGCTTGGATGTTAAAATATTCCTTATCCTTCTTCAGTTTGGTAATCTTCCGTATGGATTTCGAGCTAATACGTGGCTTGTCCCTCCATCTGTTGCCGAGTCTCTGTCAAATTTCCCATGCCTACCAGCAGAAGATGAGAAATGGGGTGGCAATGGCGGAGGTCAGGGAAGAGATGGAGAACATGATTTACGTCCATGGGCCACAGAATTTGCTATACTGGCTAGGCTTCCTTGCAAAACTGAAGAGGAGAGGGTGGTTAGAGATCGGAAGGCCTTTTTGCTTCATAGCCAATTTGTTGATGTTTCGATTTTTAAAGCTGTTGGAGCAATACGCTTCCTCATTGATTCAAATTTACACACTGAAAATGCGATCAATGGTCAAAAGGGGGCAATCTTGCATGAAGATTGTGTGGGAGACTTGTCTATTACAGTAAAACGTGATACGCCAGATGCATGCTCGAAATCTGAGGTAAGTATTAACGGAAATCAGTCATCTGGTATGTCTGCTGAGGAAGTTGCTCGAAGGAATTTGCTAAAAGGGGTTACTGCAGATGAGAGTGTAGTTGTTCATGTAAGTAGATTTCTCCTTTACTTTTTCTTAATTTACATGCACACACACAGAAAACATTCATTAAAACTGAAATTACTTGCATGGGTGGGACAATATAGATCTCACTTGTCAGGGAGTATATGGCATTTCACTTTTGATCTGATCTTTGTCATTTGATGACGGCCTAGAATACCTATACTCTTCATTCTCTCTTTCTATACATGTATGAATGCACAAGAAGTAAGTTCAGGTTCTTTCCTCAGAAATCCGAATCACAACTCTGTGTTAACCTTATTATCTGGTTTAGCTTCATGAATCTTATGATGCCATTCTGTTAATGGTGACTCCCTATTCTGTTATCCCTTAATAGCAGGTCTTTCTACTGATTTTATCCCCGTACCTCTGATATTCTCCTTGTAGTTTGCTCCAACTTCACATAATAAACTCTTTTTGGGGAAGCCTATTAGCCTTGGTTGGGCATGGTTGCATTATGTCAATGGGTTAAGTTGCTGTAGTATTCAGTATGGTAGAGCTTTAAATAAAATCTTCTCGAAATATCTAAATATTATAATAAAGAGAACTGAAACAATATAGTTTTTAGCAGGATACCTCCTCATTGGGTACCGTCACTGTAAGACACTGTGGATACACTGCAGTAGTAAAAGTTGTTGGTGATGTGAAGGTGGAGTTTGACTCACAAGATATTAAAATTGATGATCAACCAGACGGAGGAGCTAATTCTCTTAATGTTAACAGGTCTGAATTGTAACTCAATGCTTCTGCTGTATGATGTGAAAATTTTCTTTCAACTACTAACTGGTATAAGCTATCCTGCTAGTTATCCTATAAATGCTAACCGGTATGAGCTACTTTGCTTAGTGTCTATCACAGTTGAATTCATGATGCAGAACATTGTCATTGTCTTTATTCACTGGATAAAACCGGATTGAATTGCTGGTGTTTTGGGATTCTTAATTGAAAGGACAGCACCTGCTTCTTTTCTTCCTGTTAAGATGGGATGTAATTAGTAGATGTTTGAACTCCAAGGGATTTGATTTTAGATTTCAAACCTGGGTTTCTTCAAGTCCTAAGTGTATCTTATTAAAGATATTCACTCCTTGAACAGCATCATGTGGACTGGAAAATGGCTTTTCTTCCGTAAAAAATGTGGAGATCCTTCACCGTATGGGAATGCCACTATTGCAGAGTAGTAGACCATCTAAATAATAATGAGTGGTTGCAGGAAACATTAAGCCATAGCTTTCACAAAATGGTTGAGTGTTTACAGTTAAGTGCGCTGGCATTGGTTTGTACTCATTATAGTATCAAAATCACCAACAACTATTGTAGATGATGTTAAAATAAAGCATACAAGAGAAACTTGCAAAAGTAAAATGACTGTGGATGCTGAGTTACTGAAATAGGTCAACAACTTTTTAGAGTGTGCTACTTCAGAAAGTATTTAGACCTTCTTTGATGGATTCTGCTTTTGTTTCATATATTCTTACGTCTTTCTCCATTTACTTTGTTCTGATGGGTAAAGTACTCATTGCAGCTTAAGGGTTGTACTTCAGAAGTCTTTCAGTGCTGAATCAGCCAGAGGAGACCAGTCACCTCAATGCAATTTGGATGATTCAGAAGCTTTTAGAAGTCTTGTCCAAAGAGTTATCAAACAGAGTTTGAAAAAGTTAGAGGCAGAACCAACTGCTCCAGAAAGATCTATCAGATGGGAACTTGGCTCTTGTTGGGTGCAACATCTACAAAAGCAGGAAACTCCAACAGATGCCAATTCAACGAGTTCTGGGGATGATGAGACTGAACATGCTGTCAAAGGTCTTGGAAAGCAATTTAAATTTTTGAAGAAGAGGGAGAGTAAACCTAACTGTGTAGGTAGCATAAATGAGACAAACGAAAATGATAGTGGACCATGCGGCATGAAGGACAAGCTCAATTGTGAGATGGAATTGAAGAACCTAATTTCTGAAGAAGCCTTCTTGCGATTGAAAGATACTGGAACTGGCCTTCATTCAAAGGTTTCTAAATTTCAATTTGTTATGAATTTCAAATTAAACTTCAAAGTTCGAAACTTATTTATGTTCTATACAGTCTGCTACTTTATGTATTATCACAATGCTAATACGTACTTTGTTTGTTCTATTTACCTTAAGAATAACTAGTTCAATTTACTTCTTTCAACAGGCAGTGGACGAGCTTATGAAGATGGCATACAAATATTATGATGACATTGCTTTACCAAAGCTGGTACTAATTAATTTATTTAGGGCCTTTGTCAACCAATTTAGACATGAGCGTGCATAGTTTATCGACTAATTTCCATTCTTTATTAGGTAACAGACTTTGGATCACTTGAACTTTCTCCGGTTGATGGCCGCACACTGACTGACTTTATGCATTTAAGGGGACTACAAATGCGCTCTTTAGGTCGTGTGGTGAGGAAATTCTCTCTCATCCTCTCTCAAACATGCAGCCATCACCTGTTCACCCACAGACACAAATGTTATCTTTCTCTATGTAAACAAACCCCCTAAATCTGCCAGCTGGAGTTAGTAGTAATGTTTTATTTTTTTTGAAAATTGTAGTACGTGATAACTTTTTTGGCATTGTGACCTTTTCCAAAACATTGAATCATTATTATCTTCAGATATTGTATGACAAAAAATTTGTTGAGAATTCGACTTGTTTATACCTGCAAGCATGGTGTTCTTCATTTGTTGATTCTAATCCCATTTGCAAATCAGGTTGAACTTGCAGAGAGGCTTCCTCACATACAATCACTTTGTATTCATGAGATGGTTACTCGAGCTTTCAAGCATGTACTTAAAGCAGTTGTATCATCTGTTGATGACATATCAGACCTAGCTGCGGCTATAGCTTCTTCCCTAAATTTCTTATTTGGCTGCTGTGAGATGGAAGATGATCAAAGCTTGAATGAAGATCATATCCTCAAATTGCAGTGGCTACGAACATATCTGGGCAGAAGATTTGGTTGGTCCCTGAAAGACGAGTTTCATCATTTGAGAAGGATTTCGATTCTACGTGGGCTTTGCCATAAGGTGTGGTACTGTCTCATTGGTTCCTTTTGCAGCTGATTATTTTCAAAGCTTGAATTTTTCTTGTAAATTTTACCAGGTTGGGTTGGAGTTGGTTCCAAGAGATTATGATATGGAATGCCCATACCCATTCAGGAGAGATGACATTGTCAGCATGGTCCCTGTGTGCAAGGTGGAACTGTTTTTCTTTTTAGTTCTGTTCTGATTTAATTTTCACTCTCAATGAGTCGGCCATTTATAGATTTAATGTAATTGTGCTATTTTTAATATGGCATTCTACAGCATGTAGGATGCACTTCAGCTGATGGACGGACCTTATTAGAGTCATCCAAAATTGCCCTTGATAAAGGAAAACTAGAGGAAGCTGTAAATTATGGGACAAAGGTAATAACCCACAATTTATACGTAAAAGTTACATTATTCTTTTCGTTTTAAGACATCTGTTGATCTCATATAACATATTACTTGCATTTTAAGGCATTGGCAAAGATGATCGCTGTATGTGGTCCCTACCATCGGACTACTGCAAGTGCTTACAGTCTTCTAGCTGTAGTTCTCTACCATACTGGAGACTTTAATCAGGTGTGACAATCTTCTCAGTTGTATTTCATCTTCAACTTAGGGAATTTGCTTCTGTACAGAGGCTAGTTGGACATTTGAAACTTTGTGTGTTATTAGTTTTTATGGTCTTGTATAACCCAGATATGCATTGGGAAGTCTAATTTTCTGGACTTGGGAGTTACCTGTGGCTGTGCAAGCATTAGCATAATTCTGATATCAGATTATCTATTTTAACTAAATCAAACAAGTTCGTGCTTCATATATTCTGGCATTTGGTCTTATGGCGTCTGGGTCTGAATGTTAGTGATGCTTTCATTAACTCAAAATATATTTTTCTTCATTTTAGGCAACTATATATCAGCAGAAAGCTTTGGATATTAATGAGAGGCAACTTGGTCTTGAGCATCCAGATACAATGAAAAGCTATGGAGATCTTTCAGTTTTCTATTACCGCCTTCAACATATTGAATTGGCTCTTAAGTAAGTGGTAATCAGTTGGTTAGCTTGTACTTGATTTACCGGAGCAACTCTGTGATTTCATTCTTTAACTGACTAAGCTCTATTTAGTCACAACTTAAAGGGGAACTTATGGAAAATTTGACCTTAGTATTGAATCTGCTTTTAACTAATGCAGTTCTGATCTACCTACTATAGCTTATCTTTGCCTTTTATTGGCTCTCCTGATCATACTGTACTATTGGCAGATACGTAAACCGTGCCTTATTCCTTTTGCATTTTACTTGTGGACTTTCACATCCAAACACGGCAGCAACATACATAAATGTGGCTATGATGGAAGAGGGCATGGGAAATGTTCATCTTTCCCTTAGATATTTGCATGAGGCTCTTAAATGCAACCAAAGATTATTAGGAGCAGACCATATACAGGTTTCTCTCACTCACTTTAGACATACATACACACACAATAGTTATCTTATGTGGAAATCCGTATCCCTTTTAAAATCCGGACGGAGCTAAAAGACCAGAAAAACATATTTTCCAATGCAGTTTTTTATTGTATCATTGTTTCTTTTAGATCCGTCTGCATTTAAAAGGATGCAGATGTCCTTATAAGATGACTACTGCAAGCACACACGAATCCCCACTCACACACACACACTCTAGACTTACAAATCTTTCTATAAACATAACATTCTATTGGATTTCTTCACCTGACAGACAGCTGCAAGTTATCATGCCATAGCCATAGCTCTATCGTTGATGGAAGCATATTCATTAAGTGTGCAACATGAGCAAACCACACTTAAGATTCTCCAAGCAAAACTTGGAGTAGAAGACCTGCGTACTCAGGTGACTACATATAGTGATATTTTATTGGTTTTGTTGTGCAATTTGGCCAGTTGGCTTTTCTATTGCTGACAATCTTTAACAAAGGGGATTATAGAGAGAGAAAACAAATTGTATCTGAGGCCTGTTTTTGGTGTATTGACAGTCAAAAGCGGATTTCTCAATTTCGTTATTATTGATGGCCTGAAATTTTTGGTAATTTATTTATTATTTCTTTTTTCAGGATGCTGCTGCATGGCTTGAGTATTTTGAATCAAAAGCTCTAGAGCAGCAAGAAGCGGCACGGAATGGAACTCCAAAGCCAGATGCATCCATTGCAAGTAAAGGTCACCTTAGGTATTAACAGGGTATTTCCACATTACTTGTAATTGCTTGATTATTTCTCGTGGTACCAAGGCCCGTGACCCTTTTTTGCAGTGTTTCAGATCTCCTGGATTACATAAGTCCTGGTCAAGATTCTAAAGGAAATGAAGCACATAGGAAACAACGACGTGCAAAGGTAATAGATATTCTTGAGCATTCTGCTGTTCTATTTGTTCTTTTTTCTTGTGATGTTAGTTAAATGGAAATGGATGCTTTATCTAATTGTTGGAAGGCTTTGGTTTAGGTACACTCTGCTGGCTGCATATTTTTTCGAATTTACTGAATACACAATTGTCAAATGTGTCGTCCATGCAAAATGCTTGTAACTTTGCAGGATAGTATTTCTACTTTATCTAGTAAAGTCCGAAGGCACCAATTATAATATCCATTTCTAGCATAGAAGTTCCTTTTCTTTTTTTTTTTTTTCAAGAAATAGAACATACTTATACTATGGTCATATGTAGGTCCTGACCTACATATGACCATAGATTGGGCCTACTGATTTAGTTAGTATGCGGTGGTGGAGGTTTGCTTGGTAAAGCTGCTAGATCTTTAAAATTCAGAATTGACTTGGACCAATTAGTGATAATCTTTGTTTGCCCTGATAGCCTTGAACAGAAAGGGAAACCATAAATTCAGCATGTAATGGAAGGATATGATGCAGAGGAATTTCATCGGTTAAGTGTACCAACTGAAAGCCAAAAGTCTCACTTAGTTGAGTTTTGGTCGACATTTGAGGCTTGTAGATATCAAGTTCCCAAAAATGTTCCACTAAATTCTGCTACTCTGGAATTAATTGTAATTATTTCTTTACTAAAAGAGCATGATGATTCTTACTTGGTATGAATTCATTCCTTTTTTCTCTTGATTTGACATTACATGCTTACAAAACTTATGTTTATTTCTTTCAGGTAGTTCAGATTAATGAAAAGACTCATGAAATACATCATGATGTAATGGTGGAAGATGCCTCGCTCCATGATGGATTGGAAAAATGTATGGCTATAGCAGAAAGCAAGACCGAGGAATTAATAGAACACATGGTTCAACCTGAAGAGCCTGAAGAGAATGGTGATATTACTACACATGGGATGGCAATTTCAGATGAGTTTGTCGAAGAAACAACTTCAGACAAGGGGTGGCAAGAAGCCAATCCCAAAGGGAGGTCAGGAAATGCTTCTGTCCGGAAGTTTGGCCGGAGGCGACCCATTCTTGCAAAGCTAAGCGTAAATGATTCTGAACATTCGAATCTTAAAGAAAAAAGCAATAGACGAGAAATTGTTTCTCCAGCACAGAAAAAAACTCCAAGGACCACTACAAATGAGTTGTCACTGATGAAGGATTTAATAAAACTGCAGGCAAAAGCTTCTGTCTCCAAAGTTTTAACCAGTCCGCCAAATCTTGCTGCCATGGCTTCCAAGTCACTGTCTTACAAAGAAGTAGCTGTGGCACCACCAGGTACTGTTCTAAAGACATTACCAGAGAAAGTAGAAGAAGCAAGCAAAGAGAAAACTGAAACGCAGATGTGCGGTAATGCGCTTGAGACATCAAAGGAGGAGTTGAATAACCAATTGTCTATAGTCGAAGATGTGCCAGGTGATGGTCATTCTCAAGAAACTCATGAAAGTGTAACTCAATCTGAAACTACTGTTGCAGATCCTGAGGAAGTTCCTTGTTCTTCTAACCAGGAAAAGCCCATAGAAACAAATGGGAGTAAGCTTTCAGCTGCAGCTGAACCATTCAACCCAGGAGCTGTCTCCACAACCCTTCCGATAAACTCTGTAGCTGTCACAGGTATTTATGATGTAAGAGGTAGTGAAAGTATGCTTGCAGAACCTGCTGTACCTCCGGCTGCTGCTAGAGTCCCTTGTGGGCCTAGATCGTCTCTTTATTACAGAAATAGTTATTCTTACATGATGAAACATGGATTTCCGAAATACCACTCTTCCCTTGTGGAAAGAAGCCACTTGGGGCCTTCAAGAATCATGAACCCACATGCACCTGAGTTTGTGCCAAGGAGAGGTTGGCAAATGAATCCTGGAAATGCAGATTCAAATGTTTCAAATGAGTCAAACTCTTCAAATGAAACAAGTGAGGCGGAAGATGAGAAATTTGATAAAACACCCAATACTCAAGGGAAGGATAATCTCTCAAGAAAGAACAGTAGTGAGGCCGAGAAGTCAGAGCTGGCAAGGCAGATACTACTTAGCTTCATTGTAAAGTCAGTCCAGCATAATATAGATGCTCCAAGTCAATCTTCAGGCTTCGAAAAGAAGTTGGAGCATCCACAAAAATCTGCAGATGCAATTGAAAATGACAGGGCGATCATAAAAATCCTTTATGGAAGTGGAAAAGGCAAAACAAACTCGGCATCTCAGTCCAGTGATCAAGAACAGCAAAAACCAAAAGATGTAAGCCAAAAAAGTGGGGATGGTGAAGGGTTTATAGTTGTCAGAAAACGGAGAAGAAACCGACGACAAATCACAAATGGGGTAACTGACTTGTACAATCAGCAATCTATCTGTGCTTCTGTTCGTTAAAAAGAGAGAGCAAAGCAATAAGACGCAGCGAAGGTGTTGTCCTCTTTTTCTACCAGTTATAATCAAATATTGATTGTATCATTCTAGACATCCTTTGTGGGTGTTCTAATAATGTGTAGAAATCGTTTTTTTGTTTTGTTCAGAGATTTTGTTTTGATCAATAAAGATTTAATTAATTGGCTGATTTTTTCCATGCAAGAGAAACTGGGATGTTGTTTCTTAGATGGCTTTTAGGAATTTAGACAGACATTTCTAATTCATTATCCCTCATATTAATTGGTATTTCACAAGCTGGAA